>PISX010000327.1:0-309775 GCA_004024625.1 Mellivora capensis
GAGCTTCGTGTCTGGCTGGCCCTGCTGGTTCATCCACAGCCAGTGGGAAGGAGAGAGAGAGAGGGAGGGAGAGAGAGAGAATGAATATGAGCACCACCCTAGGCTGACCTCACACCTCTGTCCAAGAAAAGGAAAGAAAGGGATGGAATCACCTCATCCCAGGGAAGGGAGCTGAGGTCCCCAGTGCCAGAGACAAGCTTGGTGCTGCTTGACTGTCCTCCAGTTGTAGTGGCATTGCTGTCTGCCACCCCCCCAACCCCTTCAGATGAAGGTCAAGGACCTTCATTCAAAACTGAAACAAGCTGTATAACTTGCGAGGCCATGTGCAAAACAAAAATGCAGGGCATGTGCTTAATATGAAGACTGCCCTAAGCCCGAAACAGGCTCTTTCTAAGTATGGGCCCTGGTGACGACTGCACAGGTCCTATCGTACCCTTGAAGCTGGCACTGCCACCAGGGGAGTCTGGCTCTGGTGTGGGGGGTATGTAAAGCTCTCCCAAGGGACATTGCTGTCCTTCAGGATGTGCTCTGGGTCTTTGAGCAGCCCCGCACTGAACCACGGAGGTCAAAGCTCTGATTTGTGTGAACAAATAGACACCTTCACAATGATACACCTCCATCCCTAAGGATGCAGAGCCAGCAGGTAAGCCCAGAGGCCCAGGTACAGATCCTCCCTCTGTCCCTGCTGAGCTAAATGACCATGGATTTGTTGCTGCGACTACTCTGTGCCTCAGTTTCCCTGTCTGTGATAAGGTGCTTACTTCACAGGATGGCTTAGAGGATTAACCCTGAAATTCTATGGAAAGGCTTCAAACAGCACCAGGCATGTGGTGAGTGCTTAGTCAGTGGTCCATATTCTTTCCTAGAAAAGTTGATTTGAGGTTGGGACGGGTGAAGATGGGGAGAGCACAGGCCCAGGAGTCTGGGGCTCTGGGTTCTAGTGCCAGCTCTGCTACTGACCACGTGTTGACCAAAGGCAAGCCCCTCTCCCTTTGAGTCTAACTTCTAAAACCCAAGGGCTGTGTGTCTATTGGGGGGTGGGGGGGTTGACTTGTCCCTTCCAGCTTTGTGATTCTGTTTCCATCCAACAGAGTCTCCCCATCCTTCTCATTGGCTTATGCAATTCTTTTTGGGTTGAGTTTCAAAGTTCTTCTTCTTATCTAACTCCAAATCTTTCTGTTTTAGTTAAAGTCATTTCTCCTTGTTCTGCTCTTTGTGTGAAAACAACTGACCAATGACCCTTTCTATGGACTAAAAGTGAGGCACATAAGCCATCTCTTCTTCAGAAGGAAAAACTCTAGTCTGTCTGTCTCTCTCTCTCTCTTTTTCCTTTCTGACTCAGGGCTCATTCTCACTACCTGAGACCTTGATCTGAACAGACATCGAGAGTCAGAGGCTCAACCAACCGAGCCACCCAGGGCCCCCACTCCTTCTCTTTGATTTCTTGTCTCACTGGTCCTTCGCTGTCCCCTCCCCATCCCCCAGGAATCTCCACCTCATCCATACACATGTCCCTCCTGTGAGCCAGGCCCTGAGCTGTGACCTCCTTCACCTCGTGCCTCTCCCTGATCTGTCCCTCTCCTGCAAGGAAGCAGATCCTGTCATCGTGTTTACAGCTGGAGAAACAGGCTCCTGGAGCCCACACTAAGAAGGGTCTTTGCAGGTGACTTATAAGACCCCCCCCCCTTGTTGTGAGGCCAAGCCCCCAGTCTGTGAGGCCCAGCTTTTCCCGGAGAAAATCCCCCTGGCACGAGGGATTGTTGTCCCTGCTGTCCCCTCCCCCCAGGCCACACACAGCTGTGGGTAGGCTGGCTACTGCTCCAGCCTCCCTCCCCCACCCCCCACTGCCACTGGGGAAGGCCCACAGGAATGCGGACAAGTGTGAGTGACATTTGTGGGGGGCAGTCTTCAGACCCTTTCCCCTCCCAGCAGACCAGGTCAGGACCCTGGTGAGCTCCAACACAATTACAAAGCTGCTTCAGTATTTACTGTGGGGCTAGTTCATGTCCATCCCCCCCCCCCCATTAATATACAACTCTCAGGACAGGCTGGAGGTCATGGCTTGTTCATTGCTGTGTGCCCGGAACCCATAGGCTGCCTGGCTCACGGAGGTGTTCAGTAAGGGTTCAGGGCTGAGCAAATGGACCCGCTGGCCAATGTTGGCTTTTTACTCTCACCAACAAATTCCTAGCGGTCCGTGTATCACTAAATCACTATCAGCTTGGACTGATTTAGAACAGTGCTGTTTTATGTATCACATTGTGAAGATCCATTCAGTCAGTCACTGCCCTGAGCACCTACCAAGTGTCGCGCCGGAGCCCTGGGGACGGAGCAGGAATCCAGCTGATGTCCCTGCCCTTGTGGACATCGCCTCCTTGCCTAGTGGGAAGCTGGCTGAAGAGCAGACGCAGCTCACCACCACGCAGCAGTGTCAGGCAATGTTTGATGCGATGGGGAATAATAAAGCAGGGAGAGAGGATGGAGACAGGTGGGTCTGTGGGATGCGCTTTTAGACGGAAGGGTCCAGGAAGCCTGGCAGAAGAGCTCGTATTTGAATAGGAGCTGCCACTGAGAGTGAACCAAGGGACCTGGGACATCCTGGGTAGGGAACAAGGTTCGGGACAAATTCCTTGAAGTCTCGGGCTCCTTGATGAGCCAGTTGGGGACACTCTGTGCTTACGATGAAAGTAAATTAAAAAATCCTCCAGCTCCGAGCCTGTGCCAGCATCGTCCAGGCAGCAGCGGCCTCTTTCAAAGAAGAGTTCACCAAGAGAGCAGCCTAGCATCCTGATGAGGGCCGGGGGATTTCGAATTTTGGGTAGAAATACGTTGAAATCCCAGCTCTATCAGGATGAATGCTCATTTCTTAGTCACCCTGTACCTCGGTTTCTTCATCTGTAAAGGGGATAACAGCAGTGCCTCCTCCTTCGGGTTGCCGTAAGGATTCAAAGCAACACCCTCTGTAGAGTGTCTAGCGCAGTGCCTGGCCAGAAGGGAGAGTTGGATAAATGGCGGGCTTTACTACTCTTATTGTCCTCTTGGTTCCCAGTGGGGCTCTTTGCTTCTCGCTCATTCATTCCACGATGATTCCCCCGAGTTCCCGCCAGGCACTAGAGGTGAGTGTACCCAAAGGGAGGACACCAAGTGGTCCACAGCGGGGAGACGGAGAGAACACCAATCCAAGAGGCAAAGCTTAGCGCATTTGTCTACCATTCCCACCCTTGTGAACCGGGCCGAGTTGCTTTATCATTGGGCCTCAGTTTCCCCACTGTTGATGGAGGGACCAGCTTAGCACTCGCTGCAAGGACAGTGCTAGGGCCTGCCACCTCCAAGGACCCACCACACATTTGCCAAGTCCCCTCACAGGGAGGTGGAGGAAGCAGCCTGAACAGCGGGGCCAAGGGTCTAAAATAGACCTTCATGGGGAAAAGTGTGCAGTGTGCTCGGGAGCCTTGGCAGGCATCAGAGGCAGTAGGGTTTGGTGGGGGGTACTGTGGAGGGAGGAGACCACTTGGGAAGCCCTCCAGAGGAGTCAGATTGAAGGTGAAGGCAGAGAAGGGGGCCTCCAGGGGCAGGGGCTTGTCTCATTCTTCCCAAGCCCACTTTCCCTTCTAGTTCTGGGAGTAATTATAAAGCTTATTTGGGACCACCACACCTTTTGCAAGCCCTGTCCTCCTGTCCAGCCCACCTTCGCCAAAGTGCTCTGGGCCCTGGTACTGTTCCTTTCAAATTCCTTCTTCTTCCTTCCACATTCAAACTGACCTATCTTGTGCACTTTACCCTCGGGGCTGTGGAAAACTAGGCTCTAAATAGTGTTAATTCATGTATTCAAAAAGCTTGTCATGGGTTCTGTGCCAGGAACTCTTTGGCTACTGAGAACATAGTAGTAAACAAAACAAACATAAATCCCGGCCTTTTGGAGCCTGCATTCTAGAAAATGAAGGGATGATAACTATTCAGTGCAGTCACTTGTTACCATGCAGATTCTCATCCAGTCGATCTGACAGGGGTGGGGGTGGGGTGGGGGTGGGGGCTGTGATTCTAACAAGTGTTGCCCAAGGGTTTCTGTGTTATCTCTCACAGTGAGGTTAAAGTCTGAAGAGAACTCCCTGAGACAGAATGACGACATCCAAAGAAATGGCTATCTAACAGTGGAGCCTTGGATTAGTGTAAGTGGTGGTGGGCAGGTACTTGAGGGTGGTAGGGCTGGGGGACTGGCCTTATAGGTGGCTATTCCTCTATGTCTAAGGCTGGCTCAGCTTTCCCAGCTCTGGCTCTTTAGCTCCCCGCCCTGCTCCTGCACAGCTGGCCTGTGGGTGAGAACATCTGGAAGGGATTCCCTGGAACTGGAAGGAATCTCCAGGCAAGCGAGACTCTGTTAGCCCCGCTGGGAACACCCACCCCTGCCATCTGCTCCAGACGTCATTACAGAGCCTGCGTGAGAGGAGCCCAGCCCTTTCCAGCTCCTCCAAGGAAGCACCATGTCCTGCCCAGGGCTCAGCAGGGTACTACCATCCCCCCACTGCTGATGACCCACTGGGAGCCCCTCTTCCTGAGTGCATGAAGCTGGTCCCCTCCCCTTTGCCCTTTCTCTGCAGGGAGGTGACATGCCTTGGAATTCCAGAGATCCTCTGAGGGTCTTCCCCAAGGACAGAGATGGAGGCCAAGGCTGCCCTGGTTGTCAGAACCAGTGCCATCAGCCCAGAATTTTCTCATCTTCATTAGGTAACGTTTGTCCGACACCTGTGTGACATTTTACTAATACTCATTCTATGTGCTGGTGGCCTCGTGTTGTGGGAGCTTACAGCCCGACCTCACCAGCTGCCAGCAACTTTCCGAGACCGCTCTTATTCTCACCTTCTCACTGGTAGGGTCATGGCAGCTCAGAGAGATGAGCTTACCCTCAGGGAGTGGCAGAACCAGAATTTGAACCCAGAGTCACCAAAGCCCAGTGTTAATCTCAGGTCGTCTCGCCTCCCTACAAAGTCTAAGAGTATGAGTAAGTCCAAGAGTAAGAGAGGCCCAGAGAGACTGAAGGGCTGAAAGTCTTGCCTCCTCTCTCCTCTAGCCCCACAGGAAGCTCTGTGCCAGGCGCTGGGATGGGGGCACCCAACCAGATTGGTCACACGCTGTGCAGAAGACCAGGCAGTGGTTGTTAATGACGATGATGAAACATTGTTCATCCTCCTTGACAGCGAATGCCAGAGCAGAAAGCCTCATCCCAAACCAGAAGACCCTGGGTGCTCACTCAGGAACTCCCCGGGGGCTCCTGGGAATGACTTGTGCAGACACAGGGCAGCCGGGTAGGAAATCCAGTGACTGGGATCTGCTCTCCTGGAGGGGGGCCTGCAGCATCTCTCCCCTCCATCCCCAAGCCCCACCACCATCTGGGGGTACGGGTGGCAGCAGAGGGGGGTGGGTATCAACTGATATTAAAGCCAGTGTAGCTCCCTTTGTTATTCTGTTACGTGACGCTTCCGACACTGCCAGAACCTCCCTCCCAGCAGAGGTGCCCCTGGCCTTGGAGCCCTGTGCTGAGTCGGCAGGTGGACTGACAAGTTTTGATGTGTAGAGCTTGTCCCAACCACAGTGAAATAGACACCCTGCCCCTCCCAGCTGGCCAGCCCTGGGCCTGCAAGACTAAACAGGCGACACAAATAGCTCTGTCTTCCCCTGCTCTGCCTCCCTCTTTGTCCACTGTGCCCTCGGCTTTCAACCTGAGCTGGGCAGGCGTGATCGGGGAGAGAGGGCTCCTCCACCATGATTGGCCGAGAGATTAAGGGCCCCTAAGGAAGGGCCTTTGTCTCTGTATTTCAGTTTCACAGTTTGGGGAGATTGGAGATAGTATGCATTCCCCTGGGTCCAGGGGCTGTGAAAGGTTCTCTAAAAGCCAGTCAGTGGGGCTCCTGCCTATAAATGGGAGGATGAACCTTGTCATTTAAAGGCCTGTGCCATCTCCCCCCAGGAGGAGGGAAAAGAAGACAGGCTTGACTTCCCCCCGAGGATGAGACCACAGCCCAACTAAGACAAGGGGGCACGGAGCAGGATCTCAGGAGACAGGCCCAGCAGCAGGCGGCTGTGTACCTCTAGGCTAGGGAGGCGCCTTTCTGGGCCTCAGACCCCAGAGGGAGGAAGGAGGGGAGTGATTATAGAGAGCTGGTGAGAGAAGCACGAATGAGTGGGCAGGTGGCTGCCAATTAGAGGGAAGAAGGAAGGAGGACTGGAAGGTAGTCCATGGGCGGCTCAAGTGGCCATCCTCAGAGGTGGAAGGGCCTCCACCCTTCCTTCCATTGGCCTCCACCCCTGTCTCCCACTCCTTCTTCCCAGCCTGGGTGCTGCTCTTCAGACCTGTGCTGAGTTGGCAAGAGAGTCAGCAAGTCTTGATGTTGACCTTGGGCCAACAGCAGTATAATACTCCCCGCAGGCCTCCAAAGGACTAGCCAACTCCTTGCCTCTCTAGCATCACCTCATTCCACAACAGCTTCCATCAAGGGCCTGGTCCCTCCCCAGCTCTGCCTCCGACCCTGTTCTTATGCTGAGGATGGGGCGGGGGGGCAGTAGTTTCAGCTCTGAATCTCCTGTCCTCTTCTTGGCTCCCTGGGAATCTACTTTCATGCTGGGCCCCTTTCTAGTCGTGGGTTTGGAGCCCAGATCTACAGCCCTTAGACCTACATCTACCTTCTGCCCTGAGTCCCAGCTCCCTCTTTCGTAAAATGATCATAATAATAGTGCCTCCCTCCTAGGGCTCTTTGCGGATGAGATGAGATAAACCGGAGCTCTCAGCAAAATGCAGACACGTAGGAGCTCCTTCTTCCTCACCCCTCTTGATCGGCTCGTTTGGGTCCAGGACTAAACAGGCTCATTTCCAAAGGCTTTGGCCAGCCAGCCCCGAACTATGTTCAGTAAAAGTGAGAGGGTAACAGGAGCTGTCATTTATTGAGGGCTTTCAGAGGGCCAGACCCTTGGCCTGCAAGACTTGTAATCCTCACATCAACCTCGAAAGAAGGGCTTTATTATCCCTGTTTCAGACACGAGGAAACGGGAATTCTCGCTTCTTCAGTACCCTGTCCGGGTTCCAGAGCTAGTGAGAGGTGGAGCCTGGATCCAAATCCAGCCCCCCTCACAAGCTGGCTGGGCTCTCTCTACCACCCCAGCCTTCAAGACACAGTGTCCCTCAGGTGAGTGGTGGCCAAAGGCTGATTGGGACCAGGTAAGGAGCACCAACTCTAGAAGCAAATTTCCCAAATGTCAAGGCCAGGATAGTGAGGTATGCCCAGGTGAACACAGAGACCAAGAGCAAGGCAAATAGCTGGGGGACCCCTCCCCCCCAAGACCAGCTGATTTGGAAGGCAGGGAGGCAGAAACCTGAGCAAAACAGTACCTCACAGCCTGCGGGAACAGGAAAATGCTGGAGAAGCCAGGGCCATGGTGACTGGTGGGTTGAGCAGTGAGGGGAGCTCATGCAATCCTTCCAGACAACACACTTCCTAATCTAACAGTGGCCAATAGGAAAAACTACCTACAAAGACCCAATATATAGGCATTACTGGCCAACATTTCAGGGAGCCCCCCTATCTCCATCAGATTTCCAAAACAAACTGTTTCTCCCAGAATCACAAAAGGGCCAGGCACTTGGGCAATGTGCAGACTTGCCCAAGGTCAAGGACACTATTCCAGGTATGAATTTGATTGCTAGCCAGGTGACACTTGAAGAGGCTCAGAAATCGGGGCCAGGAAAAGTTCCTGATTATTATTACTTGGTTCAGCCCAGAAAGAAGAAAGGGCTCTTTGTGGAGCAATGAAAGGGATCCAGACAGAGGCAAGCCCCTGCCCTCCTGAGCAGAAATCATCTTTCTATCAGCAGTTTCTGTTTTGCACGCCGATCTCATTGTTCCGCCACATTCCACCAGGGGCGAGGAGAATACGTTTGGAGACATCGCTTTCTTGACCACCAGCACGTGCATTTCTGTGGGAGGAGCTCGCTGTAGACCTATTCCAGCCATCACTAGTTAGAAAGGTTTTGACAAATAGTTTCTTTAACGGTTCTACCATTCCCCTCCCCTCCCTTTGTTGTTTATCTTTTTCCTGTCCCAGAAACAATCTAATTCTTCCGTTGACATCTCACATTGTAAGGCTAGAAGAGCCCTGAATTGAAATGTCGCAGCGGGGGGCCTCCTAGACAGAGGTGGCACGTGTGCAAGACAAGAGCATAAATCCATGTGGCCTCCAGCAACTGCAGCCCCTCCAGATCAGACCTGCAGGGCTCACAGTCCCATGGGGCATTCTCCCTGTCCACCCCTTCTCTCTGTCTGCCTCCTCCATCTGTCCCAGCACGGGGAGTGCCAACAAGTCAATGGGAGCTCTACATGCCCTGGGGTGTGTGTGGGGTTGGGGGGTGGAGGGGTGGCTGCAAGCCATGCTACTTGGTAAGGTGGTCTCTAGAAGCAATGGGCCACACCCTAAGAAGGCTGAAGGGCCCTGGTAAGGCACACTGGTTCGGAAAGCAGGCACCCACCATGTCAAAGCCAGGGCAGCAAGGTGTTAAAGAGACTGCTCTCCAGGGTTTGTGTTCTAGGTGAGACGAGCTCTCCAGTTTGTCCCTGAGGCTGTGACCTCCGTGCAGAAGGTACTGACAGTAAGAAAAATGTCCAATTATGAAAGTGGAAGAGCAGGGAAGACCACTGCTGTCCTAGGTGTGTGGGCAGGGAAGCTTGTCCCCAAGGTGGCTGCTGTCCAGTCCCCCCCTTTTTTATCTGTGAATGTTATTCTCCTCGGAGAGGTGGAATCTGTCCCTCCCCACTCTTGAATCTGAGCAGTTCCTTGCTGATTTGCTTGTAAAAATGTGGGGAGGAAGTGATGCTTGGAATTTCTAAGGCGAGATTGGAAGAACCCCCCTGCAGCTCCTGTCTGCGTCTCTGGGGACTCCCCTAGAGGTGGCCATGCTGTGAGGAAGCTCAAGGGACCTTGTGAAGAAACCAAGCAGGGAGAGAGAGTGATGCCAGGCTCCCCTCCATGGTTTCTGGTTCGCTGCCCTTTGCCTAATCTGACCTGCAGCCACAAACGTCCTGGGGCAGACATGAGCCATTCCCTCTGTGCCTTGTCCAAATTTCTGACCCACAGAATTGTAAGACAGGATAACAACACATTTTTTAAAAAGATTTTATTTATTTATTTGACAGAGAAAGGGAACACAAGCAGGGCAAGTGGGAGAGGGAGAAGCAGGCTCCCCACCAAGCAGGGAGCCCGATGCGGGACTCGATCCCAGGACCCTGGGATCATGACCTGAGCCAAAGGCAGATGCTCAATGACTAAACCACCCAGGCGCCCCACAATACATTGTTGTTTTAAGCAACTACATTTTGGGGCTTGTGCCATGCGTTAGTCAATGACCAAAACTGGAGAAGGGACATGTGTGAGTGGCAGGGATCTCTGTTGACCAAACCCGCCCCTCTGAGACAGCACCCACCCTCTCTGCTCCTCTGGGCATCCCCGTCCATGACCTCCTGAGCACTGGCATTCCTGCTGCCCGGAGCAGTGGTGAGTCCAGTCTGATTTCCCTCTGGAAGCTCAGTCTGGGAACTGAGTTGCTGCTTGGGGAAGAACTAAGGAGCACTGTGAGATTTTATGTAGGTCCTGGTGGAATGGCCAGTGGGAAGAGAAGGTGTGCAAAACCCCAAACTCAAAGCTTGTTCCTGCCTTCCTTCCAGGAAGAACACACATCCAGTGTTTCTAGCCATCTGCTGGACTCGGCTCAGAGCCTCCCTCGAGTCCCTCAAAGCCAGCACATCCCGAACCAGAGTGCTCCCCAAGCCTGCCCCTAAAGCAGTCTTCCCTCCTCCCCTATCTCTGCCCAGGGTACAGATGGCAGCTGGGACCATCCAGGTGTGGGCAGCCCATCCTCCAGGGACTAGATCTGCCCAGCCCAAGCTGCAGCCAGCAAGAGCTCACCCAGATGACTAGAAGGTGGTTGTAGGAACGCCAAGGTGGTGCCTTGGGTGGAGACTGAGGTGGGAAGACTTGTGGCCAAGGAGATGGGCAGAACACAGCCCAGGGCATAGGTAACACCAGAGTTCCTCCTGGAGAGGGAAGGGGTCCTGAGGCTATGTCCTAGGGACTGTGAGATGCCCACAATGCCATCTGTAGTCTGGGGATCCTCGCTGTTCTTCTCCCCCCTCTTACCTGCCCCTGGAACAGCTATGGCTTCCTGTCCCTTAACCCACCGTTTCTTGCCATTCCCCACCACCTGTGGGATGAAGCCCCTCTGTGGCCTAGTGGCCCCTGACCGTTCACCTCTGCCTGTCCTTCCAACGTGGCTCCAGCATGAGCTCTGGCCCACGCCTCCTCCACATGGTCCTGCATTTACCGAACCTCCTCAGGCTAGGGTTCAAACCCCTGGTGGCCAGAGCCCCCCGTGGCTTTTGGACCCTTGGAATGTGGCTAGGGCAGCAGAAGGCTGAACTCTTCCCTTCATTTACACCAATGTAAACTTAAAAACTGACACCGATCCGTTATTTAAAAACTTTTCTAAATGTTTGGAACAATTTGGGTATGTGAGCCTGCCCCTTTTTTTTTTTTTAAGATTTTATTTATTTATTTGACAGAGAGAGAGAGATAGTGAGGGAACACAGGAGGGAGAGTGGGAGAGGGAGAAGCGGGCTCCCCGCGGAGCAAGGAGCCTGATGAGGGACTCCATCCCAGGACCCTGGAATCAAGACCTAAGCCAAAGGCAGATGCTTAATGACTGAGCCACCCAGACACCCCTGAACCTGCCCTTTCAACTGTAATTCAGTGAAATCCAAATGCAGATCTATTCTCTCAGATGAGAAATACTGTCTGAAGTTAGCTTCCACGTGGAGATGTGCTGTGAGTGTAAAATATGCATTGGATTTTGAAGACTTTACACAAAATTTAAAAAGAATAAAATATCTCAATTTTTTATTGATCACATGTTGAAATGATTATATAAATATAATCACTCACCTAGTGAGTTGGTATAAAGAGCAAAAAGCAAACATATATTTTAAAATTCTTTTTTTTTGGTCTTTCTTTACTTTTTAAATGTGGCTACTCAAAAATTTAAAATCTTATATGTGGCTTGGATTCGGTTTCAATCAAATAGCACTTACTTTTTTAAAAAGTTTTTACTTATTTATTTGAGAGTGAGAGAGAGAGAGAGCAGAGGGAGGGGCAGAGGGGGAGGGAGACAGACAGAATCTCAAGCAGACTCCCCACTAAGCACGCAGGGCTCCATCTCAGGACCCTGAGATCATGACCTGGCTGAAACCAGGAGCTGGATGATCCACTGACCGAGCCACCCAGGCCCCTCATGTAAGCCACTGATGAACAATTCAGCAACCCCCCACTGTCTTCCCCTCCCCAACAATCTCAGGTTCAAACTCCAGCCTCCTTAGGCTTATGTATGGCCCCTACCTGGTATAACACACACATGTTTGCAAGTACATATGTGTGTCTACATGGCCTTATGCATGTATGTCCCTACCCACAGATATGCTGCACCTGGACCTCTCCATGTTCCGGGGGCCCCCTGGTGAAGGCACGCACCGGCCAGTGTCTGAATGGGAGCCCAGTGCCCCCTGGGAAGTTGATGTGGGGACAACGCCTCTGGTGTGAGGCCTCGGGCCGGTTATCCACCCCTGGGGGGACACTGGGACGCAGTGTTTCCTTGGCAAGTTGATGAGAATGTCATGTAAGACAGAGCCAACAGCCGCCCTGAAATCCTGAAATCGAGACAGATGACAGCTCCTTCTTGCCCCTCGCCAGTGGGGCCTGTCACTCTGTCACTGCAGAGGAAATTAAACTGGTCTGGCACAGTTTGCTGTTCCCGAAGCCAATTTGCTTGCTGCTGGGTAGTGTGTGATGCACTTCTGGGTGGTGTCTAGTTGCTCATTTGGTTTATGGATACATTTCCGTGGTTCTGCAGAATGAACCACACCACAGGAAGCCAGGAGGATGTCTTTGTTCCTTTCCTAAAGTTGTGAAACAATCCATCCATCCATCCACCCATCCACCCATCCATCCAAGCATCCAAGCATCCATCCATCCATCCATCCGTCCATCCAAGCATCCAAGCATCCATCCATCCGTCCATCCAAGCATCCAAGCATCCATCCATCCGTCCATCCGTCCATCCAAGCATCCAAGCATCCATCCATCCACTCAGTCATTCAGTTATTCAGCTGGTATTTACTGAGCACCTACTGTGTACGGGGTAGTGTGTAGAACCAAAAGAACTCTGGGGTGAGCCTGGAAAACCAAGTGTCTTCTTTCTCTAGCCCTCGGCTCCCCTCTGTAAGAAGAGGGGGGTTGGACGAAAGATCTCAAGGCCCCTTCCAGCTCTGGCAAGTCAGGGTTTGGGACCGATTTTCCAGCCAGAAACCCTCTCGTAGAGCCCAGGGGCTGCTTGACCAATACAGTGGGATTTGGGAAGCACAGGACTTCGGGGTCATGGGCATCACTCACCCCCACAGGGGGAGAGAGCCTGACTTATAGAAATGGGCTGACCTTGAAATATAGAGCATTCAGGAAAGGGGGTTATTTGTGTGTTTGGCTGTACCTCAGAGACTTGAGGGGACCAGGCCCAGGAGCAGTGCCTTCGTCCATTTGTGTTGCTAGAATAAAAATACCACAGACCAGGTGCTTAACTTTATTTTTCACAGTTCTGGAGGCTAGGAAGTCCAGGATCAAGGTGCCAGTAAATTCTGCATTATACATAGTCTCAGGGCACCTGGGTGGTGCAGTTAAACGTCTAACTCCTGGTTTCAGCTCAGGTCATGATCTCAGGGTTGTGGGATCGAGCCCCGCGTCTGGCCCCGCACTCAGCACAGAGTCTGCTTGGCACCTCACCCAGTTGGCCGTCCTGGGCCCCCAAGACTCCTTCCAGATCCTCTCAGGAACCTTTTGCCTAAGCTTGGTTCCTCGGCACAGAGTAATGGAGCTGTGCTGATCCAGTGACCAAGGGCTCGACATTCCTACGACGAAAAGTCAGACACAAAAAAGCTGTCTCAGATCCCCTTCTGCATAACATCAGTCTGTGTAAGGAAGGTGCCTGATGGCAGGCTGTCTGGATTGTAGGAGGGCGGCAGCCAAGGGACAGGGATGGGGAGAGGGGAGAAGCATGGTCGCTGACCTCTGGCTGCTTTGGTCCCACTTGCAAAGAGATATTTCCTCTGGCTCCTCCTCCAATATTCAAACCCCTGCCAGCAAACCCCCACACCAGCAAATCCAAACCACAAAGATGGCATGTTAGAATATACCAGAATTCAGGGAAAAGGACAGGAGGAGAGTGGCTGTGATGTTGAGAGCCTCTATGCTCTCCTCCCAGAAAATTCCTCCCCGTAGCTCACCTCTGCTCCTCTGTGATTTAGACCGAGAAGGGACTCTGATTTCTGCTTTATCCCCCCGAGTCTAGCTCGGTGCCAGGCAGATAGTAGCTATTGGATAAATATTGTTGAGCAAATGGATATCCAGCGCTAGGATCACTCTAAGAAGATAATTTTGGTCATAAACCAATTCAGTAGAGGCCCAGGGTATCATCTGTTCTTTCAACAAGCATTTGTTCGGCAGCTCCAGGTCCCTGGCACTGTGCCAGGGGTTAAGGACCAAGATGGCCAGATAACGAGCCGTTCAGCCCTGTGCACCGAGCTCCCATTCTACATCAGGCCCTCGGTTTTCAGGTTTTCATTCTGGACGTAGGGAGGTGAGTAGGATGGATATTCCTACCTCCACAGAACTCATGTGCTCCCCTCCCTAGGAGACAGACAATAAGCAAGTACGTAATGAATAAGCCAGATGATTCTAGACTGGGTAGACGCTCTGAAGGAAACATACAGGTGCTGTGACGGAGCGCAGTTGGCTGGCCTACTTCGGGCAGGGACGGTCAAGGGAGAGGCCGTCTAGGACCTGCAGACTAAAAGAGCCAATCAAAGGCCAGAGGCTAGGAGCCAAAGCAAGGGGTCCAGAGACAGCTCAGGGGGCTTGCAGGGCAGGGGAAGGGCCTGTGTTGGGTGGAGGGCACAGCGGTGCAAGGTAACATGGACAAGTGGCCACGCTCCTGTGGGAGGGGAGGATGAGCGTCAGAGCAGAGTGGCGAGCGCCGCAAAGGAGGAGGGGATGGGCAGGGACGCCCTGAACTCAGGCTGGAGGAGGCAACACGGGCATCGAGTTTTGAGACTGTGCTTGAAAAGCTCTCTCTGGACTGTGGCCTTCCATTCTTCCATCCCCATGCGCCTCCCTCCAAAACTCGGTCCCATTCCCCCGCCAGGAGCAGGGGCTCTAGAGTGGCGCCAAGGGCCCAGAGGAACTTCCCCCCAGTGATTTTCCTGTCCTGAAGCTGCTGGAAGCTACTGCAGGAAGCTGCTGGGGAGAGCATGGCTGCATCCCTCCTTTCATCTCCCTGGGCTCCCAGGAGCTTTTACTTTCATTGAGCCCAGCATCTAGCAAATAGCCCCATTGCTGCCTTTTATCTGGCTTTCAACCTGAGACACTCTCTGGGCGGGGGGGGGGGCCTCGCCTGGCGACAGCACTCTTTAGAGAGAGTGGGCTATGCCAGGCATTTGGATAATCATCATTGATGATGTAATAATAACTGTAAAGCCAACTCCCCACTTATTAGGGTCCTGGGCAGGCTAGGCCCTGGGCTAGGTGCTCTACATGCATCTTTTTTTTTTTTTTCACCACTGCCTTATAAAGCAAGTGTTGGTTGATATGAGGCTCCGAGAGGTTAAGTAACTTCTTAAGGTTGCACAGCAAAAAAACTGCTAGAACTGATGTTGGACACCTCGGGCTTTCCAATTCCAACAAACTCTTCCCTCTGTACACTAGTGGTGCCCAGGCCCAAGGTCGTTACATCAGAGTTATTGGGGCTCTTGTTAGAAATGAAGATTTCTGCTCCCTCGTCCTCAGAAATTACTTTTTTAAAGTTTTATTTATTTATTTATTTGAGAGAGAAAGCACAACCTGGAAAAGGGGCAGAGGGAGAGGAAGAAGCAGACTGCCCGGTGAGCAGAGCCTGAGCAGGACTCGATCCCAGGACCCCAGGATCAAAATCTGAGCCACCCAGGCACCCCCTCAGAAATTTTTACTCGGGAGGCTTTGAGTGGAGCGCAGGAATCTGGGTTTTGTCTTTTGTTTGTTTCAATGTTAACAGTTTGTCTCAGGAGATTCGGGAACAAGGCCAGGTGTATTTCGGGGCAGTGCCCGGTGTATTCGGGGACACCCCCCTAGAGGTGTGTGTGTCATCTTCAGGAGTGCAAGGCAGAGAGGTGGGTTGGAGGAGGGGCGGTCTTCCAGGAGAGCACACTGACTCTGGCTCCAACCTAACCCCCAGCTTGCCTCTTCTCAGGCTCTTCTCTTTCTCTTGCAGTGGGGAACAGCAAGGAAAACACAACTGAGAGCAGATGGAGTGAAAGGGCTTTCCGGGGACACGGGAAGGGCTTGGGGACATGGTGCCTGAAGTTGGAAGCCAGCCAGGCAAAAGGCATGAGAGAAGGTAGGTTAGGTGATCTGTGGGGTCTTTGGTCTAAGTGTCCCCAGATGAACACACTGAGAAATCCCAGTGCCGGTGGCCTAGCATGCCTGGTCAGTCTCCGAACGATGAGTTATGAGGCAGCAGGAAGAGCTACCGCCCTGGAAAGTGCTGTAAGGCAGAGAGGAGCCTGTGCATCGCCATTGCCCTGAGCCCCATTCCAGCACTTGGCCTTCTCCTTGCCACACATCAATCCTCCGACCCTATCTTGTCAAATGAATGGAGATCTTTGGTTCTAGTAGGAGGGCACGTCCGAAATGAAGGAACTGCAGAGATTACCATGCGATGACACAAAATCAAGGGTTGACACATGCTGCAGTGTGGACGGACCTCGGGGCCAATATGCTGTGTGAAATAAGCCCGTCATGCAAAGACAAACATTGTAGGATCCCACTTATCTACGGTACTTAGAGGAGTCAAATTCATAGAGACAGAAAGTAGAACGGTGGCTGCCGGGGGCTGGGGGAGGGGGAATGGGGAGCTAGCGATTAATAGGGACAGAGTTTCCATTTTGCAAGATGATAAAAGTTCCGGGCATGGATGGTGTGGTGGTGAGACAACTGAGTGAATGTACTTCTTGTCAGTGAACTGTGCCCTTAACCATGGGTGAAAGAAAGGGCAATTTTATATGTAATTTTACCCCCAATTAAACTTCTTTTAAAATTTTAAACTTAAAAAAAATATATGTTACATTGTGTGAGGGTAGTAGAGACTGTTAGTTTCCCACCAATATTCATGCTCTTCTCTTTCCATAGAAATAGAAATTTTATCTGGGCACAAGGCCACTCTGGAACCTTCCTTAGGAGATAGCACTAAGGGGTGCCTGGGTGGCTCAGTCAGTTAAACCTCTGCCTTCGGCTCAGATCATCATCTCAGGGTCCTGGGATCGAGCCCCACATTGGGTTCTCTGCTCAGCGGGAGCCTGCTTCCCCCTCTCCCTTTGCCTGCTGCTTCCCCTGCTTGTGCTCTCTCTTACTATCCAATAAATGAATAAAATCTTAAAAAAAAAAAAAAAGGAGGTGGGAGGGAGAGACAGCACCAATACACACTTCATCATTCCTCTTTGTCCCTTCCTCCATATTGACTACTGGGAACATGGAAGTTGCCATCTTGGACTGTGAAGCTGGAGGCCAGGAGCTCATGGGAGCCAAAATAGGCAGAACAATAGGTACGAGGCCTTAAAATTGAAACACCCTATCAGCCCTGAACTACGTGCCCAGATGTCTGTGAGAGATAGACTTCCGTCTCCTTCAAGCCACCACTGTTGTTCTTTTGTCATTTGTGTACAAGCTTAAGCCTAAGGCATACAGAGGAGTAGAATGAAGGATGGTGGGTCTCAAGGAACAGAAAGGACCACGAGGTTGGGGCATTCAATGAAAGGGGTACGGATGAGGTGGGATCCGAGCTGTCCCGAGAGTAGAGTAAGGTCTGGTTCAGGCGCTCAAGGGGCTCACCGCCTATTGGAAGAAATGTACATCTATCTAAGCAGGGCGCTTGCAATCAGCCAGTGTCTGAGGAGCCCTTGCCATGCACGCATCAGGCCAGTTCATGGACTCCGTGTTCAATCTTCCCAACAGCCCCTGGAGGCAGGTGTTACTATTAATCAGCCTTGTTTCTCGGGGGGAAACAGGCTGATGAAGGTTAAGCAGCTTATCAAGATTGTATAGATTGATGGTGGAGCGGGGATCGTGCCCCCGTGGTTTGATCTTCAACCACTTCACGAGGCAGGGTATAAGGGAACTCAACAGACGGAGTGCTCATGGTCTTGGTAGGGTTCTGGAAAGCTCTATGCAGAAAGTGACCTTTGTTCTGAGCCTCCAAGAGGCACAGGGCAAGGATATTCCAGACGGAGGACACAGCAGAAGAGATGGCGTGTTGGGGAGCTGGTGAGGCTGACCCAAGAGCGGTGTGGTGGGAGACAAGGCTGGAGAAGAAGAGAAACCACCCCTACGTGCAGGGCTGCACGGAAGCCATCTCTTGGGCCGAAAGCATTCCTGGCTGAAGGGCTTGGATTATAGAAGACTGTGGACCTTGGGGGATGGATCTTCCAGAAATATGATTTTTTTAAAGGCCAAATTTTTCTTGGGAAGAAGGGGTTGGAAAGATGTAGGGGTAGGAAAACAGGTGAATTCCCGCCTAGAAAACTAGTAGTCAGTGGCTTAGTTAGTCGGGCAGCTGGCAGCACCTGGAAAGGCTTTTTTTTAAAGCAAACGGCTTGCAAATGTCTACAGATAGTTCCAGACCATGGATTTTGAAAACTAAAGTAGCTCCAGAGACGCTAAGGGAGAAGTCAGAAAGAATTTAAGCAGAGGTTGATAACAGTTTTGTTGGACAGAAAGTCCCAATCTGTACTCAGAAAGTGGGGTTACTTTCAATCGTGCGCCGGATGAAATTTTATTCTAAATTTAACAGGCAAAACGGAGATGTTAGGTAAGTATTCATATCATTGTTTCAGTGTTTCTGCTTTACGGGGGTGGGGGGGTGGGGAGATCTATTTACAAATAGAAATGCGTGAGTTGGAGGGTTCCTGAGGAATAAACCATCATCTGATTTGTGCCCTGTGGGGTCAGTTACTTGATTTGGGGCCAGGTGGCCACAGGGAAACTAAGCAACCCCTCCAGGGCACAGCCCTGGAGGGCCTGCACCAGGAAATGGGTAGGGTGAGGGTGGGGGAAAGGAGAGGGTGCCAGTGAGGGAGGCACTGGGGGAGGGGGAAGGCCTGCCCTGCAGAGGGGTGGGCAGGCATAGCCCTGCACTCCACCCCTTGCCTTTGGAGGAAATTTTCAGTTTCTGCAAAGTTCTTTTATTTTTTGTAATCATAACATTCCTATGGAGTAGGCGGGGACATTCGTTTAGTGGCATTATCCCGCTTGCAGAAAAGGTGAGCCTCAGAGAGGGGACGTGGCTTTCCTAGGCTCATAGTTGCCAAGTGGTGCAGAAGAAGCCCCAGATATGGTGGGGGGGGTGGATATGTAGGTGCAGGTGTCCCAGCAGAGGCATGACCCACGAACCGGCATGTGCGCTCCAACCCGGAGTGGATGGTGGGATAGGGACTGAGACTGGGGGACTGCTCTGATCCCAGCGTGCTTCTCGTGCCCCCCTGCCCACCCCCAGCACCCTCCCACAGCCAGGGCTGGGTCCACCCGTCCCTGCAGGGAGCTGTGCCTCATCCCCCTCGAGGGAGTTTACACCAAGCTGTTTGCTGCCGAGCTCCCTGTCTCTTTGTGCCTCTCTGCTCATTTTTCTTTTTTAAGAAATCAGGATGAAATTTTATTAAAAAAAAAAAAATCAATACCCACCACATAACCTACAGCAGATAAATCAGAGAAGCTTACGTTTCTCAGTCCCAGGGGTGTTTTGCAAGGATTTCCCCATGTTGCTTCCACTCCCTCCGCCAAAAGTCTTCCTGTCCTGGGGGTCTTTGATGGGCTACTTCTGGGAAGCCAGCCCCGCCCTGGCATCTTGCCAGAAGCTTTACTGAGCAGCCCTTTGTCCCGTTGGCTCACCTCTGTTCTCCATCCTGGCTGATTCGCCCCCACCCCTGGCCAGCCCAGCCTCTCCCACACTCACTCCTGCCCTCAGCCCCAGTTCACCGGCCTCGCCAGCCATTGTGTCCTTCACCTTCTGTGTCACCTCATCCAAGAAGCAGGCATTTTGGTGTCAACGATGCCTGGTTTCCACTCAACTCCTATGTGACCTTGGGCCCACTGCATAACTGCTCTGAGCCTTGGGTCCCTTATGGGGAAACATGTGGACGATAACACCACTTCCACGCATTTTGGGGCCGAGGAAATTGCCTAGTGTACGTAACAGCCCTTAGGATGTGCTCAGCACACTAGTAAGCTCTCAGTAATGTTTGAGCCCTTTCTCTGGGCCCACCAGTGCTCTGATCCTTCATTCTACTTCTCTGCCAGAGAGCTACTTCCTAGGAATAGAGCAGCCTACCCCTCTCTCCTCTGCTGGGTGCGTCCAGTGTGGGAGGCCTCCAGCTCCCGTCTGGAGGGCCAGGGTCAGAATTCTGTATGCAGTGAGCACTGGGCGCATGCCAAAAGGAGATGGGGGATGAAAAGGCAGAGGAAGGAAAGGAGAAAGAAGGGAAAGGGAAGGAGGGGCAGGAAGGGGGAATGAAGGAAAGGGGAGGAATAAAGGGAAGAGAAAGAAAGAAATCATGGGGGCAGGAAGAGAAGGAAGGACTCTTTTAGACGCAATGGACATCATGTGAATTCCACACTGCCTGGTACAGAACACAGGCTTCAGGCACTGCGTGTGAATGGAGGGGTGGGTGGAGGGAGACAAGGAAGGGAGGAAAGGAATGTGGCATTAGTCTGTGTCCCTCGGTCTGGATTTCCCTTTCTGTCCAGTTCAGCTCTCCCTCGAGGTGATGTGGGCCTTCCAGGTAAGAGCCCTTGGCCCCCATGACCTTGTGCTGCCCAGGAGAACCAGGAATGCCCCCCCTCTCTAGGCAGGTGCAGCACGAGGGCAGGGAGAGCAGGAGCAGCCCATCAGGGCCTAGGCAGGCCAGAGCATGTGCCTACACCGTCCTCCTCCACTTTCCACCTAGCCCCACTCTCCACCCCGAGGCCCCAAAGAAGGGGCAGGCCTGTTTAGCATGCAGGGGGCCTCCTGCCTGGCTGTAGGTAGGAGAGGCAGCAGGACAAGAGCCCTCTGGAGATTACTGAGCTTGTAAGGCCTGGTGGACAGATAGCTGTGTGGCAGGCAGGGGGCTGGGAGCTAGCCCAGGCCTCCTTGTCCCCATGCTGAGTGATGGACCAGAGCTGCCAGAGCCCATGCTCACCTGGAAATACCCCTAGGAAAGCCCTAGGAAGTCTTCAAAATGACAAGAGGGAGGAAGGGGCTTCCTTCGTCTCTGCCCCTTTCCTGGACATCCACTTTGCAAGGAACACAGTGAGGGCTGTGAGGAGTCCCACAGCTAAGAAACCCATTGCACTTGACGACTGCTTCCCAAACCTCTCCCATCTCTTGAGAGCACTCAATTCACATCTTGAAGATTAGAGTTTTGTAATATGCAGTTTGGAAATGCTGAGGTGGACTAGGGAATAGGATTTGGGCACTGGAAGTATTGGAAATTCACCACGGTGCCTCTGGAAAACTCCTACGCAATCCGTGAAGCCCACTTCAGAAGCCTCGGGCTCTCCATGGCGTTTCCCTACTGGGAGAATCAGCCAGTCATTAGTCTGTGCCCCATGACCTTCACATACCACTTGACTCTGTTCTTTTCCCACAGAGTTGTTGGGTTGGGCTTATTTCCTGCTAGACAGACGCCTCCTTGAGGGCAGGAACCGTGTGGTGTTCAACTTGGTTTCTCTACCACCTGACACATAATACACGCTCATTTATCAGTGGAATTTAATAGAGCATCCTTATTCTACAAAGAAGTGAGCTGAGACATAGGCAGGGGCCAGGACTTGTCCAGTGTTTCCCAGCCAGACTTGGTGGGGGGAGGGGATAAGAAGTACCTGCCGGGCTTCCAGGCTCCCCTGAACTGCCCTCTCCCCATCCCTGACACTGAGCTGGTTGTCATGGGTGCTAGTTTTTCTCTCTGGCATTTCTAGTAATAGTCAGGAAAAGGACTCCGGTAGGGGGAGGCTGTAGCTGATAGCTGATATCTCCACTTGGATCAGCAGATGTCAGGGGGGTCATTTCTGTTCCCTGCCTTCGCTGTTGATGTCACTGGTGGCTGCAAGCTTGGTTCAAGCAAGGCCTAATGCCCCTGACCCGGGTCCTTCTCTGAGCCTAGTTAGTAGAGGACTCTGCTTCCTCTCGTTCTTTTGCATCTGAGGCTGACTGCTGGCATCCTGGTGGGGAGGGTAGCCACCAGTTAAATAAAGCTAGGTGAGGGCAGGGAATCCCAAAAGTGGGTGAGAGTGTGCCCCAGCACCCCATCAGCAACTCACCCCCAATCCTGTCTTTGGTGGGGGCCCTCAGTGAGGGGGGCTGGATCCCTGTGCCAGCCTGGCAGGAGAGCTGGTGTAGAGAGCAAGGAGAGTAGGAGGAAGCGTCCTGAGCCCGGAGAGCAGTGCCCTCTCCGACACCCAGCCCTGCCCAGCTTCAGAGGCAGCCAGCCCGTGCTTTGGCCAGGCTGACTCTTGGCATCCCTGCCTGTGTCCTCTGTGTGGCCTTGCCCCGCCTCGGGGCTCACATGCAGGCATGCAGGGTGTGGGTTCCAGGGAATGAGGGCACAGTCTTCTCTTGAGCCAGGTTAACAATTATGGAGTGGGCACATTTTGTGCTGAGGCCTGGAGGATGAGAGCAGGGCACAACGGAAGTGCCAGATGAAGTTTCCTTTCAGAGAGCTTAGTGTCTAGTCACGGGAGACGAGCCTCTGAACCTTCTCTAGGGCTTGGCAGCCTGGAGGGACCCTGCAAGGACAGAATGACCCTGTGTCAGCCTGGGTTGGGGCTGCAGGGTGGGCAGCCACCGCATGTCAGGATGGGGCAACGGGACACCCCACTTTCTGGAGGAGCCCTCATGCCCCCAGTGGGATGACCCTGAGCCCTGTACCCCAGACAGGCTCCCCAGTTTCCTCAGGGGGACTAAGTTCCTGTCACTGTAAGGGTAACTCGCTTGGTCTCTTTCCCTCCCTGTCTCATTCTCCCCTTCCCTGCTGGGGCTACCTGGCATCACTCCCCCCAAAACTACCTGCCTTTAAATCCTTATCCCAGGGTCTGCTTCTGGGGAAACCCACTCTAAGCCAGTGCAAGTTGACACAATCGATCTAGGGGACGATTTGACAGTAAGCGCCAGCCTTATAAATGCACCTGCGCATGGGTGAGCCATTCCCCTTCTGGGAATTTATCGTATAGACATTCACTTACATATGCCAAAAGATTTAGGAACAAGGATGTCTTTTGCAGCACTGCTTATAAGAGCCAAAGACTGGAAACACCTAAATGCCCAGCCCTGGGGATAAGTAGAACATGGTTCATCTGATCAGCGGAATATTAGGCAGCCACGACAAAGGAATGCCAGGAGACCCTCTTTATGGGCTGATTTGGGACCATCTCTAAGAAAAATTAAGTGGGGGACAAAAACAAGGTACAGAGAAGCGTGTTTGCATGAAACGAAAAGAATACGCAGCCATAATTCCTTGTTTATGTAAATAGACTATCTCTGGAAGGGTACCAAGAAACTGACAAAGTTGGAACCTCCAGAAGGAGGGATTGGGTAGCTAAGAGCAGGGAAGGAGGGAGAAATTTTCAGGGTTGGGTCTGCGCGTGTTTTGATGTTTGCATCATGTGCAGGGTCTGTGATCTCCGTCAAAATTTTATAGAACTTAAAAATAATTGTAAAGGAGAACCGCAAACACAGGAACCTGATCACAGAGTTTTGCTATCATGATCAACCCAATTTTAGCCTGGCTAGGGAAAGTTGAACCTATGGCCAGGGGCGTTTGGCCTTCCTTTTCTCATTTAGCGTTCCCATAAGGTTGTTCTGCACCATTACTCCAGGTGTCTAAATAAGGAAAGTAGGCCTGAGTCCAGCCTTCTCCCAAGATGCTGAGAGTCCAAGCCGTCCTTCCCCTACCCCTTCCCGGGGGAGATAAGAAACTTCCTAAATCTTCCTGACCCAGGGAAGGTTGAAGATTTTCTTTTCCAGAGCTATTTGAAAGGCAGACTGCTATCTTTGGAGGGGATGAGAGGAGGCAGGGGGCTGGATGGAATGACCTCTCCACGCAAGCCCCTTGTGGGTGAGCACCATGCTCTATTTCTCTGCCCAAGGGGCCCTGGCATGGCACCTGGCACGTTCGTCAGAGGGATGGTGATGATTGCCTTTTGCCCCAGGATTTCAGGCATGGAAGAGCACAGGGGAAGACGACTGGTTCTTTCCAATTCCTGGGATCCTAGGTCAGTGAGAGCTGGTGAGCAAAACTCTGGAGTTGGATACATTCTCTCTGAGATCGAGGCTCTGCTCTTCTGGTTGCCGGGTGACCTTAGGTGAGTCTCTTCACCTGAGCTTTATTAAGGCTTTTGATCTGTGCAATGGGTACAGAGGACCCCCTCCCCCCCGTGCAGAAGATTGAGCAAGATCCCACGAGGGGCCGCCCAGTGTGCCTGGCATACAGTGGCTCTGCTAGGGGTCTGTTCATCCCCCTCCCCTCCTCTGGGCAGAAGAATAACCATCACCAAGGTCAGACATAGTCCCTTGTCCCTTCTTTGCCTCCATCAAGCATCCTCCTGACAAGGGGCTCCTCCTTCTGTCTAATTGTATGCCCCTTCTGTCTGCTGTATGCCCTACCCAGGCCTCCTGTGCTCGTGTCCATGGGCAGAAGGAAAAACCAGCAGCCCGGTCCCACAGGGGCCTTTTCCTGATCTGGAGGCATCAAGAAAGTTAAGGTTGAGTCTCATCACCCATGGGCCCAGCCACCCCAGCCCCTCCTGCTAGCCCCAGTCTAGGCTGCATCCCTTTTATTCTGCCTGTCCCCTCCTGGGCTCAAGGACTCCTGGTGCAAGGTCAGCTGAGAACCGTCCGGAGTCCCAGGGCACAGCACCTGCCCCTTCTCCATCCCACTCCCTTCCCTTCCACTGGAGGAATCAGCAAATAGCTCAGATTCTGATGACAAGGAGATTGAACCCCAGGCACGGCAGCCCTGACAAGTTGCATTTTACAATAAATCCCCACAATTAGACCCTACAAACAGCGCCGCTGTCGCTTCTTTGATATACGGTAAGGAATTATCTTAATGTCCCTGGCAACCAATTCCTGGACTAAAAATAGTATGGCTGTGGGTTCACCTTCCCCTGCTCAACATCCAATCTTTGCTGGTGCCAGGGAGGGAATGGCCCTGGGGTCCAGGTCTTGCCCGGGTGCTAGGGGCTGGGCGTGAAGAGTTAACCCAGCTTTCACTAATGTGTCTGTTGAGAAATTATCCAGCAGGGCGGGGGTGGAGGCCGCCTTCAGTGGGGGAGGGAAGCCAGGCTGAACTGTTTTATTTTAAATACAGGCTTTTTGAGTAGGCAGTCACCCTCCCAGAGGACTCCCTGGTCGGCCTCCCAAAATATTACCTCTTCTCTGCCCATCTCACCCCAGCTACCAACAGCAGCATGCCACCATTTGGGGTATGGTGGACCCGGAACGGGTTCTAACCCGTGAGTAGGACTCACGGTCACTTCTCTCTGGTTTGCAGTTTCCTCGTCGACAGGAGGAGGGATGAAATGAGCCCATCTCATCATGCATTGGATTTGCAGACACTGTAGACTCACAGTTTCCAGTCTTTGGTCCCAACCGTCCTCACAAACATCAGGATCCCTGAAATGCCAACACGTCAGTGTGCAAAGCCCCTGACAGATCGTCGGAAAGCACCTGCAGGGAAGCACGGACACACAGCACACACGTGTACACACGAATGCACACCCAAAGGGAATTTCTTTGTGTAACACTTCTGCAGTGTGCGGTGCTCTGATATGTTTCCTCCTTTTTTCTTTTTAATATTTCAGTGCTGGTTCTGACTCAGCCCATTTATTTCACCATCTTGTAATGGGTCACAAACTGCAGTTTGGAAAATGCCGGCCTTGTTCAGACCCTTATTTTACAGATAGCAGTACCAAGGTCCAGAGAGGGGAAGGGACTAGCCCAAGGTCACACAGCGGGCTGGTAGGAAGACCCGGACCAGACTCCAGGTTGGCTGGCTTCACAGTGGTGATGTGTCTTCTCACACAGGACCCCTTTACGTTGTGGCTGCTCGTGCGAGATTATAGTTCCACAAGGAAAAGAGCCATGTCCCCAGCACCACTGCCCCTCCCCCTGTGAAAGCCTTGCCCATAGTAGGTGCCCAGTGAATGGCTCCATTGGGCTGATGGGATAATGATGAGAAAGGGTTTGGGGATCAGTACTGGTCCTGCTGCTGTGGTGGGGGGCGGGTAGATACATACAGTGGTCTCAGCCCAGAGACCAGGTCAGCTTCAGCTCATCAGCAAGACTGGGCTCTCCCAGGGCTTAGGGAGGCTGACATTCATGGAGTCGGTGGAAGAGAAATCCTACTACCAGGCTGGGGAGGGGGGGGTGAGGTGGATGGAGGAGAGGGTACTCTCATTAGGAATGGGGTGTTAGAGGTGGGCAGGGGCTACGGTGACTGGACAGGTCACCCGGAGCATTGGAACATGCTCCAGAGAGAATGGAACTCGGTCTCCTATGACTCCTCCGTCTTTCTGGAAGGAGCCGCTGGGGAGGTCTGAGAGGTGAGGCAGGGACGTGCAAAGGGGGAAATGGAGATGGAGACACAGAATGAGCCATTTCCACAAGCTCTGCTGAGCTAACATCAGAGGTGCCACAGCCCAAGGGTGGCCAGGAGCCCTCCAGAGCTCCTCCCCGCCCACAGCCACCCCCACTCCACCCCAGAGGGGAAGGGCTGCCCCGTCTCCTTTGTCCGTGAGAAACTAGAGAGTGGGGGCTGGGGGTGGGGGCCGGGACGGGGCAGCCTGGGAGGGACAAGCACTCATTCACTTACAAGTTGAGCATCTACTGGGCCAACACCTTGTTCTCATCTCGGGAGAGAGACCCGGCGAGCAGGGACTCCTCAGGCCACCCCCTGTGGCGGAGCCTCCCCGTCCTGAGCAACTATGATCAGCACAGATGCAGGATATAGAAAATGAGCCATGTAGGGTGGCCTGGCAGGAGCAGGGCTCGGACCATTGGGTTATTCATTCATTTGACAAGTGTCCATTGAGTTCCTGCTATGAGCGGGATGCGGGGCTCAGGGTACGGGAGTGTCGTTGTGAAATGGCAGAGAGCTCGGGGTATCAGGGAAAGCAGATTTTGCACAAGGATGTTTTGAGTGGCAAGGGAGTGCTCACAGAGCTCGTGGGCAGGACCAGAGAAGCCTTCCTAGGGTGAGGGAAGTTTAAAGTAACAGAGTCGAGATGAGGGGTTGCAATGTGACAGGTGGCCCGAGGAGCCTGTCTTGTGTGCAGTTTACTGGGGTGTCCTCAGCCCTGGGTCTCGGCCCCAGCTTGGCAGCCTTGGAGAACTTTGTCATTTCATCTGCCTCCAGTGGGCCAGAGCTCAGGGGGGCTGACTCACAATAAACAAACTTTCCAGAGACTGACTCATACACCAAAATGCCAATTTGTTTTTCTGTAATGGAAGTATATTTGGTAAGCTGAGCCTCACCGGCAGCCTGCTTGAGGGTTAGAAACTGGGGTGTGAGTCTCAGGGCCACATTATACCAAGGGAGGAAATCAGGCAAAGCTTTGATCCTCTGTGAGCCTTAGTTCCCTCATCTGAATATAGGAGTAATAATGGCTCTCCCAGGGGGTGATGAGGATTAAGTGAGCTATTGCCAAGTAAAAGAGCCTCATTTCTCTATAAGAATATCTATACAAAATCAGTGATTTCTTAAAGTTGTGGGTTTTTAAAAAAATAGATGATCAATGTATATGGTATTAAATCCCAAAGGTACCCACATAATAGAAGTCAACAAGTGAGTCTTGTCCCTGTTCCTCTCTCCTGCCCTAATCCTCAGCTACCCGGTTCTTCTCTTTGGAAGAAACAAATAATCACCAACCACTGGTATATTACTTTTTCTTCAAAGAGACTTCCTTTATATTATAAAAGTAATTCAGAGTTGGGGCGCCTGTATGGTTCAGTTGGTTAAGCATCTGCTTTCGGCTCAGGTCATGATTCCAGGATTCTGGGATCTGGGATCGAGCCCTGCATCGCATCAGGATCTCTGCTCAGAGGGGCATCTGCTTCTCCCTCTCCTTCTGCCTGCCTCTCCCCCTGCTTGTGCTCTCTCTCTTTCTCTCTGTCAAATAAATAAATAAAATATATTTTTTAAGTAATTCATGGTTAAAAAAAAATCCAAAGAAAACAAGAGGAAATACAGGAACATTTTCTTTCTCCTGAGTCCCCCAAGCTCACACCCTACAGGTGACTGTGGCTGCTGGTCTCTTGTGTTCCTTCACAGGGTACCTATTAGTGCTGGTTCCAATGCACTTTCAAGGGGGGAGTCTGCTCAGGGAACCGGGTTACAAATGAGAACATGCAGGATTATTCAAGAGGTGGGCAGAGGGAGTGGGAAGTTCCCAGGGGACATTTCTATCAACTTAGGGCCATGGAATGAATTGCCTTTCTCCACTCCAGGGAGATTTATCATCTACCCACCCACCCACTAGTCCACCCATCCAACCCTTGCTGGTGGGGCCCTCTGCTAGGTGCTGTGGGAACACAAGAGGAATGAGTGAAACATGCTCTCTTCTCCTACATCATCTATCAGTGGGACAAAGGACACGCGTCTATGGATTTGTTTAAGCCTGAAAGAGACAGAAGAGGTCCCCTGATACACCTCTAGCCATCGTGACATTTCACAGACAAGGAAACTGAGGTCCAAAGAGAAGATGTGACTTGCCAAAGCCACACAGCCAAAAGTCCGCTGCACCAGGGCTGGAAGGCAGGTCTGGGGACATGACCTGACATAGGTGGGAACGGGTGTAGGAGAGAAGCGGGCTTGGAGTGTATGGAACCCAGGATAGAGATTCTAGTCCTGGGGAGAGGGCAGGTCACTTGGCAGCTGGCAAAGCTTGAGGACAAGCACCAAGGCAGGTTGCTTGGAGGCTGGATATTTATAGGCAAGGACCAGAGCAAGCGTGGAGGTGTGGGTTGGGCAGGGGATTCTTGTCCAGCAAATGGGGTTTATCCTTGGAAGTTTAGCAGCCATGTGCCAAGGGACCCTGGGTACCCCTGGAGTCATGCAGGGCACAGCTGTGTCCATCAGCGCAGTGAGAGAGGCGTGGGCAGAGCCTGACCTTGTTTTTCTTTGGCTTGGACCCCTCTACCTCCTGCCCTTCCCTACCCCATAGCAATATCTTTTCAGTGAGGTTCGGGGAGACCCTTAGGTCTCCTCCTGATGCCTCTACCAACCATGCCTCCAGCTGGATTCCCTTCACTGGAAATGAGGTCTCTGCTTTGTTTGAGGTTGCCTCACATCCTGCCTTGCATCCTTGGTCTGTCTGTCCAGTCAGACCCCCTCGTCATCCCTTGAGTTCACTGGAGTCACATGCAAGAAAAGACTCATTGTGAACGCTCTCACATTTGCAAACTCAGCTTCTGAGCAGCCTGCACTGACCAGAGCCTTAGCGAGAAATGCACGGCCCACTTGAACTGGATAATTCGAGAAGGGTTTATTGAAGAGACTGTTCACAAAGATTTGCACAGAATGGGGAAACTGCAAGGGGTCATACAGGACCCCGAGGCCAGTGAGAATTGACTCTCCTTAGACCCAAAGGGATGAGGGGAAGAAGAAGTTACCAGGACCTCTGGAGAGAGGTTGCCATGAGAACAGCAGGGGCCCTTCATCAAGCGACACAACCAGGCCAAGGCCACCCCACAGGGAGAGAACTAGTGGGATAAATACCCCAACTCCCTCTCCTCTCTTCAGCTGATCTACAATCAGGGCTTCCTGTTGGCTGAATGCAACAGGAAGTAAGAGGTTGACCAGTCAGCCGTGGGGCACATAGCAGGTAGGGAAATGCAAAGGGAGTTATGGAAGGGCAAATGAATGAACCTGCCCAACCACCATAAGCTCCTTCATCACCGACATAGCCACTACCCCTTTGTGCCCTCACAAGTCCAACCAGGCTCTGTTTCCCGTGAAGGGATCTCCCACCTGCCTCACAGGTAATTTCTCCTCTTCTCCTCTCCTCTGCTCCATGCCTCAGGAGCTCCCTATGCTTCTCCCCCACCAAGCATGTGGGTGGGATGAAAGAACTTCAGGCTTTGTCACCCCCTTGTCCTGACCACATGGGATGGACCCATATGGCCAGCCTCAGGCCAGTCCTCTCATGTGGGAGTGACCCATGCAGCATGAGGCCTTCATCTTCTGGAATGAACAGCTATTGTGTGGCCATTAGGCTGAGCCCTGCTCAACAGTTCTCTGGCTCAGGAAGACTTGGAGGTGCTGGCCCACGTCCCGCTGAGCCACTGGGGCCTGGCCAGATGGCAGCCAGCAAAGCAAAGGCCGCCTCTGAGCCACAGGCCTGGCTTTGGAAATCAGGCAGTGAGTGGCCTGCGGGAGGGAGCATGCCTACAGGCACCTCAAGGCAGGGGGAATGTGTCCCAGCATCGGCCAACTTGACCCAGACCTCAGGTCTACTAAGTCCTGCAGGAGCTATGGGACATCCGCCAGGCCTGAGGAAGGCAGTGTGGTACAGGGCAGAGTGCAGGAATCTGACAGTCGGGGGACGAGGCTCTGCCCAGCTCTGCCCCCAATACACCTGGTCCTAGAAAAACGGCTTCCCCCGCTGGGAAGAACCTTTTTCAAAACATGACCTCTGCGGTATACCTCTAATATATCAAACTGGTCAAACGAAAATGCAGCCTCTGAGCCTTCTCCTCAATCTCCCATCACCACTTCCTCCCCCTACCCCATCTCTAACTTCAGTCCCTGAAGCATCTTTTCAGAACCCTGGGGTTCCACAGAAGATGGTTCGGGGGCACCTGGGTGGCTCAGTCGGTTAAGTGTCCAACTCTTGGTTTCAACTCAGGTCATGATCTCAGTGTTGGGAGTCCCACCGGGCTCCCAGGTCAGCAAGGAGTCTGCTTCTCTTCTCTCTCTCTATCTGCCCCTCCTCCCCCTACTCAGGAGCATGCATGCACTCTCTCTCTCTCAAATAAATAAATCTTTAAAAAAAAAAGAAGAAGAAGATGGTTTGGAAACCCTGGCGTATATACACCCTAAGTGGTCCCAGGCAGCTCTCACATGCTGTGAATTTTTTTAATGCATAAAAACAGACAAAATGTTACCATAAAACTCCCATGTACCCATCACCCAGATTCAACAGTGAGCAACTCACGGCCAACCTCGTTTCATTAATGTGCCCGCCCACTTTTCTTCCCGTATCACTTTAAGGCAAACCCCAGACATCATGCCATTTCATCTATAAATATTTTAGGTTGTGTCTCTAAAAGATAAAGGCTCATTTTAAATATATAACCACAATGCCATTGTCACACTTTTAAATATCTAATTAGAATTCATGTTTCCAATTGTTTATTTACAGGTCTTTTTTTTTTCTTTCAATTTGTTTGAATCAGAGTCTGAGCGAAGTCCTCATAGTGTGGCTGGTTAATACATCCCTTCAATGTCTGTGTCTTGCTCTGTGAGTTATAAGTGGCCAATGAAGGTCAAGGTGACCAGTTTTCCTGAGTTCCTCTGGGAGCAATGAAGACATTCCCAATTCCCAGCAAACTGGAGGGGAAATCTTTCTTACCAGGAGCCCTTTTTAAGGCCTGAGGAGACGGTGGAGGGTGGGGAAAGGGAAGGGTGAAAAGGCCAGGCTGAGGCTCAGTTCTATGGTTTACCACCTGTTAGGTGTAACTCCTGTTTTGGGGCGCCCCTAGCCAGGGCTGGGGTGAGGCCAAACTTCAGAAGAGAGAGTGCTGTGCTGTGCTGGGGGGGAGAAGGACCCAGAAGAGGACAGGGACCTACAGTGCACACTACCCCAGAGGCAGGATCCTGGGGTCTAGTCCAATGGTAAGATTGTCCATCAAGTGTAAACATTTCATTTGGCATCTGCTGAGATGCAGGACTTTGCCAGCGGCTGGGACTGTCAACCGAGGTGAAGAGGAAGCAGAATGTGCCCTCCAAGGAGCTCACAGCTCTTCAGGGAGATAGATAGGCACATTTCATATTTAACCTCTAGACTTCAATGAACCCATCTGTCCGAGATCAGACGAGATCGGGCGCGTTCAGGGTGGTATGACCGTAGACTAAGGAACCCATCTGTCGAACAAAAATAATAGCACCGTGCCTATTAGACCAGCAGGTTTGTATGAGAAACTTCCTCGTTCTAAATAGGATTTTAGGAATAGGAAAAAAGGGACAAACTACACCTGTAAAAAAAGGTGGAGGTGGGAAGCCTGAGTGTTAATCTGGGGGAAGGTGAGGAGCATTCCCAGAAGACCCCATAGTCCTTAAGTCCTCTCCCGGCTCTACCAACTACCCGGCTGGGGGGCCTTAAGCAGATCCCCCACCCTACAAACCATCATTGGTGTTACTGCAGTGTGTTCTCTGGGGCCTCAGGGTTTTGGAAATGATGGAGTTCAAGAAATGTAGAGTGGTGAACCCTTGCTTTTCTGTGGTCTTCAGACAGAATAGTATGTGGATTCCACGCATCGTAGCCCCATGGAAAGCCTGGGTTTCTGCTGTCCATGGTACCAAACTGCAACCTAGGCCACGGAGCCTGAACCCCAGCCTTGTGGATATGTCGAGCCAGATCTTTGCCGTGGGGGCTGTCCTGTGCATTGGAGGTTGTTTAGCAGCGTCCGTGGCTTCTATCCACAAGATGCCAGGAACTCTTCCTCGGTTATGAAAACCAAAAATACCTTGAGACTTTGCCAAATGTTCCCTGGGGGGCAAAAGCCTCCAGTTGAGAACCACGAGTCTAGGCTAGAGGGATGCTATTTCTTTGAGAAGAGATGTGAGCGTGTGCCCTTCCTTTTGCCTCTGCACAAATGGCCAGTGCCTCTGATCTATTTTTGCTTCCAGAATGTTCCCAAGGTGTCAACACTTCTTACTTCAGTGCACCTTTAAAATGTTTTCTTAGAAACAACTTCAGTACTCTTCTTGGTCACACTTAGGGGGGAAAAAAAGATCTATTTATTTATTTTAGAGAGAGAGAGTGTGTGTGTGCACATGTAAGCCAGGGGTGGGGGGTGGCAAAGGGAGAAGAGAAAGAATCCTCAGAGAGCCTGATGCAGGGCTTGATCCCAGGACGCTGAGATCATGACCTGAGCTGAGATCAAGAGTCTGACACTTAACCCACTGAGCCTCCAGGTGCCTTTTGGCCACACTTAATAAGGGCAAAAATATAGGCATTGTACCCAGCTTAATGATGCTTGCCCTTCATTGATCCAGACTCAGACTGGGGGAGAGGAAGTGGAGTGGGTAGGTCACCTGAGACCTCTGTGGGTGACCAGCCCACCTTGCTTGCTGTCCTGCCAAGCTTGTCCCATGGCTTGCCTTTGCTCCTCCCTTTTGTCTATCCATGGGGAAAGTAAAAGGAAAGAATGATTCTAGAGCATCATTTTCCTGGAGCCAGGACCTTCTCTAGGTGAAATCACAGCCCCCCAGGGGTCTAGGCTCAGGTCATGTCTCTGTGGTACACTGAAAATATGTGGAATGGGAGTTGGGGACATCAGGTTAGAGTCCTGACTGTGCCAAAGTTAGCCTTGTGAACTCAGGTGAGGGATCAGCCTCTGAGCTCAGATTTCTCAACTGTAAATGCTGTAAAATGAAGCTGTTAATACTTTTTCTTACAGGGTTGTTGTAGGGATTAAATGAGAACATATCTGTGAAAGAGGTATGTGGTACAAACTGCCACATGAATCCTAATTACTATTGTTATTATCTGTTGTTCTAAATGAAAGACTCTGTGTGTGTGTGTGTCAAATAAATAAAATCTTGGGGGAAAAAGGAGGGGGGACCCCTGGGAGGTTCAGTTTGTTAAGCGTCTGCCTTCAGCTCAGGTCATGATCCCAGGGTCCTGGGATCAAGCCCCGAATCCAGCTCCCTGCTCACTGTGGTGCCTGCTTCTCTGGCTCCCTCTCCCTCTGCCCCTCCCCCTGCTCAAGTGCTTGGGCACGCGCTCGCACACTCTCTCTGTCTCTGTCAAATAAATAAATAAAATAATTTAAAAAATAAATGAGCAAAACAATAATAGCAAGTCCCTTATCCAAGGGGATCCTCAGCCTGTCCCCTTCCCCACTCTGTTCTGCTGAGCCTCACCACGTCACTACATCCCCATTACTTGTCCCAATCAGACCAGTCTCCTCCCCTGCCCCATACTTGTTCTTCTGACTGTATCTCTTAAGGGACCCTCCTGCCTTGAAGACCTCCTCTCTTCCTTACCCATCTACACTCACATCCTTCAATATCCAACTCCCAACCTACCTCCTCTAGATTTTTCCTCTGACAAAGATCGTCAATGAAGGTCAGTTTGTCCTCTTCCCCCCCAACTGAGCTACCTACAGCCCCACAACCCCAAGACAAAGTTATGCTCAGTTCTGGGTAGATCTGGATGGATGATAATGATGATGATGATTTATAAGATTTAATAATAAAAACAGCTGACATTTTCGAAGCCCTTCCCATGTGCCAGGCACTGCGCTAAGCACACTACACATATTAACTCACTTATGGAGTGCTGGCTGGCCATATGGGACTGAACATCTGTTTCTGCCTCCAGAGCCCAGCACAATACCACTTCTTTGGTAGAACCTTCCTCATCAGCCCCCAGGCAGAATTAATATTTCTACCTCCATGCCCACAGTGCCTGGATATTATTGACCTAATTTCACTAGCTTTTAATTATTTATCAAAGTCTCCCCTCCCACTCTGTGAACATCTTGAGGGCTAGAGCCCTATTATATTCCTCTTTATTCATCTTGGTGTTCAACAGTAACTGCCACATAGTTGCTGCTCATTAAGTGTTTGTTGAATGAATGCACAGATGGATGGGATAATTAATGCCATCTCCCCTGATATGCATGTGATTTTGTAAGCTGCTCCCTCCATGAGGCCATTTTCCTGACCTCACACTTGAGAAGCATTCTAGACCAGAGCTACTCCAAGCATGATCAGTCTGCAAACAATTTGTTGCCAGTCCATGACAAGGTAAATGCAGAAAATTTTAGGTCACTTGACAGAGTAGTTTTGTGTCCACTGGACCTAATAGCTTTAAAAATTGGGCTTTTACTTTGTCTGTCTTTATTTGTTATTTCCTTCCTTCTTCTAATAAGTCATCCCCCCTGTACTTTGCCATCATGTCATTCGGCAACAGCTTAAAATTTGAACATCGGGAACAGGGTTTTTCTGCACAGGTAGTCTGAGAAGTGTGGTTCCAGACCATCAAACTCACTGGGATTCCCAGGACTAAAGCCAGTGGAACCCCACAGGTAGAAGGGGCATGCTCCACCCTCCCTCTCTGGGTCCCACCCATCGCTGCTTGTTCACATCTGTCTCTCCTCCTGTTTGGAAGGACATGGAAGTGTCTCTTATTCCTGTTTAAATTCCTAATTTTTCTCCTGTCTTTCAAATCTGGCAGGTTAAATGAATGAAAGCGGATTCTGATCCGGGCCTGAACAGGAGGAGGAGAAGGCAAAGGAGGGGTCTGAAGAGAGTCTGGGAAGGGAATGATTGGATGGAACAGGTGGCAACCCTGAAGAGGGTGGGGAGGCTCCTGAGGAGACCACCCGGAGCTGTCAGGGGGGCCGGCTGGAGCTGCTGGAGCTGCTGGAGCTGCTGGAGCTGAGAAGGGGGAAGAGCATAGAAGTCCTCAGAATGGCATCTTCATCAGGCCCAACGGATGAGAGCCAGGCTCTTGAAGGTGGAAGGAAGCAGTTTCAACACAAATGAAAGGGAATATAGAACCCTTTTTACAGAAGGGATGTTGAACAATAGGTTCTCATAACTGACCTGAAGCAAGTGGTCAAGGCCAAAACTATAAATAAGTAGGTAATGGAGTGTTATAGAAGCTCTCCTCTTCTCACCCCAGAAAGGAAGCGGGGTATAGATGTCAGGTCCGTGAAATCAAGACAGATAATCAACATGGGGGCGGGGGGGGGGGGGGGGAGGAATTGTAGCCTCTGTAGATGCTCCTTTAGAAAAAGAAGGTCTGAATCCCACACCAAAAAGGCAGGAAGGGCAAGACTTCATTACAGCCCAATCGATGGCATTATCATATTTAAAGATCAGGTCAAGGGGAAGACAATGGGACTCAGAAAAGCAGAATCTGACGGTGTTTATGAAACTTACAGAAGCACAGAATCCGGAAATCTGGAGCTGTCTGGCTCCTGAAGAGTCAGTTCTAAGGTTGGGCTGGGCTGGAGAGCAAGGACTTAACATGGCCGGGGCAAACCTCCCTGAGGACCCACCAGCTTCTTCTCCTCTGATTCCACAGTTCACTGCCTCTATGACCTTCCAATCAAGAATTCTGTTCCCATAAAGAGTTGCCTGGAAAGGAGGGACCATACACTAGAGCATCAGGTCTACTCAACGATGATGATGATGATGATGACGATGATGATGGCGGTGGAGGTGGTGGTAATAGTGACTATTGTTAACCTTCACTAAGCCCATGCTATGTGCCAGGCACCATTCCAAGCCATTTACAAATATTAACTCATTTAAATCGACCTACAGCCCTATGAGGTAAGCACTCCTACCCCCATTCTATAGATGAGAAAATTGAGGCTCTGTTAAATAATTTTTCAGGTTGATACAGCTTATAAGCAGAAGAGCCATGGTTCGAACTCAGGCTAACTGACTCCAGAACGTGCACTAGGCTAGACCACTCTGCATTTAACTTTTATTGAGAATAACACATCGGCAATCTGGCTGGGGCATCCAGGTCTTTGGGGCTTGAGTGGCGTGAGTCCGTGCTGGATTCAGCATGCCCAGCTTGGCAGCACTAACCTAACGGGGATTTTGCAAGACTCAGGACTGTGTACTTCATCTAGAAAGTGCCACCCTGTGTGCCTAAGCCCGTGTGACCAGCTGGCTTCCTGGGCAATGCCTCTCCCCACTTGAAAGCCCCAAGCCCCTTCGGGGCCCAGTCCTTCAGGCACAGGAATCAGGAACCTGAGGTTGAGGCTCAGCAGCTATGGGACTTCAGACAGGTAACCACCAGTCTGCACCTCAGTTTCCCCTCAAAGAAACTGTGCATGTTAAATTGCACTACCTCTTAAAGTAACTCCCTTCCTGAGTGAAGAATCAACTGGATCCATGAACATTCTTGCCTAATGTGATGAGTAGTGGGTGGAAAGGGGGATGGGGTGCAGCGGGGCACCGGGTCCAGGGAAGTTAGGATCAGAGTTTGATTTCAAAGCCGGCTGCCCACCACTCTGGGACTCTGCCCCGGAGGCCTCCTGCTGGCTCTGCAGGCTGGGCTTTGCCGGGTGCCTCCAGCTCTCTCTTCAGCTTCCCCGTGGAGGAAGGAAGGAGTAGAAGAAGTAAAAAATTCTGTCCAAATGCAAGGGCTGCAGAGGAAAGTTTAAGGGACTGGAGGAGATGGGAGCTGCTTCCCAGAGCTGGGGGTGGGGTAGGGAGCTACGGAGCCAAGCCTTCTGAAGACCCCTGGTCTGGCGGGGAAGCTGACCCCTCCCCCGAGGGTCCGGCCGACAGGGGGCGCTCGGCCTCCTCCACGCCCTGCTTGTTGTATGCCTAGCTGCTTTCCCCTGCCGTAGTGCAATGCGCGCTCTGCTTTCCCTCCACGGTGCTCAGATGTCAGCTAGTCCTGCAGGACAACGCCGTCTCCCCTTCATCTTAGGGTTCCCGGGTTAAGCCCCTTGCCTGGACCAAATCGGGCAGGCGCTTAGTGTGGAATGAATGAACGAATGAACGAACGGACGAGATGGCTTCGTCTCGCAGAGCTTCGCGTCTCTGCGCGCACCTGGCGTGTGGGTGCCAAAGGTGCTGAGGGTCGGATTCAACGCGGGGACCCCGCTGTAGGGGGCGCGGCGCAGACCTTCTCCTGGTCGGCTGCAGGGCGGGAACTGCCCAAACGCAGTTCCCAGCTTCACCCGGTTTCCGCGGCGCCTCTGCTCACTCGGGGCTGCCCTATTCCCCAGTCTCCAATCGCCTCGCTCTCATAGATTCACCTGAGCACCCCCCCCTAAGTTCCCCCAGACTCCCCGGACTCCCCAGGCCCCAACCTCAAGCCAGGCGGGAGGAGGGAGGCAGGAGGCGGGAGGCTGCCTCTCTCCCGCCCCCGCCCCCCCATCCCGGGCTGCGGCGGCCGCCACCGCTGCCAGTGCGTCCCGCCGACTGCCGCAAACCCGGGCGCAGGGAAAGGGGGTCAGCAAGGCTAGGGCGCGAGAGGCCAGCCCGGAAGGCTGGTGGGGGGCGCGCAAGAGGCGAGGGGAGCGCGTAGAGGGGCGCGGCGCGGAGGAGGGACTGAAGGGGAGGGGAGAGGGGAGGGGACGCTCGGCGAGGGGGCGGGGAGTCGAGGCCGGGAGCTGCGCGGACCGAGGGGGAGGCGGCGGGTACGCGAGGCGGCTGTCGGCAGGGCTGAGTCAGGAAACGGCAGCCGGACTTGCCCGGGCCCAGGAGAGCGGGAGCCCGCGGGGCCGGGCCGGGCTGCGGGGACGGGGAGCGCAGAACCGGGCACCTCGGAGCCGGGCAGCGACAAGGGAGCCCGGCCGCCCAGCCCGCGTCGCCGCCCCAGCCCCACCGTCGGCCGGCCCTTCTGGGATGTCCGAGGGACCCAGGCATCCGGGACGGTGATCGAGCGAGCCCGAGGATGGGACGGCGTCCGCAGCTGCGGCTCGTCAAGGTAAGAGCGAGCCGGTCAGCCCTCGAGCGCGGGCGCCCCCAGCCCCGGGCAGGCGCGGGATGCGGGTGGGCTGTGGGTGAGATGGGGGTCACTGGGGAGGGCTGCGCACGGGTCCCTCTCCCTGGACCTCTGGAGCCGGCGTGGCGAGGGCAGGAAGGACTCAAGTGAAAAAAAGACATCATTGTGGCGAAGCTGCTGGGATGTTGGCGGAGGAGGGGGTCCGCCCACCCCGGCCACGGGCTCTGTGCGGAGAATCCCTTTAGGCTTTGGGAGTGAAAACTTGGTTCCACCGCTCACCCCAACCCCCCAGATGCAGACCCCGACCCCGGGACAGGCGGCTCTGGAGGTGGGCTCCCCACCGGCCTCACCACCCTCTCACCAGCTCCCTCACGCCGCCCGCCCCCGCCCGGTTCTTGAGAGCTCCTTCCCGCCCCTTCCCCTGCTCGGAAAGCTGCGAGTCCGGGGAGACAAATGTCCCCCGGGTCTCGCAGCCTTTGATCAACATCGCAATCTCCGGGGAGGAGACGGTGCATCCGGCGGCGCCCAGAGCCCTGCGTGGCGGCCGGAGGGCCGGAGCCCAGCGCTCGCTGCCCGAGCCTTTGCACTCGCGAGTCGCTGCGCCGCGCGGGCGGCCGCGCCTGCTTCTCCCGCTCCCGGTCTGGAGACGCGATTCCGGCGCCCGGAGTTGAGAAAAAGTCGCCAGACCGCACGTCCAGCGTTTGCCCGCTGAAGTTCGGGGGCGACCGGGAGTGCCCGCCGGCTGCGTCCGCCGGGGAAAGGCCAGGGGGGTGTCGTCAGTCCGGCCCGCGGGTGGTGACAACCGCCACTTCCAGTGCCGAGCGCTTCCCAAAGCGGTTCGGCTCGCCGGGTGTAGGCGCGTCAGTAGCAGCCGGAGGGAGGTGAGAGGTGGGTGGGCCTGGGCACCGCTGCCCCAGAGCCCTGCTCTCGCCGGAGGATCCGGACTCCGCAGGGTCGGTGTGGACCGCCTGGGCTACAAACACAGGCCACACCAGCTTGACTGGGTTCAGGGCCTTTAAAAGCGATTACATGGAGAAGAATTGAATTGACTTGGGGGAGGGGTGCGAATTTCATTTTTCCATCGGTTATTAAACCAACTGTATGTATACTGGCTCACAGTGGTTTGACTTAAACCACCCAAATTTTTAAAAATGTTAAGAGCTGCCGGTTGGTCAGTGGGGATCTTAGCAGTGACAGAAGCTTTCTCCGTCCTCTCTCCCTCCCCTCCCAAACATTTATAAGTGATGTTTTCAAAACGACTGAGGGTTGGTCTGATTGAACCCATATCCCCTCCCCCACCCCTTAACTGAGGACTAAGGGTGAACCCAGAGATTATTTTCTGGGTGGCCAGGAGATAGGGGAGGGAGGGAGGAAGAAAAACATCCAGGGAGGTTGAATAGATGGTATTGAGTGAGAATATTTCCGGAAAGGCTAGTGTGTACCCAACCTTGCTCTGAATTCACTCATCAGTTAGACTGAATTGGATCTTTTAAATGGATTCAAGGAATCGAACTGTAGGTTTTGGGTTTGCTTTTTGTTCTTTTTTTTTTTTTTTAAGTTTATGTGGTAATACGTAAATGTTCTTTCTCTGGCCTTTCTTAGAATCCTGTGCAATTCTCTGCTTAGAATTGTCGTATTTTTCTACATGAAAAAACGACTTTTTTTTTTCTGTCGTTATGGGTGTGTTTTTCCTTCTAGATGGTGACATGTGTGTTTCTCCTACTAGATGGTGAGGTGTGTGCCCTTTATGTCTGGCCTAATGAACTCACTAGGTGTTTAATAAATACCGAATGAGTGAGAGGCAGTGAATGAATGGACAGTTCATGCTGGTTTCAATTAAATAATTACTTTTTTTTTCCTATTTATGTAGCATGTACAAGTTGCTGGGTGTTGTTTACCTGCTTTGCAAATATTAAGTCACTTTGGCTTCCTAACAGCCCTAGGAAGTAGGGATTATTACTGAGGCACAGAGAGGCTAAGTAACTTGTTCCAGGTCACACAACCAGTGAGTGGAACCAGAATTCAAACCTAGGTACTGTTGTTCTAAGGTCTTGTTTATTAGCTTTGATCTGCGAATATTCACAGCCACTTAAGTCTCATCCTAGGCCTTTGCTGGGTGAGAGCCCAGGTAGTTCTGTCTGTTTGAGTCTAGGGGAGTTAATCCAACATCCAGCTCAGTCCCCAACAAGTCAGCCAGCCTTGGAAGAAGACTGCCCTGGTTATAGGGGACTGGGCCTGTGGGGCTGGTGGGGGGTGCGGAGTAGCTGTAAGTGACAGGTGAAATACTGTCTTTGCCCCCAGGAGAGAGGACGCTTGAACACCTCTGGGTCACCCACCCACCAGCTGCAGCTGCTCTCAGGGAGACCCAATGGTGGGATCCAGGTGGGCTGCAGGTGTGAGGGCGGAGAATGCAAAGGCTGGTGGGATAGCAAAGGAGATTGGGTTCTGAAGCTGGAGCTGGTTTTCTTGCTATTGTTCTCATCATAAGGGCAATCTAGTAGGGTCACAGAGTCTAGAAACCAGAGGGGACAATTATTACCCCCTCACCCTCCTAACACAGCCACTGCCATCATTTTTGAGATAATCCCTTCGGCCCTTTCTCAAGTGCAGGTTTGGGTACCCTTGTGGCCATTGGGCACACCTTCGTACTGCATCACAACTCGAATCTGTCCTGGGTTATTCCCGAAGCTCCAAAGGGAGCTTGCCAACAGCTGCTATTTCCTGTGAGTGAATATACTTTGGATCCTGTACTGGCGTGCATTTGGACCATTTCCAAATTCTTTTTTGACAGATATGGTGGAGCCACTTTTTGACAGGAGCATTGGCAGGAGGGCAAAAAAGTGAGCCCAGAGTGGGGGGAGGGGGGCGGCTCACGGGCCACCACAGACCAGGTACAGAATAGGAGAGCACGGCTGAAAGGCAGCTGAGGCCTTCCGGATTCTATATGAGTCTCTAAGGAGGGCGTCAGTCCAGTTCTCAAGGAGGGGACGGACCCGTGGAAAAGCAGGACACTGACCAGAGCCTGTGAAGATCAGCTCAAGTGGAAAATCCATTTCTCACCCTCTCTTACTTTGGCTCCTCAGAGAGCATCAGCAGCCAGCAGGGTTCAGTAGCATAGATGAAGGAGTTTGGAGGGTCCACAGTGCCCCTTGGCAGCACCCCAAGCACCTATGCTGTGCTGAGCCCACAGGCCCGAGTCTGGCCCGTGCTGTGGCCTGGAAAGAAGGCATTAGGCACAGGGCTGATCATTTCTGCAGTTATTGGGGTGGAAAGGCCATCAGCCTGGGATTTGGCAAACCTGACTTGGGTCTCAGCTGTGCCTTTAATCAGCTGTGTGACTTAAGGCAGGTCACCTTCCCTCTCTGAGCTGTTTCTCTGTAAACAAGTGTATTGAACGAGATTCCCATTCCCGGGTACCTTTCACATCTCTGTGAAAGATGTGTTTCTAAACACTCCTTAGGGCCATGAACATCCATGGGAAGAGTGGGCTGCAGCAGATCTACTTTCTGGTACTGTTCCTCCCCAGCTGTGGGACCTTGGTACTTGACACTTGGAATCAATACCCTGTCTGAGCTTGAGGATTTCCAGTTATTTATTTATTTGTTTATTTATTTATTGGTGCAGCCTTATTATTAATTTTTTTTTAAGATTTTATTTATTTATTTGATAGAGAGAGAGAGACACGGCGAGAGAGGGAACACAAGCAGGGTAGGTGGGAGAGGAAGAAGCAGGCTTCTGGCTGAGCAGGGAGCCTGAATGTGTGGCTCAGTCCCAGGGCCCTGGGATTATGACCCAAGTTGAAGGCAGAGGCTTAACGACGGAGCCGCCCAGGCGCCCGGAGCATCTCCAGTTATGAAATGGAGACAGTGCCCAACTCACAAGGCCCAGGTAAGGATGAAAGTGTTCATACACGGAAAGAACCCAAAACAGCACCCGCCACCGAGTTTGTTTTCAGAAAAAGTTGCAAGGTGACTGCTCTCGGACAAAATGGGATAATGCAGGAGCAGCAACCAGAAAAAGCTCTTGGAGGCTCAGTATATAGCATTTTCGCATCTTTCACTTTTCACGGCACTGGACCTAAGAGTCCACTGCACGCCGTGGTCATTTCACGAATGTTCGTCAATTGGACGGATGGCGTTACTGCTGCTTCTTCCGGTTTACTATTGTACCGTCAGAGTGGAGTGACTGCTGTACCCATAAGACGCAGATGTCATGTCAAAGCCACCCTAGCAGAAAAGCTATCTCGGGGCGCCTGGGTGACTCAGTTGGTTAAGTCTCCGACTCTTGATTTCAGCTCAGGTCATGGTCTCAGGGTCATGGGATGGAGCCCCACGGTCTGCACTGGGTGTAGGAGCCAACTTGGGATTGTCTCTCTTTCTCTTCCTCTGTCCCTCCCTTCTCTCTAAAAAAAAAAAACAAAAACAAACAAACAAACCAAAAAAAAAAAACGGAAAAAGGGAAAAAAAAAAAAAAAGAAAACCACCTCTAATGCTCTGATGCAGAAGATTGGAACTGCTCCTTAAGCCCACTGTTTTAAAAAGGAAGGAAGATAGGGAGGGTGGGAGAGAGGAAGACAGCAAGCAACAAACAGCCATTGAAGCACCCCAGTGATTTAGAGGATCCGTTAAGCGTAGAGCCTTGTCTGGTGAAGCTCTAGCCCCTGTGCTGTGTCTGGAGGAGAGCTAGTCGGTAGCAGGTGACCTGGGCCTTTCTTGTTGCCTCCTCTGTGCAGAGAGGGATGGGGTGGTGATCTCTCCCAGCTCTGACTCTCCCCTAACCAAGCCTGGAATCAACAGAAGGAAGACTGAGCCCATTTTGGAGCTAAGGCCAAATCTCAATTTTAGCTGCAGTTTTACATTCAAAGAACAAATTTGTTAATTATCAATGATCCCTGTTTACTAAGATTCTCTGAGTTCCTTTTCCAGTGCTTGTCTTCAGACTTGCTCTTGGCCAGCCAGCCCTCACTCTGCCCCATGTGGCGATCAGCATCTTTTTGTACAGGTGGGAATATCAGGTGAAACAGGTGTGGGCTCTAGGCAAGTCAGGTTATCACTCTGAACCTCAGTTTCTTTGTCTTTAAAGAGGGAGAAAATAGTACCTACTTTATGGGATTAATCATAATGATTTCATGAGATGTCAGGTGTGAAATTAAGCACAATGGCACAGTGTCTGGCTTAATAAATCATTAGCTAGAGTAGTCACTTAATAAATCTTACCAAATTTTATCAATCCAAGGCAGACCCTCAAAAGATGGGGTAAGGGAATGGGAGGTAGAGGAAGGAGTTCTTGGAAATGGAGAATCTCCTCCTACCTGGGGAGTCCTTGCCACAGTCCTGGGGAGAAGGGATGGGGTCACCTGCTGCCAGCTGAGTGCCAAGGTCAAAGGACAGAAGTGCCTGCAATTGACCCTCTGAACATCTGTCATGTGAAAACATTTGATAATAAAAGTGAGACATGTAGGAAGGATAATACAAAATGATTAACTCACTGATGCAAGCAATTATTTTGAGAACAACTAGCTAGAGTGCTTTTTTTTTTTTTAAGATTATTTATTCATTTATTTGAGGTAAATAAAGATCACAGGTAGGCAGAGAGTCAGGCAGAGAGAGGAGGAAGCAGGCTCCCTGCCGAGCAGAGAGACTGATGCGGGGCTCGATCCCAGGACTCTGGGATCATGACCTGAGCCAAAGGCAGAGGCTTTAACCCACTGAGCCACCCAGGCACCCTGACAATAACTAGCTGGAGTGCTTTAAGTACCAGAGTCTTCACCATTCCTTTCCAGAGTAAGCCCTGTCTGCTTTGGCAAAATGGAGGAGGCCGGTGGTAGGGAGGAGGGAGGAAGCCTTGGGGAGTGTGGTCATAAACTTCCTTCTCTGTGAAATGGCCATGTCGAGATGCATTTCTGGGAGACAGGTCCCGTGTACACAGAACTGCTGTTTCAAATGCTCTTGCCAAATGCTTTCTTTGGCCAACTGTCTACACAACGGCCATGAGACTGTTTCAGGGACAAATGAAGATACTTGGGAGAGCTCTGCCTGCCTTATAAACACAGGTAATTTTATGATCCCACCCCGGCCCTGCTGGGCCCTTGGGGGGGGGGGGCAGCCCCAGTGAGGTGTCTTAAGGAGGGGTTCTTGGGATAGGCACCTGCCCCCCTCCACCTGCCCATCTTTTTCCAACCTCCAGCCAGTCTGGCTGTGAGCCGGGGAGCCTAGGTCAGAGTCCAGGACAGAAACTGGCCAGACTGGTCCAGCTGCTTCCATTGCTTTGTTCTAGGCTGTCACACAACAATTTAGAGTTTTAACAGGCAGTCAGGCTAGGGTGAGGCACAGGGGGGCCTTTGGGAGGATGCACTGCTCCGTGTGCCTGACAGGTACCTGGAGCCCAAGAGCTGAGAACCAAGCCTTAGCCCTGGTGATGGGCTAGGGAGAGAGCAGGCTGTAACATTTCATTTACCGTGGGGACTCCACCCCAGGGATCCATGTTTCCTCAACCTCCTTGGCAGAGTGTGGAAAGGGCTCATGGTTTCCAGAGGTGCAAGCCCTGGCACGTGGGGTCGGAGCTGGGTAGGGAGAGGGAAGGAGGCCCAAGGACGAAAGGCTAAACTCTGCAGGCTGGGGGAAGAGACTGGGCTGGGGGCGGGGGACTACCCTGGGGGAAGGTTGAGGAAAAGCCCTGGGCTGGCTAAGCACCATCCGCAGGGCTCCAGGCAGCCCCACCCCCACCCCACCAATCCCACAAACAGAAGCAAAGGCCCAGCAGGCCACGGGCCTGCTCAGGGTGGATGATTTTATTATTGTACAAGATGTGGGCGTGCAGACAGACAGCGGCGAGGCAGATAGAGAGACAGAAAGTAAAGTTGACTCAGAGGTGGGTACCACTGGCTAAAGTTGGCATGAGAGAGGGGAAAATCAGGACAGAAAGCCTGGTGGACAGAGGAGGGAGTAAGGGAGAGTGAGAGGGAAAGACAGAAAGAGGTGTAGCAAGAGAAAAGACCTTTTGGGTCGGTTTGCTTTTTACTTCTGTATCCCCAGAACCCAAGAGAACGCGTGCCCCTGCTTCTGAGGCCAGAGACAGCGTTTTCCCTCTTGATTTCTTCTAAGACTTATCACGCCCCCATCCCTACCCTTCTGCCTGGTGCCTTCCTCAGCTGTCAGGGGAACCTGGGAGAGCAGGGCTGGACTGAGGCTATGAAGGCCACAGATGAGAGCACAGAAAGGACACTCCCAGCCTCCTGCTGCCCCCGGGGACTGAGTTCCCTTCCCCAAGTTCAGAGGGAACAGAGCCTGCTGCCTTTGTGGTCCTAAATGACCCCCAGCATGCAGTCTGTCTCTTACACTTACACACACACACACACACACACACACACACTGGGATTCCAGGGAGTGAACCACCAACATTTGTAACAGCGTGACCCCCCCCCCCCCCCCCCCCCCCATGGTCACCACCCTGTCTTCCCTAAGCACAGCTGAACCAGAGAGACTGGTATGTGGCATCCCCCTGCCTGAGGCCAGGGCCGGAAGACAGATGCCCAGAGGAGCAGCTAGGCACCCAGGGGCTGTGGGCTCAGCTGTGGGAGGGGTCAGCAGGGTGGGTTATCTCCATGGTCACTCCCTGGGCCACACAGGCCTGGCTGGGAGGCTGAGAGCCTGGCCCCTTGGAGGGAGGCCTGTGTCCTGGGCTTGGTCTAACCCCCTGTCCTTCTCTCCTCCTGCCTTTTTCTCCAACCAGCTTCTCTTGTCCAGATGTGCCATTTACTGAGCTGCCTCTGTGTCAGACCCCCACTCACGACCTACTGAGTCCTCCTGTCCCATTCTAGATGTGAAAGAATCAGACACTCCAGGCATCCATCGATGCTCTGGCCCTCCACCTCAGTCAGACTATTCTCCTTCTACCCCCTCTGCACCCCCAGAATACTCCTTTCTAATGGCTGTCTGGCCTTTGGCCATGCTGTTGCTCCTCCTGGGACTTCTGCCCTCCAGTCTGCACCAATCCTGTCTGACATGTCTACCAAAGTCTTCCTGAATTATCCCTACCCCCTCTTCCAGGAAGCCCTCCAGTCCCAGATCATCTCCCAGTGGTTGTTCCTGTGCTTGCTCTGGTCTCCTCCTCTTCACGTGAACCTCTAGCTCAGGGTGGGCTCTTAAACAACAGGGGACCCTCTAGTTCTCTGGTGTGTCCCCCCCATGGGATGCCTGAAACATTTGCTAACCAGACCCCACACGGATCCCTAGTCGCTCTCTTCCCCTAAGCCCTTGCTCCCACTGTAGACTCTGAGCTCCGCCAAGGCTGGGAGGAGTCCCTTAAATACACACACACACAAAGGTCCCCAGCACCCAGTCCAGTGCTCATGCCCGCACACAGCCAACCCCCAGATGTGGAACTCAGGGGAGGGTGTCTCCCGGTTCCTGCTCCCTGCTGCACGTTTGCTGTGCGCGCAGAGGTGCTATGGCGACAGGCGACACAGAAATGACAAGCTACACAGATACTTCCTCTGCCTCTGCATGCAGATTTATGAGTCAATGGGGGATCGAGGGCTACGATGTCGGCGCCACTTAGTAACGTTGAGCAATTCCAGCCCTGCTGTGTCCCACCCCTGTCCCCATAGCGCTGGGGACGTTTGTCTATGTGTGAAAACAAGGGCAGCATTTGGCTTCCTGAGGGGTTCTGGGCAAGGTTTGTGGGAGATGTTGTTGGAGTTTGGAGCTGGGCTGACAGAGGGGCAAGATCCTTCTCAGAACCTGGGGTCTTTGGAGAGCAGGGCACTGTGGTCCCCAAGCAGGCGCCAGGGAGGAGGCGTGGTGGCGGCCTGGGGTTCCCTCTGCCAGACTGCCCTGGTTTTGCTGGGAACGAAGCACGAATAGCCAGGCAAGACAGAGGTGGGCAGAGGACACGGGAGGAAAGGCGTGAGCCAGTTCTTGGCTCCCTAGGGGGGATTCTGTCTTTCAATCCACATCCAAATCCCCAGTTCCTTATGAGAGGGGGTGGGGCCGCCTCTGGTGTTTTTCTTTCCATTTTGTGGGGCCCCAATGGTTTTGTTATTAATGCTGCTGCCAGGCTGTGAAATACAGGGTCTGTGCACCGTGGCAGGGCACATGTGCGACCCTGAGAAGTCAAGCACCACCCCCACCCCCCCAGGAAGGAGCACTGTCCCTAAAGCTGAAGGGGCAGGTGCCTGGGGTCCCAGCCAGCTCTGCCACATCCCGGCTGGGTAACCTTAAGCAAGTCATGCAACCTTGTCAGGCTTGGTTCTCCTCTGGACCATGATGGAAAATAAAGGAGGACATGCTATGTGGGGAGGGGCCCACCCCCAATAAAACTCACTGAGTGAGACCTGCTGCTTTTACTGGGTTGGGGGGGGGGCCTGCCCCTCACCTCTGCTGCCCTGGACGCTGGCCCGAACCATGAAGCCTCCTCCTTGGGGCCTCCCTGATAAGTCAGCCACAGTCTGCTTTCCTCCAGCTAAGGCAGGGCTTCTCACACGGGCTGTGGGGAGGGACCGCATGGATTTTTCCAGTCCGAGGCGGACTGGCACCCGGTCCTACGGTATGTGATGGTTGTGCAGCCTGTACCACACACCTGCCCTGGAGAGGTGGATGACATCTGAGTTGGTCTAACCCTGATCAGTGAGATGCCTCTTTGACAACACGGGGGGATGTCTGAACAAGGATAATTCACATCGGCGTCTCCAAATGCTTAGTCTCAGTGACAAATGGTTTGCAGCCCAGCAGACATCCTGACTACCCTTTGAGTACCCGGTGGTCTAAAACCCTCCTTTGGAGCCAGGATTGATGGCCCAGAATCCCTGGTCACTTTTCATGGGAGCCTGGCTGCCAGCCATGTGTGTGCCTCCTGCCGTCAGGACCCAGCAACAGAGTGGCTCTTTCTGGCTGCGGAGGCTGGGGACCCGGTGCAGGAAGAGCTTATAGCCAGGAGGGTGGAAACCTTTGGTTTCCTCGGAGCCCTTACCCCTGGCAATTGTGGGTGGGCCCCCTCCCCTCCTGGTTCTCACCCATCAACCTGCACCTTGTCACTGTGGTGGGGGGAAGACTCATGACCTTCCGTGGTCGCCGTGCTCTGGTGAGACAAGGGAAGCCCTTCCTCTGCGGGGGTCTCACCACAAAGCTCACAGAAATCAGCCCCTGTGGGATCTAGCCCGTGGCTTCGAACTTGCCCGAGATAAGGGAGCCTAGCTTCTCAGTGCTCTGCCTCCCGCCTCCAAGGTGCTGGCCCTGGACACAGGCTGCCCGGGAGCCTTGTGTGGGTGAGCCCAGCCTACTGGCTTAGAGGAAGAGGGGGCCATGCGTTCCTTTCCCTTGCTGCTCGTTTCCCTGCATCGGCTGCACCCACAGGCAGGCACCTTCTTGCTTCGTCCCTGCATCTCCTGCTTCATCCCTGCATCTCTCCCACACATTCCTCAATTCCCCTGCTTTCAGCCGGAGGCTAGGAGGTACGTAAAGGACTGGTCTGAGGTCCCACAGGGCATGAGCAGGAGGGAGTGACTTGCCCTCTATGTGTCCTACAGACCTGTCTCCCTTGTTACCCCATTCTTTCCAGGGTCCCCCAGCGGCTGTTCCCCCTCCCAGCTTCCATGATGGGCCGGCAGGTGTGTGTCTTCAGATCTGGGAGGAAGCCACACACGGCTCTAGCGCAGGGTTTCCAGGTCTCGGCACGACTGACACTTGGGGCCAGGTCCTTCTTCCCCGTGGGGGCTGTCCCGTGCACGGGAGCCTCTAGGCCTCTGGCCGCTAAATGCCAGTAGCACTCCTCTAGTTATGGCGACGTGACATGTTTCATGGGGGACAAAGCTACCCCCAGTTGAGAACCACTGGGTTCGTTCGGGTACCCTCGGTTCTGGCGGCTCTGCGGAACCGCGGGAAACCATTAAAAACTAGAGTTTCCCGTCAGGCCTGCTGGACCTCAGTCTCTGGGGTGAAGCCTGAGAAACAGAATTTTCTATCTCCCAGATGCCAAGAACTCTCTGGAAACTTCTGATTTCGCTGAATTCACTTCTTTTTTTTTTTTAAGATTTTATTTATTTATTTGACAGAGAGATCACAAGTAGGCAGAGAGGCAGGCAGAGAGAGAGGAGGGAGCAGGCTCCCTGCTGAGCAGAGAGCCCGATGTGAGGCTTCATCCCAGGGCCCTGGGATCATGACCTGAGCCGAAGGCAGAGGCTTAACCCACTGAGCCACCCAGGCGCCCCTCGCTGAATTCATTTCTTTTGCGGGCAAAAAACCAGGGCCATTGCCTGTCTTATGGACGATTATATGATTATTCCTGATCTCCACCCTAAATCACCCTCCTCGGTGGGGCTTGGTGGCCCAGAAGCCCCTGGAAACCAACACCTCACAGCCTTGGAAGGCAGTTGCTTCTCTGGAAAAAAAAACAGCATCAAAACCTTTAGCAGTTTTCTAATTGAACCAGATTTCCACCCAGTCAGATGACTGCACTCTGTCTTCCTGGCCCTCTTCACACCCCTTTTAAGATGCGGCTTCTTTTTTTTTTTTTTAGATTGTATTTATTTATTTATTTATTTATTTGACAGAGAGAGAGATCACAAGTAGGCAGAGAGGCAGGCAGAGAGAGGGGAAGATGCGGCTTCTTAAAGGACATCCCTTTCCTGCTGACACTGAAATCCTCCTCACTTCACACTTGTCAGAGAGCGGCCAAGCCGAGGACCCAGCTGATAGTGACACCTGCGTGGCTGGTGTCTTCGCACACTGTCCCCAGCACCTCAGCTTTGTCACCCAGAGTAGCAGATGCCTCTCCCATGCCCTAGGGGAAGGCTTCCCAGTGGCTGTCGCAGCTCCCAGGAGGAAGGGGCTGGATCAGGGTCTCAGCCTGGCTCCACTCCTCTTCAAGAACTAAACTCAGCCCTTCCTGATGTCACGTGACAGTGTCCGATGGGTGTCTACCCACCACCCCCGCCCCAGTTCCCACGGCCAGCTCCTGGGGATCCCGGCTGTAGCCCAGAGCTAGACATCAAGTGACAAAGGAAACCTGTGTCTCCTCATTGGGATGGTCCATGCTGAGGGGCAGGGAGTAGGAAAGGAGGCGGGACAGGCAGGGAAACAGGCTATCCTACCCAGGGATACAGTCCCCGTGCGGGAACCCGGCTCCCTTGCCGGGTCCTCCAGTTACCGTGGTAAGCGACCTTGAGCAGGTTACCCTCTGTGTGTGCCTCGGTTTGTGCTCTGTGCAGTGGGATGAGAGTAAAGGCTCCAACTTCTTGGGGTCGAGCAGGATTAAATAAGAAAAATCAGGGTCTGGCACTGGTACAACCCTTCAGCAAAAGCTGGAATTTAGAGAAAGGCAGGCAGGAAGGTAGGGAGGAAAAGGAGGAGAAGTTAAGACCAGGGGAGAGAGAAAAGTGGGTGGGAGGCAGGCAGGGAGGCTGAGAAGGCGTGAGCTCTGAGAAAATACTGATGAGTGAACCTGAGGGGGAACCCTATGAAGAGGGGGAGAGAATGAATGCGTGAGAAGCAGAAAAGGAGAGCAGACCAGGCTGGGAGGTCAGCAGGGCTCCAGGCACTGCCCACCACCCGCCGCCTTTCCCCTGTGCTTGGCCAGTCTCCACGGAGAGGCACACTCCACATCCGCAGGTGGCTGGTGGCTCCTGGAGACAGAGCAGTGGTGGAAAGTGGGTGCTCGTGCCCTGGAAGGGCAGGGGACCCGTCAGGGGGCGCTTCCAGAGAGAAGGGCCACGTCGAGAAGGAACCCACTTGCACGGAGTAGAATAAGAGTTCTCATTGCCACTTGTCACCTGCTTACCCTGTGTTCGGCCCCATGCTGTTTTATTTTTATTTTTTATTTTGTTACAATTTAATTTTATTTAAATTCAATTAATTAACATATGGTGTATTATTAGTTTCAGAGGTAGAGTTCAGGGATTCCTCAGTTGTCTAGAAAACTCTGTGCTCATCGCATCACGTGCCCGTGCTGTTTTAAATGCACTGAGTTGTTGACTGTCTTCAAGAACTTTAGAGTGTAACGTACATCCCTATTAGCCCCATTTACAGATGGGGAAACTGAGGCTCAGAGAAGTTAAGTCGCCTGAGGTCACACAGGTAGGAAGGGGCAGATAAACGTTCCCAATGCATATTTCCCGGGCCCCAGAGTTAGAGGTCTGGTTTCTACTCTCCAGCGCATCTCGAAGGCGGAGCATATCCAGACCTGGAAAGGAGTATAGGGAACACACTCCTCATTTTACAGAGGAGGAAACTGAGGCAGAAAAGAGGGTGAAGGAGTGACTTGCCCATGAAGCAAGTTTGCCAGGGTCAGAACAGGATCTCAGCCCCACACTTCCAACCCCCCTAAAGCTTTTTCCTTCAGCACACCCCTCTAAGGAGCTAGGAACAAAGCCTCCAAGAGAGCTCCTGGCGGATGGAAGCAAAGAGATGCAGGAAAACGGGGACTCAGGGGAATCGGAATTGTCCCGGTGGAAATTGCCAGGGGACTCCATGGTCAAAGGTGGCAGAGAGTAGAAACCTACCTGTTCATTCATTCAATCGATCATTTATTCATTGAGGTGTAGTGGGACCTACTCTGAACCAGACCCCACTGAGGGCTCAAAGGCAGCCAAACATAGAGCCCGCTCTCAGGGAGCTTAGAGCTCAAGGGACAGTAAGTCTGGGATCCTTGGAGGGGGTCTGTGTGAACCCAGAGCTGGGGTCTTACAGGTCCTCACTGCCCCGGGCTGGGTCAAGCAGGCACCCACTGCATTTTGGCTGTGCGGAGGGGCCTCATTAGGGGAACAGAGGAGTGACTAGCTGCCTGGGGCCTCAGGGAGAAGGAGCGGAGGCAAGGAACACCCCGGGGAGCACCCCCCCCATCTGTAGGCAGGAGACTTTCCTTTCCAGTTTTTCCTCTCTGCACAACAGCAATTTAAGTTAATTAAATGTAACAATAAATTATTTCTCATCTGCCTAGAATAATCTTTCACTGCTCACCCACTTTGGGGGAAAAGCACAGGCTCTTTGCCTTGAGATGGGAACAGGCTGTGGCTGTCCTAGAAAGAGGCTGTCGGGGAAGGATCTGGCCTGGGCAGGATGGGGAAGGGAGGCCGCCCAGGGCACAAAGGTCCCGGGCGGTCAAGAGGGCCGAGAAAGGGCATGCAGCTTTGCTGTCCTTTGTTCCGAGTCTACTTAACCCTGACTAGTCTTCAGAGCACCTCTATGTGGATCAGAAAACACACCGTGGAGGGTCTCCATTCTTCTGGGGCACAGCCAGCAACCCTCGCCTCTGGTGACCCATCTGCTTGGCACCTCCGTGTGCCACCGCTGCAAGGGGGCCCTGCCTCTCCCCCGCGCCATCACTCCATATGTGCCCTGTAGGCACAGACAGGTTTCTGAAGCGTTTGGTTGGGCATATGACTCATTTCTATAAACCAGCTCCTAGGATTTTTAAAAAATATTTATTTATTTATGGGGGGAAGCACTTGTAAGTGGGGGGAGGGGCAGAGAGAGAGAATCTCCAGCCGACTCCCTGCTGAGCACGGAGCCCAACAGGAGGCTCCATCTCAGGACCCTGAGATCGTGACCTGAGCCAAAATCAGGAGCTGGATGCTCAACTGACTGAGCCACCCAGGCGCCCCCAGATCCTAGTTTTTAAATGCAACAGGGGCGTCAGCTTTTAAAGAAATCCTGACTTACGACCCCTCCTCTTTTTCATATTTAGATTTTCTTCTCTTGGCTTTGCTCAGGACAGGCTACACCTTGCAAACCATATATCCAATAAGGGGTTAATATTTAAACTATATAAGGAACACATACAACTCAATAGCAAAAAACCCTCAAATAATCCAATTAAAAATGGAGAAAGGACCTGAATAGGCATTTTTCCAAAGAAGATAGCCAACAGGTACATGAAAAAGGTGCTCACTCATCATCAGGGAAAAGCAAATCAAAACGGCAGAGAAATATCACCTGTTAGAATGGCGAGTATCAAAAACATAGGAAAGGGGCACCCAGGTGGCTCAGTCAGTGAAGCATTGAGCTCTTGAGCTCAGCTCAAGTCTTGATCTCAGGGTTGTGAGTTCAAGACCTGCGCCGGGCTTAAAAAGGACGACGACGACAACAACAAGGACAAAACCCAAAAGGCAAGAGATAACAAGCACTGGTGAGGTTGTGGAGAAAAGGGAATTCCTGTGCTCTGCTGGTGGGAATGCACATTGGTGCCGCTACTCTGGAAACAGCATGAAGGTTCCACAAATAATTAAACATAGAAATTTTACATGAGCTAGTCATTGCACTTTCTGGGTATATGTCTAAAGGCAATAAAATCACCACCTCGAAGGGATATGTGCACCCCCATGTTCACGGCAGCATCATTTACAAGAGCAGAGACATGGAAACAGCCCAGGCGTCCGTGGAACGAATGGATAAAGACATGATCCTAGCTAGACACATAGATGACACTGTGGGAACCCTGCTCTAGTTCAACTCTCTCGATAACCAAGGAAGATTCGGAGGCCCAGAGTGACCAGGTTGTGGTAGTGACCCCATGGACACCTGCGAAAAACTTTAAATTTCCGAAGTCCTCTCTCTCTGTCTTTTCCCCAGGTGGCTCATGTCCCTGCGGTGCAGGTAGGAGAGATCTCGTCGCCCAGAGGGCCCAGGCGACTCACCCCAAGTCACAAATCAGTGGCAGGAGAAAGCAGAACTCAGCAGTAGCTGGAGGGATCTTGCTGAGGGTTTATGCTGAATGTGGCTGTGGCTGTGTCCTCCCCACCCTGCCCCGCGCCCCCCCAAGAGAGATTTTCCTGGGGCCTGGGAGGAGGAGGCGGGGGAGTTTCTCCCAAGCCCAGCACCAGAGGTAGTCATGCCCGGGAAGGAAGGCAGCAGGCCCTTCTCTTTGCTCATCCTGAACTTTCGGAGGGGGGGCTGCCTCCCCCCCCCCCCCCCCCCCAAGTGCCAGTGCCTCCAGACCATCCTTCTTCTCCCTCCCCAGTGGCCCTTCAGGACCCTCCCTAAAAGGTTAATTACCCAATCATCCCATCAAAGGAAATTGCACTTTTGTGCCTTAAGGAGGACTGAGCTTCAGCGTAGTTATTTATGGCCTCTAATAAGCATTTTCTGGGTGTGATTAACCTTTATGCCAGAGTCACACGGGGAACTGGGATGGCAGTTTCAATTCCAGCCATCGTGCTGGCCTGCAGGGGGCTGGGGCTGGGTGGGCAGCAGCTGTCAGACTCTGACCCCCACTCTCCCTCTCTGAGGACCCCTGCACCCTCCCCTCCCCTCTGTCCATCCTTTCTTTACACGCCCTGCCCTGATCTGGGTCATCCCCCTTCTTCCAACCTCCCTCTGCTTCAAAGTCTGCCCTCTGGCTCCTAGTCCCCACCCAGCTGCTAAAACTGCTCTGTGACCTTGGACACCTCAACTAAAACCCCTCTAAAATAGGGAGCATGAGACCTGCTGCATCTGCTCTCCACAGAGCCGTCCCTGTCAGGGAGCCACTGGGTCCTTGAACAGTCATTTTCTGTGATGCTGGAATCGAGCAGCAGCACACCCTTGGCCTTCTCAGATTTTGCGTTCAAGGTTTGGCTCTGGTGAGTGGAGAGATTTGTCATTGAGGCACAGGCTTTGTTTGGGGCCCTGGGGCCACGGGCTGGCACACACAAGTGAGGCATCAGCTTTGCCAGCTTCCGCTTCCTAGGGCCATTTTTGTCTTCTCTACCAGCTGGCGGGGAATGGTAAACCTCACATAGTCCTGAAAACTTGGTTTGTCAGAAGTGGCTCCGAAAGGAGAGCCCGCAGCTGGAGTTAATGACCGCAGGGAGGAGCCAGCGGAGCGGCCCAAAGAAGTGGTGGTTCCTAGGCCCAAACCAGCTTAGCTTTGCTTTGAGAGAGGGTGACATGTCCTATGTGATGGAGGTCCGGGCCTCTGATATGGCCCCATCCACCGTAAGCTCTGGCCGTCTACTTTGGGTGCAAGAGCTCCCTGAGCTGTGGAGAAAGCTCTGCGCCCTCCCCGGGGAAAATGGTTGTCATTACGCACCACACGCTGCTTTCCTTACAGGCTTTTGTGTGTTTGTGGATCCAGATCAAGAACCCTCAGCCTTAGAAGGAAACAAACAATAACCTGGAAAGTGTTCGGTAGAGAGGAAGTATACAGGAACATTCCAGACTTTTCCTGGAAGTGTGATTCGAGAATAAGCCAGAAGCCTTTGCAAGTCCTTCCACAGAGCAAGACATGGTACAGGTACTGATTCTATATAGAACTGAGCTTTCCTGAGAGGAGAGGTTGGTTCAGGAATTTGAAGAAGCATTTTTCTTGGCACAATGCAAACCCTGTTGGTAGAGAATGACTTTGTGAACCATCACATGTGCGATGTAAGGGTCAAGGTTACAGGCAGCCAGCCAAGGACGGGCTTGCCATTTGCCCTTTGCATGGTGTTTGGTCCGGTTTCATGATGAATCTGGATTTCCTCTGCTCCTCTGCAAACCCCAGGACATTAAGGCAGGAAGCGAAGATCTTCTGGCCTGTGTCTTTGCCAATAAGCAGAACTGAGGGGAGGCAGTGGTTTGTATTGAGACGGGCTCATGCTCCGTCTGTGAGCATTGTGAGCTGCTGGGTCTGTGGCCGCGTGCACCGGAGCCTGGGTCCACTGACGGCATGACCGTGTTGCTTTGCTCTGGAGTGTTGGGGGAAACTGCTGCCAAGGTGCGGGGGCGGGGCGGCCTCCGGAACTGGCTCTCCAGGACTGCAGGGCTGACTGGGTGTGAGGTGGTGCGCCAGGAGGGGGCGCAGGAGGGCAAAGAACCGCAAAGGCAAAGGTGAGGGGGCACCTGCCCCATCTGGCGGCTGGGCATTGATAAGTAATTCAGTGTGGATAGAACGCGTGTGCTTTCAAGGAGGATTTGAAAGACCAAGACACAGAACAGAAAGCCGGGTTTCAGGATTAGAAGGAGAATGGTGGAATGTCGGGGGTGAGGGGCTGATATTTTTAAATAGAGCATTTCTAGTTTCTTTTGTTGGCCTGTGACCATTGGCTCTGGGAGCCCCGCTTCCATTCTGCCTGTGTCTGTGTGTTGGGAGGTGGCAGAGGCAGTGGTGGGGGGACAAGCTGGGGCAGGGATTCCTAACCCCCTTCTAGAAGGGGCCTCTGGCCATCCCAGCAGAGTGGTCCCTCTCTGGGCACAGCACAGAGCCCTGTGCTGAGCTGAGCCATGCAGGTTTGCCAGCAAGGACACACTCTGCTTAACTAGCAAGAGCTGCTGGCTGGTCTAGCGGCTTCCTCCTCTCTCTCCTGCGTTTTCATTTGGAAAATGAGGGTAAAGTTAGTTCTCCATCTCTCTGGGGACTGTGAAGTTTAATTACTGATTAATAAAGTGTTGGAAGTTCCTTGGGGCCAGAGAGATGAATGGGTTTGTTCTAATCACTTGCAAGTCCCAGGAGCAAGTTAGCTGAGTGTCCCGAGTGCTGGGCAGAGCGTGAGGGTACAGGGCTGGGGATATGTTTCTTAGACTGGAATTTGGCCCAGTCAGAGCAGAAAGACTCCTACGATGTGACAGGAGTGTGCTAGCAAGGGAATAGAACAAAGCCCACGAAGGACTTGGGCATGTGCTGAGGGGACATGTGGGTGAATCATTCGGGTCAAGGGGCATTTCCTGCAGGAGGTGGGGTGTGGGATGGACTCTGACCAGAGTGGGGAACATTTGATTCCATCTTGGAATGGAAGGTGGGAGAGAAGGGAGTAGAGCCTGCCTCTGTCGTGAGATGGGAGTGGAAGGGGCAGCTACTGGGGAAGCTGGGTGGCACTAATGGGGAGGGGCAGGGTAGGAGAGGAGATCCTTGGCAGGTGAGCAAGGAAAGCTCACTCTGGGAAAGGGCAGGTCGGGCTGCTTCTAAGGACTGGGAGAAGGTCCTGAGGTCGGGAAGGGGTGAGTGGGGAGGAGTCCAAATGAGGGGAGGACATAGACATCGGGAATGGTGGGACGGGGATGTCCAGTTTGGGGAGAACAGGGCAGGGTCGGGGCTAGCATGAGGCAATTGAGGCATTCTCCTCAAGCACAAAATTTAAGGGTGTCCAAAATCTCATAATGAAGATAAATGATATGCTAATATCATTCCTGATTGTTCCTTTTACTCCAAGCTCCAGTAGGCCCAGCACTATTACAGAGCCTGTCTTTCTTAGGAAGTTTTTGATATTTTGTTCATCGTGGATTTTTTGCATTAATTTAGAGTTTTAAAAAATGTTGCATTAAAATATTATGTGTCTTTTTGACACCCCTTGAAAATTTGGACCCAAGGTGGGTGCCTCGCTTTCCTCGCCCTGGTCCCAGAGGGCTGTGCACAAAGGCTGTGTGCTGTTCTAACACAGAGACCTGCTTGCCACGGGACCAGCCCCTAGCTCTCTCCCCATCTCAGTTCCCCGCAGGGAAGTGGCTAAGACAGCGTCTAGATCTTCCTGTCTGTTTCCGAAGTTCTGTAGAGAAGTTTGCGGACTGTGTGGAAATGGACTGGGGCTGAGATATCATCACTGGGGAACCTACAAGAGGGCCCCCAGAGAGGAGACCCCAGAAGAAAGAGCAGGGAGCAGGGTGGTCAGGTGGAGAGCCACCTCCTGTGAGGCTCCCTGCCTCCAGACCCCGGCCAGGCAGACAGAGCTGCACTGGTCATAGGCACCCACGTCCCAACAAATGGAAGGAGGGGCTCTTTACAATGCCCACTCCGTGCCCCAGCCCCCCATATGCTTCTTATCCTCTTGAACCTCAAATCCCGGGGAGACCACTGCCTTGCCTCTGACCTATGACTAAATAAAAACCTGTGGAGTGCCCTTTGTAGACCTGAAACACAGGGCGGTCCGTGACGGTAGTCAGGGAATTGGAGCACCATGAACTAAACAAAGTGCTAGTCCTTGTGGATCATGCTGTGCTACTCGCAAAGGACTCCTATAACAATGCATCGGGGGAACCTGGGAGGGAGGACTATTTCCACGTGAGGGAATAAGGCCCAAGAGGTCAAGTAACCTGCCTCCGGCAACACAGCGAAACCAGGCCTGGATGCCAGGGCTCTTAGGACTCTAAATCCATATGTGTGTGGTGGAGGGTGACCTCAAGGGAGGGGGACACCGTGATTGTGTGAGGGTTATAGTTGAAGGAGACCCTGTCACTCTCCTCCCACGTGGGCTGAAATTCTGGAATCAGTAACAAGGAACCCCTGGGAGGTTATGGGGCAAAAGTTCTCCTTGGAATAGGGCAGGCATCTTTCCAGAGACAAGTACCCCTTCAGCACTGTGGGCCTCTGTTTCTCATCTGGAAACAGAGAAAGCCACCGCAGCCCCGGGGACAAGTAAGACCCGTGGCAGATATAAAAGTCTTGGTGGAGGCGCCTGGGTGGCTCAGTGGGTTAAAGCCTCTGCCTTCGGCTCAGGTCATGATCCCAGGGTCCTGGGATCGAGCCCCACATGGGGCTCTCTGCTCAGCCTGCTTCCCCCTCTCTCTGCCTGCCTCTTTGCCTACTTGTGATCTCTGTCTGTCAAATAAATAAAATCTTTAGGAAAAAAAAAAAAGTCTTGGTGAAGGATGAGGCCAAACTTGCAGGAACTGGTGATTAGCTGAGTAGGGATGGGAGTCCTCTGAGCGCAGCCTCAGCCTTCCTCAGGCGCAGCCTCCGTGAAGACCCAGCCCTCAGGAAGCAGGTTCACCATTGCCCCAGGAACCTAGGCCCCTACTGTTGTTACCCACTTCCCTTCCAAGCCCTTCTAGAGGAGGGCAGCTCCAGACCTTCCAGACACAGAGGACATGGGGGTAGGAGATAGGGGGAGGGCAAGGTGAGGTGAGCAGGAAGTGAGGGGAAGCAGGAAGCTCCCCGCATTGGTCTAACCGAGTCCCTCGCCTCTCTGTGCCCACAGGCCCTGCTTCTGCTGGGACTGAACCCAATCTCTGCCTCCTTCCAGGACCAGCACTGTGAGAGCCTGTCCCTGGTCAGCAATGTCTCTGGTGAGTTTCCCTCCCCTTGTCATGCAAGATTCCAGGTCTCCACAGCCCCATCCTCTGGTCTCCCAGGGCCTGCACACAGAGCCTTGCCCCAAGACAGGAAGAGTAGAGAGATTTCCCCTCCTGACCTCCATGCAGCTCATCACCCCTCTGTAGAGAACTGTGCTCAGGAGGGTCCTGCAGTTGGTATAAGGGTGGTAGGAAGGAGAGCTGCTGCGAGGTCACAGCATCAGCCGTGGGGCGGCCAATGGGGGAAGTCACCCCAGCCCTTGCTGGGAGAACTGATGGAGCCAAGGGCTGGGCTGTGACTCGGGCCCCCGTGGCGGGGAAGAGCAGCTGTCGTCTGCTGCCGGAAACCCGTCGGGTGCTAACATCAGGCGCTCTTGGAAGTACTGGAGAGATAGTTAACCCAATTTTCATTTGCACCTAGGGAAACCAAGGCACAGAGGAAAAAAACTAGTAAGTCCCAGAGCCAAGGTTGGAGCCGAGGCAGCCTGGCTTTATGCCTGCTCTGTAGAAAATATGGCATAACTGTAAATATTACTCCTAACTTGTACAAGCACGCCATTGGCAAAGTCCTTTTGTAGAATTATCTTTCTTCTCGTGAGAGTTTAAGACTCAGCGTCTGTACAGGTGAGGAAACCGAGGTATGGGAGAGTCAGGCCTGTGGCGTCCAAGGCCGGGTCTTTTCTGACTTTGGGTGTGGACCCTGAACCCTCGCCCTGGCCACTTGAAGCAGGGCTCCTGGGGAGGCTGTGGCCCAGCCAAGGGCCCAGCGCTGGAAGGTCTTCAGGAGGCTCATTGTTCTTTGGTGACTCGGTTTCCTCTTCAGGTCTCTCCTTGATACAATCCAACTCATGCATTGAGCACTGTTGTGCGCTGGGCCCCCTGGAAGGCATGAGGGGGACAAAGAGGGGCTCACCATCTGGTCCGGAGTCAAGCCCACAAACACGCGTCCTGGGAAGCCAAACACTGGGCACATGGTGGCAGAGAGGGGGCCACAGGGTGCCCGCAGGGAAGCAGAAGGCATGAGCCTGGGCCTCAGGGCAGCTGCTGCCCTGCCTACTGGGCCTTCACTGTGGGAGGAGCCTGAGGGAGTGGAAGAGCCCCAGATTTGGAGAAGGCCAACTGGGTCCCATGCTCACCATGGCGCTGTCTTGTCCTTCTGCCCTAGGGACCTCCTCTAGCAGCCCCAGGGTTGAGCAGGCCTTTGACCCCTTTGAGCCTCACTTTGTCCAGGCTATAAAGTTGGGGGAGGGGTGGCGCCTGCCACAAGGATCTGTAACAACTAAATGGACTAAGTTTTGTGGCAATCTGTTACAGACCAGTAGAGAGCCATGCTACTAATGAGCACAGTGTATGATTGTTGGGAACATCAGCAGGCTTTCGAAAGTGCAAACCGTATCTAGCTGCAATGCGGGGAAGGCATTTGCCATGAATAGCTCACTACACTAGAGGTGGCCGGGAGGATAGATCAGGGGTGGCATGAATCCAGGAAGGCTTCCTGAAGGAGTCACTTTCACAGTGAGTCTCTGAGAGACTCTGAGTATGAACCGGCAGTGAAGAACCAATGCTCTGAGCCGAAGCTAGAGCTGACCCAAGACCAGCAGGTGGGTTTGGTGGAATAGCAGAGGAGGAGTGAGGAGGAGTAAGCCTGGGGAGGTTACTGGGAGCCTGGAACAGCGGGCTGTGGAGTTGGCTAAGCCAGGCCATGGGGACTAGGAAAATTCTTGTGCAAGAGTCTGGAGTTCTAGCGGAGAGAGACAGGGAGGGAAGACACCTGTCCAGGGGATGAGTCTGAGATGAAAGGCCCTGCCCGCAGTTTCCCATGCACTGGGGCCAGGTCAGCCTCCATCCACTTGCTCGTTGTGTGTGGAGGAGTGACGTCTGTGAGTCCATGCAGGTGTCACCTGTCCTTGGAGGCAAGAGGCCATGATGAATGTCGTTTATTCCCCAGTGATTTTGTACTCCGTGCCCCTACCCTCCACCCAGCCCAGCCTGGCGGGCTTCATGGCAAACAATCCATCACCCGGCACAAGAGCCCCGGAGAACGAGCTATTTGTCTTCCATTGCCAAGACCTACCCAGACCGATGCGCACTGGTAGAGACAGATGGTGAGGGTGGGGTGGAGGGACTGGGACAGATGGATGGGCGTCTGGCCGGGGTGGCTGGCACTGAGTTGGGGCCTTTGGGGGTCCTCTCACATGCCAGGAGCAGGGAGAGGGTGGGCCCCCAGGGTCAAAACTCTGTCATGTGGCAGATCACAGACTTGGCAGATCATAAAATCATGGCATGAATGTGACAATGCCAGAAAGTAATAGAATTATTGACTAATGACATCAGAGACAAATGAACTCATACCGTTGACAAGGACCCAGGGTCATTCATTCCTACCCCCTGTCTTAAGGTCATGAATGTTAATAATGATAGCTAATAGTTATTTAGTACCTACTGTGTGTCAGACACCATTCTAAGTACTTGAATCTCATTCATCTTGAATCTCAGTCATCATAACAATATTGTCAGGAAGTACTTTTATCCTCGTTATATAGAAGAGGAACCTAAGGCTCAGAGAGGTTAAGTAACTTGCCCAAGCACACACAGTTACTAAGCAGTAGCCCCAAGATTTGAACCTAAATGGGCCACCACATATGTGGCTGCCCGGAGAGGCATTGTCCCAGGGCCAGGTGTGGCCCTGTCACCCCTGCAGTTTCCCACACCTGTACAGGGTTTACACACAGCCCCCAATTTCCCTCAGGACCTACTATGCGCCTGGCACTCTACTAGGTGCCAGGAATGCAGAAATGGAGAGCTCGAAAACCCACAGGACAGGAGGCTCCCACCCACTTGTCCTGATGAGTCACACACCCTCAAAGGTATCTTTCCATTCTACCCAGCCAAAAAAGAGGAAGTTCAGCCACAAGGTGGTGGAGACAAGAACAGGACTCTCTGCCTGCCCTCTGCTACCCTCTCCATGCTGGAGACCCAGGCAGAACCCCAACCCCTTCATTCCAACAGTGCCTTCCTCTGAATAGGCAAGTGTGTCTGTTTCAGAGACTGTCCTTGGGCCACCTGGCTGTTCTCCCTCTCGGCAGCTTTGGCTGTGTTCCTCTCTTAAGTTGAACCACACAACTGCAGGGCTGCTGCTAGGTGCCCACCTCCTTTGGTTCCTTCAGAGGCCACTGATGGGACACCCGAAATAACTGGGGACTGGAACCAGATTCTGATTTCCTTCTGAAGTTCTCTACAACAGAAGGATCTGCTGAGCGCTTTTGGACACTGAGCCTGCTGGGAAAGGAACTATGTCATCTACTTGAGGCGAGAAACCCATGCCCAATTGTGCACTAGCATTAAGTAGGCCACCTTCAAATGGTTCTCATTGGGTTTGTTAAAACAGGCCCCCCCCAAGGACCCTGACTCAGCAGGGATTTTGTCAGAGGCAAGAGGGAGCTGTCCACACTGTTCCTCTCTCCTCTTCCTTCCACTGGCACAGGTTTGGGACCGTCTAACCGCAGTGCTCCCACAAACATCAGAGTGTGTGCATTTGGAGATGGAGGAAGCCACAGGACCAGTCTTATGCATTACTTTAGCCCACTTGGCTCCACCCCCGGCCTCCAGAAAAAAATGCTTAAGGGACCTGGCCGCCTCACTAAGGAGGGGGCAAGCCACCAAGTGATAGGAATGTCAAAACCTCAGATATGTCAAGTACACACTAGCCTCAGGCCCTTTGCATGTGCTGATCCCCTTATCTAGAACACTATTGCCCCAGATGTGCCATGGCCCCCTCTCTTAGTCCCTTTAGGTCTCTGTTTTAATGTTAGCACCAAATTGAAAGAGCAGTCCTGGCACTCTTTATTTCCTTACCCTGCTTTCTTTTTCCTCATAGCATTTCTTACTGCTTAACAGCTCTGTGTCTGTCTGTTTGCTGCACCCATTACCTCCCACCCTCAACTAAGGGCAGAGCACTAATTTTATGCATTACTGTATTCCTATGCATTACTGTGTCCCCAGCTCCTAAAAAGTTTCTTAGGTGGCCAATAAAAACTTGTTGAATAAAGAGCAAAGCTATTATTCCTCCCCATCTATGACTTAATTGGCCAGGTGGGGTATCCTGGAACAGCTTGGTGTGGGGAGGGGTTGACGGTAATAGTAGCTCAGGCTTTTTGCTAGGTCTTTATAGCCCGGATGCTGAGGGACACCCAGACTTCCCTTCCTTCCTTCTCCCCTTCCCAACTAGGAGATCCGTGCCCTCCCCACCCCCAGCACCTTAGAGTTATTTTTCCCTGTACCTTTTTCTCCTGACTTTCTGTCTGCCTTTCCCTGTTTTCTTCTCCGTGTCTTTGTCTTCTTCTATTTCCTCTCTCTCCCCCTTCTCCTTCTCCACTTGCTCCCACCCCCTTTTCTTCTCTTCAAGTGGTTAAATGGATTGAATGAGTGGCCTGGGTTTCCAGAAGGACCCTTTACACAGCCTGGTATGCAGTAGTGTTCAGCAATTGTTGGTTCTCCCCACCCCAAATCCTACATACCCTTCCCCTTTGGACACCCGGGCTCTGCCTGATCTCCAGGGACCACGTGTCCGCAGCGCGGTGAACTGAAATCCCGGCGTGAGCTGTGAAAGGCTGGGCACTTTGCAGGAAGGTGCCTTCGAGGCAATAGGGCTGGGAGGTCTGCCAGGCAGCGCCCACAGCCAGGTATGGCCCCTGAGGCCCTGTCCTGCAGCCTCCTCCCTTCCCTCAACTTCTGGGTCCCTGCCCCTCTTCTTCCAGCCTCCTTTCCTCTTCTAACACCCTGCCTCCCTATTCAGCCCGCTCCCTACAAGCCCAAGTCCTAGCCCCATTCTTTAAGGCGGGTGTCTCCAAGACCCGGCCCCACCGCCGCTCCTGATTGGCCCTGTGCCTCTGGCCACGCCCCCGTATGACCACGCCCCTACCCCGCCCACCCGGCAGGCAGTGATGCTGCTGATGGCTTCCACCCTTCATTCTGAAGCCTGTCCCTCCCTTTCTTCCCTTCGCTCACACAGACTTTCATCCCGTCCAGAATGTTCTGGGCTCTTAATGTAAAGGTCACGTCTATGTTAGTATTACCCTCCTTCCTACCCGCCCTCTCCGCCCCACTCAGCCTTCTGTGAGTTGGGGGGTGGCGGTGGTGTGAGACCCATAGTAGATGCTAAGGAGCCCCTAATCCATACCAGACTACAAGCAAATAATGTCTGTTCCGCCTGCTTCCACCCTCCATACCTACCCACCAGCTGCGGGTGGGTCAGGGCTCCAGCCATTGGCTGGTACAGGGTCATCGAGGTCAGAAGGGCCATCTGCTTAGTAACTGGTTTCTGCCTTGGCTCTAGTCTGATCCTGGCTATGGCTGGTGCCCAGCCATGCCTGGCCCTCTGTTCTTTGCCAAAGGGGCTCTGGGGAAGTGTCCAGGGCAGGAGAGAGAGGGAGAGGGAAGGGAGGGTGGAGGGTGGAAGGCAGTTCCTACGCTGAGAGAGCATGATAGACAAGTTCCAGGTGCTGCCATACATGATGTTCCATTTACTATTCTCTGTGCCCAGCTCAGGAGACACTGTGAATGAATGAGTGAATGAACGAAGGAATGAGCAGCTGTCTGAGGAAGATACAATGATATCATTTGATCAGAAGGTCTATGCAAAGTACCTGGCACATGTCTAGCACACAGCCCTCAAAACTGTCACTCCCTTCCCCGCTGCCTCATGGGCTTTCTCCCCTCCCTTTATTGGCACAAAATGTGGCATAATAGAAAGAGCGTGCCATTTAAAGTCAAAAACACCTGGCTATACTTCTTGGTTCTTTCACTCGTTGACCCATGACTTTGAGCAAGTCACTTAACATCCCTGTGCCTCAGTTTCCTCATCTGTAGAAAGGGGCTGATGACATTGCAGGGTGGATGAGGACTGAAGAGATAGATGATGATGGGCCTTGAAAAACCAGAGTGTGGTCCATTATATTATCCCTCGCTCCCTGTGGCCACTTGCCTCTAGCTTCCCCCCGCCTCTGGGCTCAGCACAAGTGGCATGACCCATGAGAGATTACAACCGCAAGCTGCTTTCCTCCCTGCCCAACCCACCCCCCTGCCCACCACACCATGATGCCATTCACTGCAGCACAGCACGAAGAGCCAACCAGCTCCCCGTGTCCACGAAGCTCCAACCCAGACTTCTTTCTCTTTCAGTTAAACCTCTTGGTCTCAAGGCCTCTGCTCCAAGCCCTGATTTGCAGGAACATCCTATGGATCACTCTGATTAGAAAGAAAAACCAGCACTGGGTACACGGACTGCTGGGCACCGCCCAGCATCCAGCAGGGGAAGGACGTCCATCTAACCCTGGGCTGTTTCCAGAGAAACTGAGATCAGGCTAATGTGGGGAGGAGATAGCAGGTGGGCCCCAGCCAGGGCTTGGCTGATGCTGATGCCCAGCCCTGAAGAGGCGGCTTCTGCATTGGTTCGTGGCTCTTTCTGGCTTGTCTGTGCATTCTTGCACCAGTCTCAAGAATTACTCACCCTCGGGACACCTGGGTGGCTCAGTTGGTTGAGCGGCTGCCTTCGGCTCAGGTCATGATCCCAGCATCCTGGGATCGAGTCCCACATCGGGCTCCTTGCTCGGCAGAGAGCCTGCTTCTCCCTCTGCCTCTACCTGCCACTCTGTCTGCCTGTGCTTGCTCGCTCGCTCTCTCCCTCGCTCTCTGACAAATAAATAAATTTTAAAAAATTAAAAAAAAAAAAAGAATTACTCACCCTCTCCCATTGGGATGTGCACACTTGGTCCCAACAGGACTGGTATGCTGGCCTTTTGTGGAAGAGGGACACCCAAAGGCAGAAAAAAAGGGGACAGCATCACAAGAAGTGCCAAGGCCATCCTTGGCCCAGCCTCCCATCCCCCTCCCTGGAGACTAAAAGCCTCCCTACCCTCCAAAAGCATTCCTGTGACCTCCATTGTGCCCCAAGAGACAGGCATACATACACATATGCACACACTCCACTCCAAAGAGTTCTTCAAAGGATGCCTGGGTGGCTCAGTCAGTTAAATGTCTGCCTTCAGCTCAGGTCATGATTCCAGGGTCCCACATTAGGCTCCCTGCTCAGAGGGGAGCCTGCTTCTCCCTCTGCCTGCCACTCCCCCTGTTTGTGCTCTCTCTCCTGCCCCCTGCCACTCTCTGACAAACAAATAATTTAAAAAAAAAAAAAAAAAAAAGAACCCAACGTGCTCTTCAATTAAGGGAAAATATTTGGATATTTGGACTTTGACATCTTTTTGGAGTCATAGATCTCTTTGAGAATCTAATGAAAGCCACGGTCCCTTTCCCGATTAAGATGCATATGTACACGAATTTTTTTACTTAACTTCAGAGTCTCCATGATCCCTTAAAGCTTCCAGTAGACTGGGACGCCTGGGTGGCTCAGTTGGTTGGACGACTGCCTTTGGCTCAGGTCATGATCCTGGAGTCCCGGGATCGAGTCCCGCATCGGGCTCCCAGCTCCACGGGGAGTCTGCTTCTCCCTCTGACCTTCTCCTCGCTCATGCTCTCTCTCACTGCCTCTCTCTCAAATAAATAAATAAAATCTTAAAAAAAAAAAAAAAGCTTCCAGTAGACTGAGATTAAGAATTTCTGGTCAGATCCAACCTCTTCATTTTATTATAAAGACACAAAGGCTGGTCCATCTCCTGGGTGGCTCAGTCGGTTAAGCGTCTGACTCTTGGCCTGGGTTCAGGTCATGATCTCAGAGTCTTGGGATGGAGCCCTTCATCGGGCTCCGTGCTTGATGCAGAGTCTGCTTGTCTGTCTCCCTCTGCTCCTCCCCCTGCTCTCTCTGTCTCATAAATAAATAAAAGTCTTAAAAAAACAAAATAAGGACACGAAGGCTTAAAGAGCAAGCGACGTGCCTATGGTCACACAACAAATTAGTAGCAGAGCCCGTCTGAAGTGAGTGTCCCACATTATTGGTTCAGTGTCCTTTCCCCTCCCCTTAGGTGGTTTCCCCCTCTTTTGTCTCCCTGTGGCTCCCTTCTCCGTCAGTCCTCCGCTAGGGCCCAGCACAGTCCAAACGCAAACGCTGCATGTTCAATAAGTGTGGTTATCAGGCGAGGGAAGAGCACGGCCAACTTCATTTAACCAGTTCCCCACCGCAGAGTCAGAGTGGATGTGGTCTGGTTCCATTGACGTGTGCAGGGGGCTAGATTGGCTGGGTCTGTTCCAATCTGCTCCAGACTGTGAAGTCTCAGAGGTTCAATCTCTACCAAATGAGGGGCCAAGAGAAGTGTCCTCGGGCTACAGAGAGGAGGACTGGAAGTATGTCCTGTCCGGGATTTTCTCTAAATGCTAGTCAAGATCTCAGCTTTCAACACCACCTTAGCTGTCTCTGTTCCTCCTCTACTCTGGAACCCAAGCCGGCTCTCTAGTGCCGTAGCATCAAATTCAGATTCCTTTCCTTGATGGCTCCTCTTCCTTAGATGAAATCATTTCTATGCTGGGGTCATCACTCCCATCTTGTTCCCAGCTGGTGTGTGCATGTGGGGAGGTGGGGAGGCTACTGGAGTGGGGAGCTCGCCCTGCCTCACCAGCTGTCTCTGCCCCCAGGACTGCAGTGCAATGCTTCCGTGGACCTCATTGGTACCTGCTGGCCCCGGAGCCCGGCGGGGCAGCTGGTGGTTCGACCCTGCCCCGCCTATTTCTACGGTGTCCGCTACAACACCACAAGTAAGGAAGCCTATGGAAGGGCAGACCCTCTGCTGGGAGGTGGGACAGGATGGGGAGAGCTTGGGACTTGTTGGAGATGGGGGAAATAATCCTGACAACAACAGGACTGTAGTACATCTTGTGGATACAACCACCGTTTACCCAAGACCAGCTCTGTGCTCTTTACCGCTGGTTCCCACAATACCCCTGGGTGATGCTGTACATAATCTATAGTTCTCATTACACACTGAGGTTTCCAAGGCTCAGAGAGGTTAGGGAACTTGCCCAAGGTCACCAGCTGGTAGGAGGTGAAGCTGAAATTTGCCTGCCAGTGTGTCTGACAAACTGGGTTAGTCAGGATAAGCCTAGAACAGCCCTATGAGCAAGGGCAGGAATCATCAGAATTGCCCCCACTTTGAGCTCAGAAAGGTTAGGAGGTCCGTCCAGGGCCCTGCAGCCAGGAGGTGGGGGACCCAGTTTTAGATCCACAGGCAGGGGGCTGAGTCTCACATGCAGGCTCTCGGGGCTGGTGGGGTGAGGGAGGACTGCCCAGGGTCTGTTAGATACTTGATCCCCACGTAAACACCTTGCTACCCCGAGGCTCTGGGCCTCTTGAGCCTCCAGGCTTTGCAGCTCCTTGTCACACCACCTGTCACCCTCAGAATTAATTTGCTCTCCCCTGTCAATGACTCACAGCTCCTGCTTACGAAGAGAGCAACAGCTGCAGGCCAGGGGCCCTGTCCTGTTGGAGGGAGGGCTGGGGGTACCTAGGTGGGTTCTTGGGGTCTGGTGAGCCTGGGCTCTGAGGCCCAAGGGGGTGCCGAGGGTGACCAGACCCCAGGTGGTTCACTTGGAGACTTGCCGAGTGACCTTGACACATTTTCCCCCTCTTATGGCCCTTCGGCCCCTGGTCTGATGATGAGAAGGCCAGAGTGCACGGCTTTAGCTCAGAGCTCCCACGTTCCTCCTCCTGCCCGCTCTCCTTTACCAGCTACATTAAGGGTGTTCGGGTGGGTGGCTGCAATCCAGGAGGGGTAGGAGGGCTCAGGGGAGGCTGGAACAGCCAGACCACACAGGCTCCTGTGTCTGCAACCAGTTCTTGGACCCGAGAGGAGGGGGTGGGGAGGAAGTACAGGTTGGGGGAAGGACAGAGGGACCTAAGAAGAGAGCTTGCCTGTGCTGCCCACCGGCCTCCAATATAGTAGTGCCCATTTTACAGTTAGGAAATGGAGGCAGAGGCTGATGGCTGCCCAGGGTCACAGGGTCACAAGGCCATGGCTCCACTCCCAGTGCCGTGTGCCCAGTCTGTGCAGGGCTCCCAGGGGCTGGTGCCTGGTGGGGTGTCAGTGAGACTGCTCCCAGAAGGAGGCCCTTCTGTCTCTCCGCAGCACCAGGTCCTGTCAATTTCACCTCCAAAGTGATGTTCACTTCTGAGCCGACTTTCCCTCCACCCCCAGAGCCACTGCCCCAGTCCAAGGCACAGCTCTCTGCCCTAGTTTCCCATCAACCCGTCCGTGACTCCCCATCGCCTCCATGGTCAAGTCCACACTGCTGAGTGGGGCCGGCCAGGCTTTCTATGGCTACAGCCCTGCCTCTCTGCATGAGCTCACTCTACTTTTTTCTCCAAGGGTGACCTGACATGACCCCAAGGAAGATGTCAGTGCCTGGGTACGAGCTGCTGATTAGCCGCTGCCTTAAGTGCAAGCCGGGAGTCCGGGGTTCTAGCCCGGGCTCCACCTGGAACTGGCTTAGGAACCCTCTGCACTGCCTTCTCCAGGCCTCAGTTTCTCCACCTGCAGGATGGGTGGGAGGTTTAGGTGAGGAGCTCTCTGCACCTGGGGTGCTGGGGGTGATGCTCCTTGGACATGAAACCAGGTCTGGAAGACTCTTCCTTCGCAGGTGCCCCCAGTGCCAGAAAGTGAGGGACACACCCATGTAATCAGCGGTGCCTGGGAGCCCAGAATTGTACCTAATCATTAGGCACTAATTAATTCATTTACTGATGAGGCATTGCCAGGACTTCCAGACCTTCTCCTTAATGCCCTCCCTCTGCTACATCTGATCTTCAAAGGGATGGGAAGCTTTTCCAAAAATATCCATTTTCCCGAGACTCTCCGGGAGGACTGCTCAGCTCAGCAATTAAAGACAAGGAGGTCGCATCCTCCCTGGCAACGATTTGTCGCTGGGGAGGGGGGAAGCTGCTTTTCTTTCTGGATCACTCACCTCCTCCCTTCCCACAGAAGCCTGCTCCCTACGGATGACCAGGCCTCTGGAGGAGCTCCAGGCTCCCACGCCACATGGGGGACACGAAAGGGGAGCTTGAATGAAGGGGGCATCTCCTGCAGCCTCTACCAGTACCCCCTTTGATAGGGATACGTAACATGTCCCGAATCTTAGATAAGGTTGTATAAGAAAGAGTTCAAAGACAATAATAATGAAAACAATAGAGCACGCCGCAGGCCAGGTAGAGCTTCAAGCACTCTGCACATGTGAACCAAATATGCCCACTCAGCCTCTGAGGCAGAAGATGTTGCAAAGCTTATTCTTATCTTGCGGATCAGGAAGCTGAGAGGTTGTGTGACTTGCCCAAGGTCACAGGGTTAGGAAGGAGTGGCATCAGGATTTAAACCCAGGATGCCTGAATTGAGGGCCATGCTCTTCACCCTACTTTGTGCTGCCTCTCTCTTTTTTTTTTTAAAGATTTTATTTATTTATTTGTCAGAGAGAGAGAGAGCGAGCACAGGCAGACAGAGTGGCAGACAGAGGCAGAGGGAGAAGGAGGGTCCCTGCCAAGCAAGGAGCCCGATATGGGACTCGATCCCAGGATGCTGGGATCATGACCTGAGCCGAAGGAGCCACCCAGGCGTCCCTGTGCTGCCTCTCTTAAAGCAAGACCATCCCCCTCTTCCTACCCCACCCCCGCCACGACACTTCCAACAGGATCTCTGCCCAAAGCCCCTTTCTTTGCAGACATTCCAGAGTGGCCTTGGGTCCCAGGCACGTCCCGTCCACGGCAGACACACTGGATTCCCCTGGTTCCTTGCCTCCTCCCAGACCTTCCTGAAATCCCAGTCACTGAGCCCTCGGTCCTCTGGTAGCTTATCCCTCATTTAGCAATTAGGAGAGAATCAGCAGCGCCTTTGCCAACTCTGCCCAAGGGCTCAACTCTTCTGGGAAGGGAAACTGAGCAGAACTTTAAAAATGCATTTAGCCTCATGTTCCCACTGGCACGCCACGGCCTGAGCAGTCTCTCAGCAGTGCGGCCAGGAGTACGTTAGAGAGGCGCGGCCTTGTGGTCCTCAGGGTCAGACCATGGCTCCCTCTTTCCCGGAGGCAGCAGCATCTCCCCACCACCACCCACGGCACCTTCATCTCCCTCTTGTCCTGCTGTTGCCAGCCGAGAGGCAGGTCTGGCCTGGAGTGCCCACTGGGGGATCAGCTGCCCAAGCCCTTCCCCTTACAGATGACAAGAGGGACCTAAGCGGCTCGGGAGGCTGGCTGGCTGAGGTCACTCTTGTGGCCCAACAGCACTGAGCCGGGCCTAGGGCGTCCCACTCTGTCTCCCATGCGGTGCTCTGCCCCTGCCGGGCTCCAGACTCAGAGACTGGGGCTCAGGCAGCTTCCCCAGCTGTCCTGGAGCCCTGCTGGGGTGAGGAGATGGCGTGAGGGTCAGTGTGAGCCTTGGAAAGGCCTGCAGCAAGGGACTGGTTCAAGATTGATTGCTCTTCTAGCCAGTGCTGCCTGGACTCGGGGCCAGAGTTCACTCTAGGAAACATATTTAAAGTCACCAATGCCTAAGGGTACAGGGTAAGGAGGGCGACCTCCGTCCGCAAAGGAGAAAAGACTCAAGATTTGGATCTTCCTTGGCCCCTTCCCTACTGGATTTTAGGGCCCTGGTGCCTGCCACGGGTGCAGGCAGGAGGGAGAGTAGAAGGGACCCATTGTACAGCTCCAGCCACCAAGAGCCATGAAGCCAGGCCTAATTTCAGATCGCAGGGCTCCTCCCCATCTCCTTAGAAGGCGAGAGGTTCCGGGCCCCAGTCCAGTCTGGTGGCTGCACGGGGCCCCCACTCCTCCCTGGGCCACCCTCCTGTCTTTTTCCCCAAACACCCTGTTCCAGGCTGGGAGCTGGTTGTAGTGGATCCCATGAGACCCACCCCCGTGCCATCCCCCAGCTCACTCTTGCCTCCTGTCCTGCTCTGTCCTAAGAGACCTCCACCTTGGATGTGCCCACCACATCACCCTCCAATGAAAATCCTGCTGTTAGAGAAATGCCACCACGACGACCTTCCCCAACACATGCCCTGTGAGCCCCACCCCGTGGGAAACACTGCCACATGAGGACCCCCCCCATGGGAAACCTCTCCATGGGTAGTCACCGTAGAAAAGCGTCATTTCAGTGTGCCACACAAACTGTCACTGTGTACCCTTCCACCAAGAGTGTGCCCAGTCTCATGAGGGAGAACTGACTCATCGGCTCTCACCATCCTTTTTGCTACCATGTGAGAAGCCAAGGCGGGACGTTTCTCCAAAGGACACCCACCACGTAATCTGAGGCCACATAAGACCTTGCAAGGAAACAGCCCCAGCTAGCTGGTCAAGCCTGCCCATGGGCCCATCCCAGGAATGTGATCATGGCAGCCTGGGGAGGCAGAGCCATAGCCCATAGGCAGCCCTACTGGGGCCAGTGGACAGAAAGAGGCAAGAAGATGGGGGTAGTAGGGAAGACCCTCTCCTCAGCTTCAACCCCAGTGTCCCCCACCCAGCAAGCAGGCCCCTGTGTTCGCCCAGATGGATGGGTAGATGGACGGACTGATGGACCGATGGATGCCTGGGTTGCTCTTTGGAAGAGGAGCCCATGGGTGATTCTGACTCTCTCTCCTTCTTCCAGACAACGGCTACAGGGAGTGCCTGGCCAATGGCAGCTGGGCCGCCCGCGTGAACTACTCCGAGTGCCAGGAGATCCTCAGTGGGGAGGTGAGGCTGCTGGTGTGGACGGTGGGTCAGGCCCCAGCTCAGGTCTGGGTCCGCTGCACAGGCGCCCGGCATCATGGCTGCGAGCACCTACCCCAAGGGATTTTGAGCCAAGAGGGCAGCAGCTGGCTCTGACACAGATTACCTGGGTCTTTGCTCCTTCCCTCCTTCCACCTGCATTCCCTGGGAACGAATTTCGTCCCTTCACTGCACACGACCCACCTGCGCAGTAAGTCCGGATCCCGCCAGGGGGCGCTGTGTCAGACTCCAAGACGGCGGCTGGGTGGGGGGCGGGGAGCGGAGGGAAAAAGCCCTGGGAGAGCCTTTGAAATAGTTAAATGTTTTTGAGACGGTGGTGCTTACACATCATACAAAATTCAAAAGGTACAAATGGAAACACAGAGAAGGGTCCTTCCCGCCCTGCCCCGGCCACTGGGTTCCCTCCCCCGGGGCAAGGCCAGTTTCCTGGGTGTTCTTCCATCTTCCAGACACCTTGTCTGCCTCGGAGAGTAATTGCACACACAGGCACTCTTTTTTGTTTTTACCCAAATGTTGCATGTTCTCCACACCGTCTGACACTTTGCTTTCTGCATATGATCATCCGTCTTGGAGATGGTTCCAGATCGGTACCTAAAGAACATCTTCATTCTTTTTTACGTTTTCATAATACCACATTGGGAAGACGTGCCATCATTTATTTAACCAATCTTTATTCTCAGTCTGGTTATTACCAATGGTGCCGCAATGAATCCTCTCTTAAGGGTGGCATTTGGCAGGGGCCCAAGTATATCTAGCGTTGCAGCTGCCCCCTGTCCCCTGTGCCTCCTCCCCTCCATCTCCACACGCCCTTTCAGTGGGTGCTGAGGAAGGAGAGGGTCATGGAGCTGGGAGAAATGAGTGAGCAGAAGGCAGAGGAGAGACGGGAGGACACCCCAAGCTGTCTGAGGGCTCCGGGCATCTGGGGCTTGGAGGAAGGGGGAAGATCCACACCGTCCTGAGAATTCCAGATCTAAACTGGAAAGGACCTTGGAGACCCTTTGTCCCCTCTTAGCCTGCCTGGTAAGAAGAGCCCCCCAGAGTGCTTGTTCAAACACAGGCCCCAGGACTATCTCCAATGCCCATGAGTCAAACTCTGCAAGGAGGACCTGGAAATCTGTTTTGTTTTGTTTTGTTTTAAGATTTTATTTATTTATTTGACAGAAATCACAAGTAGGCAGAGGGGGAAGCAGGCTCCCTGCTGAGCAGAGAGCCCAATGCGGGACTCGATCCCAGGACCCTGAGATCCTGACCTGAGCCGAAGGCAGAGGCTTTAACCACTGAGCCACCCAGGCAACCCAGGAATCTGTTTTTTAACCAGAGCCCCAGGGGACCTTCTGATGGGGGGGTGAGGGGGGAGTGAATAACTCCAACCGAGTGCAACCCATTCACCTTATAGGTGGGAAGACTAAGGCCCGGAAAGGGGGAATGGTTCCCACAAGGTTACACAGCCAGAACGAGTCAGAGCCTGGAACCCGGGCCTTGGGGTCCAGGCTCGCCTCTGCCCCCCACCAGGTGCTCTGTGTGAAGTCAAGCTGATGGAGGAGGAACAGCTTTCCTCACCTTGCACCCCACCCGGCCCTGGGTGCTTTGGTGATCCCCTTCCCCAGGCTGCCTGGCTTCTTGTCACTGAGCCATCAGGACTCTGCTGTCTCCTTCCTGAAGCTGCAGGCACAGGGCAGTTTAGCCTGGAAGAATGGCACGTGCTTTGGTGGGCTGTTTTGGGAGGGTGAGTTCCTAAGGATGCCGGAGAGAGGTTTGCTGGCATCTCCACTCACAGGGCAGCTTTGTGGTCCCCATAGGCCACTGTGGGTTGGCCTGCCCCCCCCCCCAGACTTGAGCAGGGGGCTAAACAGCCACACAGTGAGCCAGCCTGGGAAGTCCTAGGGTTGCACCTGAGGCATCCCCACCCCTGGGGGGCACTGGGCTCAGGAAACATAGTTGGGCCAGAAGGTCCAGGGCAGGGGTGGACAAGAAGATCACTTAGCCAGTGAGGAACTCCTTACCCGGCACACAGGAGATGTGGCTCATGTGCAGAAAGGGAGGGCAGTGCTGCAGACAACTTTTAGGCCACAGGTCACGCCCATAGGGAGAGAGTGGTGGCGGCGGGCGGTATGGCCAAGGCGAGAAGTCTTCAACCCCTCCACTGCACCCCACTCTGTCCTGTGGGGACTGAAGAGCCTGAGGCAATGATGTATCTCCAACTACAGGTCAGGTCACCAGCCTCCTGGCTTAAAACAAATCACCGTCCCCCCAACCCCCACCCACCACCGGGGAGCAGTTGTCTGTCGCCTCCTGTAACAGGAACAAAGCTTGAGAGCCACAGCTGCTCCCCGCCTTTCCCCTGCATTGGAGCCCCCTGAATCTCAGGGGAAGTTCACGGTTCACCCGAATCCCTCCTGCTCTAATTTAAGTTCCATCCTTCTAGTTGGCTGACGGGGGACACCACCCTGAAGCTCCCACTCCTCTGCCATGACAGAGGTGTTACCCTCTCTCTACCAGCGGGGTGAGGGGGAGAAGGAGGACGGGGGACGCCAGCGTCTCGGCAGTCCCCTCTTTGGCAGAGTAACAGGAGCAGCACGGGCTCGGAACATGGGTGGTTTGCTGGATTCTGGTTCCAGCACACGTGCTGTGTGACCCTGCGTAGGCAATTTACCCCCACCAAGGCCCAGCTTCCTCATCTGTAACAGGGCCCAGAGCGACAGAGTCTGCCTCCAGGAGAGAGAGGGTCACGTCTGCTTGCGTCTTGGTCTGGGGAGGGCGCTCCATCCATCCGCCATCCCTCTGCCTCTCCCCTCACCTGGGGTCAGGGGAGGTTGTCGGGTACACCTGGGGGTGGGGGGTGCTATTGATGAGACCAGGTAACACGGGCACCCTGGTGCTCTCTGGTGTTCCTCTGGTTACCAACTTGGTGGGGCCTGCCACCCACCCCTTTCCCGGGCAGCCCCTGCCAGTCCACTTGCCTGGCACTCTGGGTAATCAATTAATTTAATTACTGAAAATGCCATTCCCTTCTGCCAGCCTCTAGCCTCACCAGACCCCTCCCCACTCTCAAGGCTCCTGAGCCACTCCGGAGCTACTGAGAAGAGGAAGAGAAAAGTAGCCAATTAAGGAAGCAGCCAGTTTGTCAGCTCAGGGTGGGCTAAGCCCTAATTAAGCACCAGCGCCCCAAGGGATCGCAGATAATGGATTCAGAGGGCGCCCAGAGGCCAGGCCAGGGAGGAGACTGCCTACAGCCACCACCGCCAGGGGACAAGCCCCCACCTACGAAGCTTGACTTGTTGATGTCCCAACCCTGGGAATGGCACTGACCCTCCCCCCCGCCCAGTACCACCCTACACTGGCCCCCACTCTCCATATCAGCCCCCCAGACACTGTCTCCCTTCACTGCAGTGCCATCTACCCCCCACCTCCCCGGCCCAAGCCAGACTCACCCCCACTTACACCTGCTCTGCTTCCCTCCCCTACACCCTGCTGAGCTGGGGATCCCAGGCACATCCTGGGAGGACACACACCTTGACGCATATGAAAGGGTTTCAGGGGTGTAGGCTTCTGGGCTGGGGTTCCCTGCTCACAGCGTGTTGGTTGGAGCAGAACTTCTGAAACGCTTAAGAATCATTGGGGCCTCTGGCTAAAATGAAGATTCAGACTCGGGGTCTGGGGCGGGGCTTCAGATTCCTGCAAGCTCCCAGGTGAGTGATGCCCGGGGACCACACCTGAAAGAGGACGTTGCGGAAGTGCCCACAGGTGGGGTGAGGGAGTAGCTCTGGAAACCTGCTGATGAGAGGGAGCCCCAGAGTGGGAGGGCCCTGGAGGGAGCAGGGGGAGGCGATAGCGAGCCCTCAGAGTCATCCTGCAAAGGCATCAGGATAGGTCTGACACAGCCGCCACTTGGGATAAGGTGTGTCCTGCAGCGTCTGGTCGAAGTTGGCTGGGCACTAATTCCTTACTGGATCCTGGTCACTGAGAGTGCAACAGAATGGCTCTGCCCAAGGGCCACCCTGTGACCCCTTCCTCACGGCATCAGCAGGTCTCCATGCCCAACAGGAACAGTGCAGGTCAGGTTCCCAGGGATTGGCTGTGTCCATGTGTCCTCCAGCTGTTCCAGCTGCTTCTGCTGCTAACAGTGACCGTCTCGCCGGGCATCATAGGGTCTCTTGGAGTGTCTCTGGGTGGCTCCCAGGATCTTGATGGCTCTTCTCTCTGGCTGCCATTGACCCCATCTCAGGCTATTGCTCACCAGCTCCAAGGATGTCGGCTGTCTCTTGAGTGTGGCTGGCCATCTCCTGGGGTGGCCCTGCTGTGTCCCGGGCAGTCTGCCATCTGCCGTCTCTCAGACTGCACCAGGCTGATGTGGCAGGCGAAGGAGGCACGCAGAGGCAGCCCCCTAAATGGGTCAGCCTGGTTCTCCCCTTTCGGCCTGGTTGGAGAAAACCCCTCATTCGCCCCCACCCACCCTGCAGCAGTCCTCGGGGATCCTGGGCGCTGGGCCGAGGGAGCGCCTCTGTTTTCAGTCTCCGCTTGTCTCCCAGAAATGTGCCACAGTGAGGGGGAGGGGCAAGGGAGGAGGGGGTCTAGGAGACCATGCAGACCTGGATTGCCATTGCTGGCCAGGCAGCTTGGGCCGATTATGCAGCCTCTTCAGCTGGAAAAGCAGAGCCAGAAGGACAGTCTCTGAGGGCTGTCATGAGAAAGAAAAGTGTGGACATGCAGGAAGTGCTTAATAGATCCACTCGTCCTACCTGGAACCTAACGGACCCGGGCTCAGGGGCCGGGGGGTTGGGGGGGGCGGGGGCTGACAGCACACGGTGGTGAAGGGGTTCCCTGCACACCCGGCTGACCGTGCCCACCTGGGCCAGCGAACGAGCTGGGGCGTCGCGCTGTTCTAGCTCCTCAGGAATTCTTACCGCCCGGGGGCCTCGCAGCATAGATTTGCAGAAAATTTAATGAAAGGAAATTAGGTCCCAGCTCCAGACAGATCGGGTGTGCGTATCTTCCAGAGCCTTCGGGTTTGGCCTCTACTGGCAGGCACTCAGAGACCCTTCCCATCTGCATGGCGGCCATAGAGAGCGTCTGCCCCCCCTTCCCCTCTCTCTGTCTCTCCCCCGCTTCTCGGTCTGCCTTTCTCTGTTGCCTGCCTCCACGTACACCTCAGTGGGTCTCAGCCCTTCAGAGCCTGAGTTGCTAATGTGATTTCCTGCCACGTTCCTGAAAGCCTCTGCCAGGAAAATCAGCGCCTTAGAACAGTTTCCCGAGCCTTCTGGGGCTCAGAGCTTCCTCCGTGAGGACATGCCTTCAGAGGGGTGTGGTGGGCGCTGGGAAGAGCAGGGGGAGGGAGGGCTCGGCCTCTTCTCAGAGGCCGCCTCGGTGACCCGCTGCGGAGGTCCGTCCTTTGTGCTTGGGTGAGAGAGTCTGGGCCTCAGTTTCCTCATCTGGAAGAAGAGTGGGGCTGGACTCCATCCTTAGGACCAACTCTGACGTCCGTGGATTCCGACTGGAATTTCTGTGGAGGGCCACGCGCTCTTTGGTGTCCCTGAAAGTTTGAACAAAGCCTTCGTGAACGTTCCCTTTTCTCACCACTAGCCAGGGTCTATGCATCCTTGTGTCCTGGCCCCACAGCAGACCCTGAAAGGGTAAGGGGAGGAGGTGCTAACAGGGGCCCTCCCCCCACCCTTGCAAAGCCAGCTGCTTTCAACAACCATTTTGCCTTCCTTCATGCACAGTTATGGAGCCCACTGCTTGCCCAGTTCTGGCTCCCTGGGCCCTGCCCTCTCGGAACCTAGGAAAGGGTTAAGGGGGAGTTTGCTGTCTGCCTAAAGCTGGGCACTGGGGACCACCGGTCCCCACTGTGTGGTGGGGGACACAGTGGTAGCCTCAGTGCCTTGCCAGTCTGCCCGTGCCGGTGAAGAGGTGGTTCAGGCTGAGGGACCTCAAATGGCCGCCTGGTGTCTGGGCGGGATGGAAATGTGAGTGTGGGAGCCGCGCGCACCGAGTGGGGCCCCCTGTGTGGTGTGCAGAGCCGAGGTAGCCAGCACTCATCCAACAGCATGGAGCAGTGGGCAGAGTGTGGGATTCAGGGACAGACAGACAGACAACAGTCTCACATTGGATGGTCCCACTCCCAGGGCCACGCTCGACACACAGCTGGGACTCGGGCAGGGCAGTAACTCCTGGTATGGTCAACTCCATCTCGGCCACCCGAGGGGGCTGTCCTCATATGTTCTGTGGGTGCAGGGGTGCAGCTGTGTGGGAGTCTCACCCCTTTCCCTCTCTCCTACCCCAGAAGAAGAGCAAGGTACACTACCATGTTGCTGTCATCATCAACTACCTGGGCCACTGCATCTCGCTGGTGGCCCTCCTGGTGGCCTTTGTCCTCTTTCTGCGGCTTAGGTGAGAAAGACTCAGCATTGGCCCCAGGCCTTGAGCTGGGTAGAGAAGGAAGATGCAAGGGGCAGCTCTGGGTAAGGGGCTGCTGGCAAGGGGGGATCTCTGTCCCTTCATCTCAGTGGGAGAGGTTGTCAGAAAAACAAGTCCCAGGTCCCTTGGAACCTCAGGCAGGGCCACTTCTGCCCCCCCCCCAACCCAGTCCTTGCCAGGGGCACAGGGGATAGCTGAAGCCCAGGCTCGCCTGCGCCACCTTGCCCATGCCAGGATGCACCCATCTAGAAGGCCGGGAAGGTGGAGCCCTTTGGGTTCGAACCTGGCTGGGCTCAGAACTACTGCCAAGGATGCAGCCAGCCGCCAGGAAGAGGGGTTGGAGGCGAAGCTGAGCATCAGGCCCGCATGCTGGGAGGGAGGCATCCGCTGGAAACTTTTAATTTTCTGACCCTGGAGCTACAGGAAAGGAGGGGTGCTGTGGGAGGAGGGGCATCCCCAGCAAGCAAGAAGCCCCCAGTTCCCAGAGCATCAGCTGTGTGGCAGGCCCTGCCATCAGAGCTTTAGTCTGGGTGGGGCTCTGGTAGGAAGGGCCCTGGGAGGGCTCTGGTGGGAAGGGCATCCGGAGAGCCCCTGCTGCCACCTCCCGCTATGACTTAGCCAGTGAGCCCTGCCCTCAGTTTCCCCATCCACCCATCTGGGCTGGAGGGATGCTGGTGGCCTGTCCCTCACCCCCCTCCCCTCCCTTGCTCACATCACCCAATCTGCCGCTGCCCCCCCCCTCCCCAGGAGCATCCGATGCCTGAGGAACATCATCCACTGGAACTTGATCTCCGCCTTCATCCTGCGCAACGCCACGTGGTTTGTGGTCCAGCTCACCATGAGCCCCGAGGTCCACCAGAGCAACGTGGTGTGTCCTAGAGGGACAGCCCCAGGGTCAGAGGAAGGGTCTGGGGGAAAATGGGCGGGGCGCAGGCCTTGAGGCTGGTTGGTTCCCTGGGGGGCGGGGTGCATCCTATGGAGAGGAGGACCCAGGCCCAGGGTGGGGTGCTGCTGCTGCCACCTCCCCCCGCCCCTGTCTAAGAGTCATCTCTGCTTGGGGGGGTGGGGGGTGGTAGGGCTGGTGCAGGTTGGTGACCGCTGCCTACAATTACTTCCACGTGACCAACTTCTTCTGGATGTTCGGGGAGGGCTGCTACCTGCACACGGCCATCGTGCTCACCTACTCCACCGACCGGCTGCGCAAGTGGATGTTCATCTGCATCGGCTGGGGTAAGCCCACTCCCCGCCCCCCTCTCCCTTCCCCCCAGGCTGGGCTGTCCACCCCCCCAGCACCCACATGCTGGCCAGCTGGCAAAGGGGGCCTGCGAGCCCTGGGCCAGGTCCAGGGCAGGGCTCAGGGTGAACACCTGTGCCCCTACTTGGGGGTGGCGTGCAGCAAGTTGGATGCGTGAGTATGAGCTCTACCTAGGGGAACCCCTGCCCACCTCAAGGCCCTGGACCCCATGAGGTTCCTCCAGGCCTTGCATGCCCCCAGATCCCACTGATGAGCCTTGTGACAGCCAGTCTCTCCCCAGGTGTGCCTTTCCCCATCATCGTGGCCTGGGCCATCGGGAAGCTGTACTATGACAATGAGAAGTAAGTCCCCTCCTCCCCTGAGCCCCGAGGTCCAGGTTCCCATCCCAGCTCCGCCTGATGCTCCCCAAGGACCTTTGGTCAAATCACCTTCCCTGGCAGGCTGTGGTTTCTTCATCCATATAGGGGAGGGTGCTGGGGGTTCAACTCGATCTGCGGGTCCCAGCAGTGCTGTGCTCGAGGTGGGGCTGGCTGAACAGCCAGATCCAGGCTCCTTGATCTGTTTTGGGATTTCATGAACAGCATAAGGTTTACGGGCAGTGTCTGGAGTCACACAGCCCAGGTTCTGAACCATGGACCCATCATTAAGTAGTTCTATGACCTCGGGCTAGCTACTGTGCTGTGCCTCAGTTTCCTCATCTATAAAATGGGCATCCTAGTAAAATTGGCTCCTGCAAAGGGTTTTTGTGGGGATGACAGGAGTGATATAATAGTAAGCCTTCAGAAGAGTGTCTGGCACATAGTAAAGGCCATAGAAATGTTTTCTAGGAATATTAAGCCTTGTTTTACAAAAGACTCCATGGATTTAATAGAAATGAATTCTGATGATCTCACAGAGTCCCCCTAGCTCTGAAGTCCTGAGGTGACTTTGGTCTCAGGTATTCCCAATTGCTCCTGAAAATTAGGTTTCTGCTGTAGTGTTTCTTAGCTTTGGCTCATGCTAGAATCAACCAGGGAACTTTAAAAAGCACCAATGCCCAGGCTTGACCTCCAAAGAAGGGGATGTAATTGGTCTGGAGTGTGTCCTTGGTACTGGGATTTTTAGCTGCTAAGACTGAGAATCACTGAGAGAAAGGCAGAAAATGTGGGTTCATACCAGGAACCCACTGTCGATGTCAATTCCTTCCCACCCCCATAGAGGGGAGGGGGCCGCCACAACCTCACTAAGCTCGACAAGGAGCCTGGAAAATGATATTCATATTTACCAGGCTGATGCTTCCTGACTCCAATCTGGCTGGCTCTCTCTGCCTTTGGCACAGCCGACAGGGTAGGGGAGGGCGGCCAGCTGCCAGACACCACTTGGTGGCTTGGGGTCATGCTGGGGATGTTGGGTCCTGGCACAGGAGCATCGTAAACCCTGGGAAACTGTGCCTGTGCCTGCAGGTGTGCAAGCAAGTACAGGGGAGGCAGGAAGAACAGGTTTCAAAAAACTGTCCAGTGTGTTTTGGAGGAAAAAGGACCCTTGGCTTAAGAAAGTCTGTCTGAATGGCTCTGGAGCCCCATCTAGTGGTAAGGTGCTGACACTGCAGCAGAAGGGATCCAGGTGTAAGACACCAGAAAGAACTAACTTACCCACCCTGGGGTTAACGATTCCACCTGGGGTCTAGCTTGTATTTGGCCTACATAGTGCCTTTTGAAACCTTGAATTTGTTTCAAAGAGGTTTCACATAAAAATCTCAGTTTCTGGTTTATGAAAGCATCATGAGATCTAGGTATTGTGGGTCTGCATCCCCTGAGGGCCATCGTCTCCGCACAAGGACATGGGACTTCCCCTGTGCCTCACCTCCACCCACTCCCCAGATCTCCCAAGAGATTGCTGGAGGGAAACTCAAGAAAATGAAAAGCAGTTCTGCCTCTTGAACAGGTGAAACCTGTGGAATCTCTGCCTGGGGGTCATTCGGGCTGCAATTTAAGGGATTCCGAGATCACTGGCTGCTGGGGGCTCGTTGCATGACAGGCATCACGTGACAGGTGCCTGCGTGATGGGCACCATGAGAGGGCTCGTGCCAGAGCCCCAGCAGGGCCCCAGGGGAGCAGTGGTGTGCTGAACCCTTGCTTGTCCCTCTCAGTGGTCATTTCCACAGCCCCCCCTCCCTGCCACATTGCCTGCTTCCAGCTTTCATCTCTTAATAGAGGGTGCTGTCTGCCCATTTTGCAGATGGAATAACTGAGGCATTGTGGTGGGATCCTGACCTTCTCCCAGGGCTGGAATTGAGGCACCCAGATCCTGACTTCCAGTCCTAGTCCTGTCCTGACCAAGCACTGCCCTTCCCCATGCTGCTGCACTGGACCCAGATGACCTCCCCCCTTACCTCCCCTCTGTGGCTTTCTAGGTGCTGGTTTGGCAAAAGGCCGGGGGTGTACACTGACTACATCTACCAGGGCCCCATGATCTTGGTCCTGCTGGTAAGACCCTGGGTGGAGTGGGGCGGGCAGGAGAGGGGGACAAGCAGTACCTACTGTGGCCTGGCAGGGTCCCTGTGCAGACCAGACTTGAGACACTGAGACCCCGCCCTGTCCACCCCGCCTGCCTCCAGCATCTTGTCCACACACACGTCCATACCATTCCACTGTGTGCTCAAATTACAGATCAATTTTATCTTCCTTTTCAACATCGTCCGCATTCTCATGACCAAACTCCGGGCGTCCACCACGTCTGAGACCATTCAGTACAGGTAACCTGGCCCGCCTCCCTCCCTGACCGTGGGGGCTCCAGAGGTCCCAGCCTCGGACCCAGGTCTCCCCGCGCACATCCGACAGCCCCTCCTGAAAACCCCAGCTCCCTGTCTCAGACACTCTGGAGACCTGGCATTCCACCCCCAGGTCCAGCCCTCTTCCTCCCTCCTGGGGTGGGTTGTGACTCTGGGCCTCCGCACCCCCCCACCTCAGGAAGGCTGTGAAGGCCACTCTGGTGCTCCTTCCCCTCCTGGGCATCACGTACATGCTGTTCTTCGTGAACCCTGGGGAGGACGAGGTCTCCCGGGTCGTCTTCATCTACTTCAACTCCTTCCTGGAATCCTTCCAGGTATCGCCACTCACCCCTCACTCTGGCTCTGGCTGTCCCCTGCACCCCCCCTTGGGTGGGGATTCTTCCAGGCAGGGGCCCGGAGGGGCAGGAGGCTGTGGAGAGGAAGGGGGTTGCCCGGAGGCTAGGTGGGGCCACACTTGTCCCTGTCCTTTGACCCACCTTCTCGGTCCACCCCAGGGCTTCTTCGTGTCTGTATTCTACTGTTTCCTCAACAGTGAGGTAAGGACACTGGGACCCCGGAATGGCGGGGCCTGTCGGGATCTGAGATTGTCTGAAGCCTCCTCCTGCCCTCCACACTCTCTCCTCCCTGCCCCAAGGTCCCTAACGGGGAGGCTGCGGGGAGCTCCAGGGTGGTCCCTGACACCTGCCCACGTGCTCCTGTAGTGGCAAGCCCACTCCTTTGTTCTCATAGGCAATTGGCACGGGTTGGGGTGGGGGGTGGGGGTCAGAAGCGGGGGTTTTAGTCTCATCAATGAGTCTATGAAAAGGCTGGTTGGAAACAGGAAGGGCTGAGCCCTTGGGCAGGGCAGGCATACATGCTGAAGGGAGGAATTCTTCATGGCAAAGGCCATTTGACGCCTTTAGGTGGATGGGGAGAAGGCATCCCTTCTCAGAACATTTGAGAAAACCATCCTTGCGCATGCAGTATGCAAATATGGAAATGAGAAATGTTAACGAGATGACTGTCCCCGCCTCCTGCGCTGCCCTCTGTGCGCCTTACACCTGCGCACTGCGCACCTGCGCACTGTTCCAGCACCGCTGCTGGTGCGGGCACTAGGGAAGGGAAGGGAGGGCTGAGACCCAGCCTCCCACAAAGTGCTCTGCTCCGCGTCCCCGCAGGTCCGCTCCGCCATCCGGAAGAGGTGGCGCCGGTGGCAGGACAAGCACTCGATCCGCGCCCGCGTGGCCCGCGCCATGTCCATCCCCACCTCCCCGACCCGAGTCAGCTTCCACAGCATCAAGCAGTCCACAGCGGTCTGAGCTGGAGGGCCAGCGGCTGGAAGATGCTCTCCAGACTCCGCCAGCTGCCCTGCCTGTGGAGGGGACCGGCCCCTTCTCACACTCTGTATCCCCAGAAGCCGCTGGCACCGACAGCCTGGGGGACACGCCCCCTCCCCGACCCCGGCTGAGTGGGAGTTCCAGGCCTGTGAGAGCAGCCACAGTCTGGGCTCCGGGATGAATGGGAAATCATCTGTAGGATTGGGTCCAGGGCCTCTGGCTCCCCCGTGCCCCAGTCCTCCCTGGAGATGGAAGGAAAATGGAGTGGAAATGGCCAGCTGGGAACCCAGAGCAGTACATGGGTCCCTCCAGGAGGTGCCTTCTTCCAGAGCACATGAGACCTGGGGCCTGACCTCAGCAGCTGGGGGTCGACAATCGCTGTCCTAGAGGAATTAGGGGAAACTTTTGTGACAGCCTCCGGGTGTTGGCAATGCCTTCCAGTACCAACAGGAACCAAAGCCAGGTTGCCAGAAGCCCCAGGCAATGTCATTAGAAATCAGATGACATCATCAGACCACAGGCCACACAGCAGGAAATCCTCCCGAGCACCCCGGACTTCATCTGTGGCACTGTTGTCGGAAACGCCCTGTCTCGCTGCCTTGCACCTTGGACCTTGACTGTCCTGCAGGCCAGCAGGCTGCCCCTCCTTTACCCCCACAGTATTCACACCCTGCTTTCTCTCTCCTCTTATCCCTGGTGTCTCCCCCTGTGTGGGAAGATGGGGGTGGGAGGGAGAAGAAGTGTCCTGTGAGCAAGAAACAGGGGGTGCCCCAGACAAAGCCAATGTCCCTTTCAGGGGGCAGAGAATACTCGGGGCTCTCCTGCCTGCTGGCCTCAGGGGTCTGGCCTCTGGGGGAGCCTCTGTGCTGGTCACAGGGAATTTGGGGTCCCCTGGGTGGCCTCTGGGGGGGCGTGATTAACTAAGCGGAGATAAAAGAGGCAGGGCACTTGGCTCCTCTCTGCCTGAGGGTCCTGGAGCTGGACAGCTGGCTCTTGGGACAACCAGCTAGTCCCCACTGGACCGTCCCGTGGCCAGAGGCACTGGGTCACTGGAGCCAGGCTTTCAGAGAAAACAGCATCAGCTCTGAGGGGTGGCTGTTGTAAATAATAATATTTATCTTTCCAACCAGCATTTGTGAAGGTCTGGTCTTCACAGGGCTGGGTGGGGAGGGCGCAGCAGAGAAAGGGAGGCCAGTTTTCAGTCTTTAGGACCAGGATGTGGCTGGGAAACCTGACACCACTCCCACCCCTCAGAATGGGGGACAAGGTGAGCCACTGGGGGCTCTTAGAAGGGGAGAGTCATGGGGAGGGGGCCACAGGTGAACAGTGCCAGCCAAGGACACTGTGGATGGGGCAGGGGCCACGGGGACAGCTTGAACCCAGGTGTGGCCATGGAACCAGACAGGAATGTGTCCCAGCCCCAAGAGAGGGGCTGAGCTGGAAGCCAGAAGTACAGCTGGGGAGGCCTTGACACTGTCTCGGCTTGAGACCCCCAGAAACAGACTCAGAAACAAGGTTTCCAGAACCAATTCGGGGAAAGGAAGCCCAGGCAGAGAATGGGGGCATGAGGCCAGGAAAGGGAGGCAGCGGGAGTGGGGGATGCCCACTTCCACAGCCCCTGCTGGAGGCAGCCGGAGCATAGTCCTGCAGCAGAAGCTTGAAGAGCCAGAATAGGGCACACCCCGCCTTCAGCCCACCCCAGGGGCCACAAGGGAGGAAGGCTGCTGGTGGGGGGGGGGGGCGTTAATCCCCTTGCACTTCCCCCAGCCACCTGGGCCATGAGACCAGGAGAGAAGGCCCAGGCACAGCAGCGTGTGGTGGAAGGCAGCCTGCACCAGCTCCCGGGGCAGGAGAGGGGGTGGGACACAGAAACTCCACCCTGGCACCCAGGGACAGGGCAGCCTGGCTCTCGCTCCTGGGTCTCCAGACCGGGGATGCAGGGAGGGGACCAGAAGCACCAGGACAGAGATAGGCTGACAGCCTCCTGAACAACGAGGGGGGGGGGGTGAGAGAGTAGTCCCAGAGAAAGATTTGTGGAGCAAGAGGGACAAGAAGTGCCCACGATCGAGGTGTCTTTCGCAACTCTGCCTTTCATCCAATGAAGAAGTGAGAAAGCAAGGCTTCCCCTGCACAAGTTGGGCTGTGGGCACAGGGGCTCCCCAAGGATGGAGGAGCATTGGAAGGAGGTTGTGTGGACAAGAGTTCCCAGGGACCCGAGCTGGGGCACCTCCCCCTTTCCTGCCGGTGCCTCCGGGTTGCTTTAGCTGATGGGCCCCCTCCATGCACCTGCTGTGCACTCAGCCCTGCCTGGCCCAGCACAAGGGGCAGAGATGAGCGGCACCCCCAAGACGAGGGCCAGCAGCCGAGGGCAAAGCCACCAGCTCCAGAAGGCCACATCAGGGGACACCTCCAAGACGAGGCTGACAGTCATCAGAGAAGCTGCTCAGGGGGGCCCTGGCCAGGTGGGAGCTAGTCCAGAGGAGCTTCAGGACAACCCCCATTCGGAGACTAAAGGGAGGAGGCTGCTGCTTCAGGAACATCCAGGCCCCAAACAACTGTATCTTCTCTGCCACGGGCAGGTGCCCAGAGTTTAACCCTTCCACAGCCCCTGGCTCAGAGCCAGGGTGAAGACAGGCCCCCAGATGGGGTTTCTGAGGGTCACTGTGCCCTGAGGTTCAGCTGGTGGGCTGGGTGGGAAGAAGTCCCTTGGGGATGAGTGGGAGTGTGATGGACGGACAGGCACACGAGAGCTCTTCTCCACGCCGCACCCAGAGGCTGCAGTATCTGGGGTACCCCACCCAAGCCCATTTCTCCTTGGGACCCTCCTTCATGGGCACAGACCCCCAGTGGAGGAAAAACCGCCCTGTGGGGTTTTGGTTTTCCAGTTCGGGCCCCTTCACCTTTGAGTGGGACAACATGGCCCCTACCCAGGGAACATCCCATTTTACAGCCAAAGAAACTGAGGCCTGGTGATTCCTCTGAGATCAAAGGTCCAGGGCTCTTTCCGGCCCTCAGTGGGCTGCAGTCCCAGGTTTGGGTTTCAGGAGGCTGGGACTGATAACGCAGCTCTGGGGGGAGGAGGCAGTAGGAAGCCTCAGGGCTTCAGATCATCTGGTGGGAGACGAGTCCCAGGTGAAGATGGGACCAGCCCAAAGATGGCACGGCCAGCGTCCAGTTGCTGAGCTCAGCTGGGTGGGAGCAGTGAGGGTTCTGTACGCCCGTCCTGATTCCCGGCATGCATTCCCTACCTTCCCAACACCCTCCACCCTTCCACTCCTTAAAAGGATACTTAGGGGCGCCTGGGTGGCTCAGTGGGTTAAAGCCTCTGCCTTTGGCTCAGGTCATGATCTCAGGGTTCTGGGATCGAGCCCCACATCAGGCTTTCTGCTCAGCAGGGAGCCTGCTTCCCCCTCTCTCTCTGCCTGCCTCTCTGCCTACTTGTGATCTCTCTCTCTCTCTCTGTTAAATAAATAAATTAAATGTTAAAAAAAAAAAAAAAGGATACTTAATGGCAAACAGGCCACCAGAAGCTTCTGTGGGTCCCCCTGCACCAGCCTCCAGCTCAAGGGTCTCTCAGGATCATCTCATGGACCGCCCCGACTTCAAACTCAACTGCCCGTCCGAAGACAAAAGGGAGCTGGTCTCTGTGTTTCAACATGAGCAATAAGTAAGCTGACCACTTACTAGGCACCAGGCACAGCCAAGCCCCTCACCTGCTCTTCGTACCACCCTGTGAGGCAGGGGCTGTTATGCCCACTAAACAGATGGGGAAAGGGAGGCACAGAGAGGGTACAAGGCCTGTCCCAGGGCGCCCAGCAGTGGCATGGCTGGGTATGAGCCCAGGCTAGCCTCATCTAGCCTCTACGTGTTCAACCCTGTGCAGCAGGAGTTCTTTGCCCCTCCATGCCCCGCGGCTCCCTCCAATACCCTCCCTAGAGAAACTCCTCAGTTTCCCTAGCTTGTGGACAAGCAGCATGCAGACAGAAAGCTAGATGTAGAAGTTGGCCCCTAAGAAGTGGGGGTGTCAGGGAGCCCACTCCTGAGCCTGGCCCCGCCTCCAGGTGTCCCAGGTGTCCCAGCCCTGTCGCTGTTTCATGCCAGAGCATTGCCTCCTGTCCCTCCCTTGTACAGCCGCCATCCTCTGCAGAACCAGCTGGTCAGGCTCGGGCTCAAGACAGGCCCGCACCATGTATATTTTTCAAAGTTCTATGTGTGTTGGAAACATCAATGAGACCATCTCACCTGGAGATAACTTCAGAGACCACCTTCAGCCCCCAGACTGCCACCCACTCCATCTGCCCCTCTGAGGGGTCCTGGACAGATGCCTGCTGCCTGGCCTCATTGTCCACTGGCCAAGGCAGGTAGGGGCAGAAGCAGGGGTGCTTAGTGTACCGTGAGGAGACTGGGAGAGTGAGGCAGGCACCCAGCTAGGGTGGGGGAAGACGCGGAGGTGGACCCACAGGTGCTCCTGCCTCTCACCTCCATTGCTGGGGCAGTTGGGGAGGGAGCAGAGGGTGACTCAGTCCCTTCTCTGTACCATCTCTAGAACGTGCATCTAGGACAGCCCCGGTCCGGGAAGTGAGGCCAGTGAGGGGGCTAGTAAGCTGGGCCCCCTCCCCACCGTTCTTGAGCAGCCACACTGGGCTAAGGTCTGCTATGTGAAGTCAGCTGTCCTTGCTGCCCTGAGTGGACAAAGACAAATGCTCCAGGTGCCCCCCCTAGGTCCCCACACAGAAGGTGGAGACCTCGCCCCTGGCCTGCCCGGGACAGTGAGGCTGAGAGCCCAGGCCATAGCTAGAGGAGCAGCAGAGAAAGGAGCAGAAGCTGCAGAAACAGGAGGAGGCCCTCTAGGAAAGGGATGGAATCTGGAGATGGGGTGGGCGGGGCTGCCGTGTCTTGGAGCAAAAAACCAGCCTCAGCCACTTGCCACTTGTGTGATGGCGCCTTCCCGGGCATTGTGCAGAGCGCCCCCTACAGCCAGCCAGAGAAGAGCAGCTCCAGGGTCGTCTGGTGAGGGGGGGACGAAGTGGGGGTGGGGGTGGGAGGATCTGGGGAAGCAGCCATTGGAAAGACACCCAAAAGCCTTCAGTGAACAGGTCCCAGGAAGAGCCTCAGAGGGAAGAAGCCTAAAGATAATTCTTTGGGCCAAGACCCTAGGAACCCAAGGGTAGATGAGGGAGGAAGGGCGGCAGCAGGCTCTTTTGGGGGAGCCTGTGTTTCTGAACCCCAAATAGGGGCATAGAGTGGTCTAGTTCCAGAACTTTTTCATCACCCTAATGGAAACCCCATTCCCATTAAGCTGTCACTCCCCATTCCACCTTCCTAGCCTCTGGCCACCATGAACCTGCTTTCTGTCTCTGTAGCTTTCCCTATCCTGGATATTTCATAAAAGTAGAACCATACTTGGGGCGCCTGGGTGGCTCAGTGGGTTAAAGCCTCTGCCTTCGGCTCAGGTCATGATCCCAGGGTCCTGGGATCGAGCCCTGCATCGGGCTCTCTGCTCAGCGGGGAGCCTGCTTCTCCCTCTCTCTCTGCCTCCCTCTCTGCCTACTTGTGATCTGTCAAATAAATAAATAAAATCTTAAAAAAAAAAAAAAAGTAGAACCATACAGTGTTTGTCCTTCCGTGTCTGGTTTCTTTCACTAATCACAATGTTTCCAAGATGCACCCACATCTTAGCAGGTGTGAGAACATCGTTCCTTTTTATATTTTATTCCTGAATAATACTCTGTCACACAGAGAGACCACACTATCCATTCATCTGCTGAAGCCATCTGAGTTCTTTCCACCTATTTCCGTGTTACTGTGAATAGTGCTGCTATGAACATTCATGTACAAGGTTTGTTTGTTTGGTTTTTTTGGGGGGGGGAACACCTGTTTTTGATCCTTTTGTTATGTACCCCAGGGGTAGAATTCTGGGTCATATGGTGACTCTATGCCTCATGTACCGATGACCCGCCAAAGGGCTTTCGAAGGGCAGCTGCACCATTGCACATCCCCACCAGCAACGCAGGAGAGTTCTAATTTCTCCACATCTTCACCAGAACTTGTTACTACCTGTGTTTTTAGTACAGCCGCCTTGGTGGGTGTGTGGGTCGGTTTTTAAAAGACCCAAGACTCCCTGTGTTGGGAGACTGGGGCCCGGAGTTAGGGTCTAAGCTGAACATCAGTGGGGCCCCAGACAGATTTTATTATCATAGCACTCAGGAAGGGGCTGGCCTGGCCGCCCCACTGTGCTCAGATCTAGGTACTGGAATGCAGAGAGGTCTTGCTTGCCTAACCACCCCTGACCATCGCGCCAGCCCTTCCCTGCAGTGGGAACCCATGGAAGGAGCAGCAGGCAGCCTTCCCCAGTCCCCAGGTCCTGCCAGGTGTCCCTGCACCAGCTGGGGGTACGCTCACCAGTCTGCTGGCTCTTTCCCTCATGTATTTCTGACAGTTACCTTGTCATTGCAACTACTGTTTGTAATTGAATTGAATGTTATAGCCATGGACGAAACAGAATTGCACAAACAAGGAGAAATGTTGTCTCTTCTGAAAACTCAGTTGAAAGACACAATCTGAGTCACACAAACAATTAGCTGTCAACTCAGGTGGGGGCGAGACAAATAGAAATACCTGGGGTGGGGGGGAGAGATTGGCGGAGTCCACGTGGCTCTAGCTGCCGACCACTTCGCAAGATCCTTGAAGCTGCCCCGAGAACCCAAAGCTGGATGTTGGGGATGGTGTGTTGTCAGCATGGATTTTTCAAGGAAGGTGACTCGGAACTCCAGGGGATGGACCTGTGATCAAAGAAGATGCCTTAAGGAGATCAGTAACTGGATGTTCTGTGAAAGTGAAAATAAAATGTATTTTGTCGGTTGAATTGTGTTCCCAGAAATGATACGTTGGAGTTCTAAACTCCAGGACCTGCAAATGTGACGTTATTTGGAAATGGGACCTTTGCAGATGTAACCATGTTAAGATGAGGTCACCAGATGGGCCCCAGGGCAATACGAGGGTGAAGGTGTCGGGACAGCAGAGGCAGAGATGTGACTGATGTGGCTGCAGCCCAAGGAAGGACACCAGGATCGTCAGCCACCACCCACATGCAGAAGCAGTGAGGAAGGACATGGTGAAGGGGACTACCCAGAGTCTCGGAGGGAGCCTGGCCCTGCTGACACCTTGATTCTGGACTTTATCTCCGTCAACATGGCCTGTATAACAAGTAGACCAGGGGCTTAAACAACAAGTACAATGTCACACAGTCCCTAGAGTTGGGAAGAGTGAGATCGAGGTGCCGGCTGAGTGTGTTCCTCGTGAGGGATCTCTTCCGGGTTTGCAGACCGCTGCCATCAGGCTGGATCCTCTCGAGGTGGAGAGGGAGATCATCTCTCTCATGTCTCCTGTAAGGAAACCAATCCCATTCCTGAGGGCTCCACCTTCAAGACACCATTTCCTTCCAAAGGTCTCACCCCCAAATACCGCACATAACGTATGGAGGTGACTTTTCAATGAGTCCCGTCTTCAACTGATTTTTTTCAACACGCCCATGTGTTAGCCAGTCCCAGTCATCTGGAACAAGTGGGCAAGCCAGAGTCTGCTGGGCACCCTGTGCAGAGCACGGAAGACCTCACCAGAAGTTTCCATCTTGTCCAACACCCTGAGTTTCCATCTTGTCTCTACCACTCACGTGTCACCTTGGAAAAGTCTCTTCACTGCCTGGGGCCTCGTTCCCTTCTACTGAAAAGCAGGGATCATTCACAAACACATCCCACACGTATTTTCCAAGTATCATTTGCTGTTCCAGAATCTGAGAGCACCAGAGAGATAGACAACGTCTTTGTCCTCACAGAACTTGACTAGCGAGACACAGAAAATAAACTAGGAAACACAGGAGCAAAGACCTAAGTTGTGGGGCGCCTGGGTGGATCAGTGGGTTAAGCCTCTGCCTTCGGCTCAGGTCATGATCTCAGGGTCCTGGGATCGAGTCCTTCATCGGGCTCTCTGCTCCGCAGGGAGCCTGCTTCCCCCACTCTCTCTGCCTGCCTCTCTGCCTGCCTCTCTGCCTACTTGTGATCTGTCTGTCAAATAAATAAATAAAATCTTAAAAAGAAAAAAACCCAAAAAACAACCTGAGTTGTGATCATGAATGCTAAGAGGAGGGCTTGTTTGCTCCTAGCCATGGTGGTGGAGGGAACACTGGGACATGGGTCTGAAGGATGAGGACAAGCAGCAGGTGAGGCCTCTGGGCAGGGGGCAGAACTGGATGGCCAGGAAGCCTTCTGGAGTCAAGAGGCCGGGCAGCTCCCTGGGCAGGGAAAGGCCTAAGGGAGGAGTTGGTGTGGGAGCTGGATCTGAGGCCTGGGGCGTGGGCCAGGGGCTGGGCTTCTCCAAGCTCAGGTTTACTCCTCCGTGCAGAGGGAGTGCTCAGGAGCTAAAGCTGCTTTCACAAAGAGACCCACAGTGAGGCGAGGGCTTAAGGAAGATAATGTATCCAAGTGTCGGCGTTGTGCTTCCCATAGCATGAGACCATGCTGACAGCCAGGGTCCTGCTTCCTTTCCTTCCTCTCTTTCCATGCCTTAGGACAACGTCCTCCCCACCATAGTCAATAGCCTTCCCATGACTGGCTTGTGAAACAAGAAGAGACAGACGAGGGGCCTCATGATCTCTGTCCAAGCTCCTGAGGGGCTCCCGTCATTTCTGCTCAATTCCAATGGCAAAGACTTGACCATATGGCTGTTCCGAACTCCAAGCGAAGCTCGAAATGAAATTCTGGTCACGTGTCACTACAAAAGAGCGTGGGTTTTGGAGGACGCCGCGCAGCCTCAGGCCAGCTGGACACAGTAGTAATACTTCCCTGCAAGGACGCGATGAGTACAGATGAAGTGTGTGGCACTTAGTAAGTGTTCAATAAAAGTTTGTAAGGTCATTGAGGTCAGGGCTCCCAGAGGCCTCAGAAACCCTGTGGTCCAATGTTCTCATTTCTTGGCAGCTGAAGAAACGGGTACAGAAAGGAGAAGCGTCTGCCCAGTTGCCCAGTCCCTAAAGGCCAAAGTTGGTCCAGAATCTGTGTCCTGGATCCTTGACCCCATCTTCTCTCACCTCTGATTTCCAATGACCTGATCCAGGCCCACCAGGAACCGAGCAGAGAGCGGGGACCCAGGGGACCTCTCTGGGGGTGGGGGGCAGGGCTGGGGGACAGCCCAGAGGACGACCCTGGGCTCTGGAGTAGTGCCCTGGGCCCTGGCGGCATGGCTTTGTGACCAGGTAGGTGTGGCTCCAGTTTCCCAGACAGGAGGCCTGGTGGCTCTGTGACAGAGGGCCACACCCGGTCCCCCCCCCTCCCCCCCGGGAGCAGCGGCTGTGCGGGGAGGCAGCGGCCGGCGGCTGAGGAGGATGGCGTTCCTGGGCGGCTTCCTCCTCCTCCTCACCAGCACCGTGGCCCGGGGGCAGTACGGCGTGGTCCACGCGGTGGCCGAGAACTGGAGCAAGGACTACTGTGTCCTGTTCAGCTCTGACTACGTCACCCTGCCCCGGGACCTGCGCCACGCCCCGCTCCTGCCCCTGCACGATGGCACCACGGCCCCGTGGTGCCCAGGCCGGGACGCCCCCGGCGGGGCCCAGCCCAGCTCCCCCAGCCAGCGGCCCCTCCGCCGCACCACCGCCATGGTCATGAGGGGCAACTGCAGCTTGTACGCTAAGGGCTGGCTGGCTCAGGGCCAAGGCGCCCACGGGCTGCTCGTCGTGAGCCGGGTCCGCGGGCAGCAGTGTGCGGACACCAGCCCGGCCTCCCAGGACCCCCAGCAGCCCCTGCCGGGCCTCACCATCCCGGTGGCCGTGCTCCGCTACGCCGACATGCTCGACATCCTCAGCCACACCCACGGCAGCGCCGCGGTCCGCGTGGCCCTGTACGCGCCCCCGGAGCCCGTCCTCGACTACAACATGGTGGTCATCTTCATCCTGGCCGTGGGCACCGTGGCCGCCGGCGGCTACTGGGCGGGCCTGACCGAGGCCAACCGGCTGCGGCGGCGCCGGGCCCGAGGAGAAGGAGGAGGAGGAGGGGGGCCGGGCGGGCGCCCCCAGCAGGGAGCGCCGGCGGCCCCGGGGGGCCGGGAGGACGAGGACGAGGACGCGCCCGTGGACTTCACGCCGGCCATGACGGGGGCCGTGGTCACCATGTCCTGCTCCATCATGCTGCTGCTCTACTTCTTCTACGACTGCTTCGTCTACGTCATGATCGCCATCTTCGGGCTGGGGGCGGGCACCGGCCTCTACAGCTGCCTGGCGCCCCTGGTGCGCCACCTGCGCCCGCAGCCCGCGCGGGGACCGGCGGCCGGCAGGCGGGTCTGTGTGCACCGGCCCCTGCTGCTGCTGGCCGGCCTGTGCGCCATGGTGACCACCCTCTGGGTGGCCCACCGCAACGAGGACCGCTGGGCCTGGCTCCTGCAGGACACACTGGGGGTGGCCTACTGCCTTTTCGTGCTGCGGCGGGTGCGGCTGCCCACGCTCAAGAGCTGTGCCTCTTTCCTGCTGGCCCTGCTCGCCTTCGACGTCTTCTTCGTCTTCGTGACGCCCCTGTTCACCAGGACCGGGGAGAGCATCATGGTGGAGGTGGCCTCCGGACCCACGGATTCCTTGAGCCACGAGAGGCTCCCCATGGTGCTCAAAGTGCCCCGGTTGAGCTTCTCAGCCTTGACGCTGTGCAACCAGCCCTTTTCCATCCTGGGCTTCGGGGACATCGTGGTCCCTGGCTTCCTGGTGGCCTACTGTCACCGCTTTGATGTGCAGATCCACTCGCGCCAGGTCTACTTCATGGCCTGCACCACAGCCTACGCCGTGGGCCTGCTGGTCACCTTTGTGGCCATGGTCCTCATGCAGATGGGCCAGCCTGCCCTGCTGTACCTGGTCTCCAGCACCCTGCTCACCAGCCTGGCTGTGGCCACCTGGCGCCAAGAGCTCACCCTCTTCTGGACCGGCCAGGGTAGAGCCAAGACACCTGCCCAGCCCGGGGCAGGGCTCTGTGGAGCCCCTTCGTTTGGCTCGGAGAAGCAGGAGGGTGCGGCAGACGTCCACGTGGCCGGCCAGTTTGAGGGGGCCGCCAGCCACCTGGCAGAGGACTTGGACAGCAACCTGGAGGAGGACATGGCCGACACTGCCACCATGTCTGAGGACGAAGTCACTGGTCCGGGTGGTCGCAGTGATAGCTCTGAGGGCTGGAGCGATGCCAATCTGGACCCCGACGAGCTGCCTCATGCCTTCCCTGGGGCCTTGGAGGAGCCGATGCCATGGGAGCCGCAGGCCATGCTGAGACCGATGGTGCCGCTGATGCCACTGCCCTCAGAGCTGGGCCGTGCCCAGGCCCAGGCCCACAACGCTGGCCTGCCCTGGGCAGGGCTCCACAAGAGGAAGGGCTTGAAGGTAAAGAAGAGCGTGTCGACGCAGGCTCCCCTGTGAACCGGAACGCTGAGACACGTGCCTCTGGGGGGCCGGCAGAGTACCCCAGAGTGCAGCCACACGTGGTCCAAAAGCAACAGGGGCATTAAAGATATTCCGTATCTACTCAGCAGAGCGTTGTTGTCCATTGTGACTGGAAGAAAGCAGCGACCACGGCCTAGATCCGTGCAGGGCCTGGAGGGTTCTGAAGCTAGGTGCCAGCCCCCAGGTGTGCAGAGCACTTAACAGGCCCAGAGAGGGCATGTGACAGGTATGAAGTCACTCAGGAAGGTCAGGAATTGCTCCCAGGGCTTACTGGACAGCAACCTCCCCTCTCCCCACCTGCCCACCCTCCACGCCAGAGCCCCAGCTCCCCGGCCTGACCGACAGGCTCCATCCCTGGAGCCCCACCTCACGGCCCGTCTTTTCCTCATGCTCGGGTCCAGCGGAACCATTACTGTTCCTTGATCGCACCACGTCCTCCCCTCTCTCTTTGCACATGCTAGTCCCTCTGGCTGGGATGCCCTTTCTGTCCCAGACAGAAATACCCCAACCCAGGTTTACTCAAACACTGTTAGACACCTTTCAAGTGCCAGCTCACATCCACCCTTCCCCCCGAGACATCCCTGCTCGAGGCGTCCTGACAGCAGCACACCCGGCGTGGTCCCGTTCTCATCCACCTGTTGTGTCCACAGGCACTGAGTATGTACCTGCTGTGTGCATCGCCCCGTGGGGGGCCACAGGAGGAGGCTGCTGTCTAGCTGGGGAACGGGAGTTGAGAACAGACCAGAAACAACCTGAGAATCACCTCAAAGCAGGGAGGGAGAGATCGGAACCTGAGTGGAAAAATGTAGAAGATCAGGGCTCTAGTTCCCACACCTCCCTCACTGACTCTGGGCATGGACCATAGTCTCATCTTCAAAATAGGACTTATAATACCATGTCTACTGGAGGCAGGGGCATGGACAAGATGACCTCTTGAGGACCCCATGGTTTTTCAGGCCGGATGCTATGGTTATATGCTGTTTAACAAAGGAAATGAACTCTGGGGTTGGGAGAGGCTTCCTGGAGGAAGCTTTGCTGGAGGTAAGGGACTCATCACAGAGGCCACATGGTACAATGGTTAGGGTTCTTGGACCACTGCCCCCTGAAATTACAGCTCTACCACTGACCTACAGCGTGTTGCTGAGCCAGTGGCTTAACCTTTTGGGGCCATGGTTTACTCATCTGTAAAAAGGAATAATAATAAAAACCCCAATTACCATAGGGCTTGGGGGAGGTTGGAATGAGTTGGCTGATTGATGCAATGCTTTATGAATGTTAATTCTGTTTCTATCACTCCCCACTATCACTACATCCAACTCCCACGGGCCTCTGAGGCCCGGCCCCCGACTCCCCCGCCAACCACTCACACCCAGCATCCCTGCTCCTACCTGCTCTAGTCAGGGATTGTGCACCAGACCCCTCTCCACACCATCCTCTCCCCACACAGGACCCCCCAGCTGGAACTTTCTCTCCTGCCCATACTCCAGCATTGGGCCTGCCTGGCTCCTTCTCTTTCCAGCTCACATGCTCCTTCTTCAGGGAGGCCTTCTTTGATGACCCTTTCTAAAGTAGACCCCAGCCTTGGTCTGCTTCCCTGCCGTGCACCTGCTCGCTGGTTTTCTCTCCTCCCCCAGGCCAGTGCCAGCTTCGTGAGAGCAGGGGCCTCCCTGTCTTACGCATCAGTGGGGTTCCAGAGCCCAGAACAGGGCTGGGTGCAGTCAGTGCTTGATTTATGTTTTGTTGGAGGAATGAATGAATGAGGCGTTGATCCGGCTTGAACTCTAGAGGAAAAGGAGATGCCGTGAAGAAGGCCTCGCTGCCCAGGCCACCTTCCTGGGACCCTGCGGGGGGTCAGTGCAGGGATGGGACCCTGAGCGGATGGCTGGGCCCTGGGTGTGGGGATTAAGGGAGCCGGTGCAGGGGGGCTGGTAATGTGAATCTGGAAGAAAGCCCCCTCACTGACCCCCTCTGCAGAAGGCACCTGAAGGCCCGGGCCAGGCAAGGACAGTGTGTGGAACCCGGGCCAAGACACTGACCGGCGGGCTTGGCAGCCCCTCCCACCGGAGCCAGCAGCCATCTGGCCTGAACAGAGGGGCCTCTGCGGGTCCTGGCTCACCCCCAGCCCCAGCAGCCTCCCCACTGCTGACCTGCGTCACTGGGCCTGCCAGAGATGGACTCCACGCCTCTGCCAGGCCAGAGTGGGGAGAGCTCTCAGCCCCCTCATCCCCAGTCTGAGGGACAAAGGATGTCTTCTTTCCCAGGAATTTGCAGTCCGAGTGGCTCCCTGGGGCAGGAAGCATGCCTGCCTTCCAGAAGAGGATTCTCAAGGGTGAGTTTGACTCTGTCTTCCCCTCTCCAGCCCGCAGGGGCGAACATTCAGAGAGCATGCTATCTCTAAGATGGGGAAGCTAATACTCTCTCTCATGCCCTTACCAAATGAGTAAGGGGCTGAGTCTGGGCTCCAGGAACCTCGGAGGACTTCCGCTGCTGTTCTGTGGCGGCCCAAAGGTCCCCGCTCCTGCCCTGACCCCAGAGCCAGTGTCCCCTTTCAGCTGTGGGTTCTGCCTCACTTTGCCAGCTGCCTTTCCAGGGACTGGGTTGAATCCAGGTGGCTGGACCGAGCTGCCACCTGTCAGAGGTGCCCAGAGCCTGCAGCCACCACCTGCAGGCCAGAGAGACATAGGACACTGCATGCATGTGTGCATACATGAACACACGTGTGGATGTGTGCACACATCCGGACAGGGCCCTCAGGTATGTGTTTACACAGACGTGTACCTCCATGCCCTGCACACACGTGTGCATACCCATGGCAAGCACATGTCCCTGTACTGGACACTCATACATACCTGTGCACACCCTCCACATGTGCACACACAGGCACACACACACACACACATACACACACACAACAGGCCTGCCTTAGGCCTGGGGGGTGGGGGCGCTGATGCCCGGACTTCCCACCTCACAGGACAGGGTGGCTCTTTCCTGATGGGGTAGATATGGAGATGCGGTGCTCAGACCTCCCTTCAAGAAAGACATTTTGGGGCACCTGGGTAGCTCAGTGGGTTAAAGCCTCTGCCTTTGGCTCAGGTCATGATCCCAGGATCCTGGGATCGAGACCCACGTCAGGCTCTCTGCTCTGCAGGGAGCCTGCTTCCTCCTCTCTCTCTGCCTGCCTCTCTGCCTACTTGTGATCTCTGTCTGTCAAATAAATAAGTAAAATCTTAAAAAAAAAAAAAGGCATTTGGTTGGCAGCTCCTTCTGGAGTCCCCTCAGCTAACCAGCCCAGGTAGCTTTTCAGGAAGATGGGGGACACAGAGGGCCAGCTAATGACTGAGCAAGATGGCGGCTCCAGGGCCCGGGCATCTCCACCCGACACAGGGATCCCCGAACAGGCTTCTTTGGCCCCAAGCCCCGCTGCACTTGCCCAGAAGGTGTCAGACCTGCATCCAGGCCTGAGGGCTCACCCTGCCCCTGCCTGCTTCCTCCACTTCCTTTGCCTTCCTGACTCCATCTTAACATCTGCTTCCGGGGGAGCTCGACCTATGACTGGTGAATCCTAAGATGGGTCCAGGGCAGAAACAAGCCTCCTGAGGCCACAGGCATGGCTCCAGGTGGCTGAACCCTGGCTTTGGGACTGTCCTCTGCTCAGGCTGCCCAGCATTTCTCTGTGTGGCCTCATTTAATCTCAGCAAGAACCCCTTAAGGTGAATAGTGGCAGCCTTAAGGTTTTTTTGTAAGGGCCTGGTTAGCCAGAGGGAGTCATTTTGTGTTTATGCAGTGAACTTAGATTGACCCCGCCCCTCCTAGAGGAACTTACTTGCAAAGCCTAGATATAAGGACGGGTCAGGCCAGGTGAAGACATCCAATCAGTGGGGTGCGCATATATCTGCTAGGGTAAATTGAAATTCAGTTGGCCACCCATGTGTTACCTAGCAGTTTTTTCTGTGTGTGACAGACCTAGCATGACTGTGCAATTTTCTCTGTGTTGCAATCTCATTGGCCACCTGTGTATAGCCCAGCTAAACTACCTCTATAAAAGTTAGTCTGTGAGGCTGGGAGGGGTCGCCTCTTTGCAAGAGACGGCCCTGACCGGTCAGTTTGATTCTCAATGCTTGGCGCAAAATAAAGCTTCGCTTGACCTTCGCTTTGTATCAGTCTCGCTCCTTTGATTATGGACCCTAACATTGGGGGCTTGTCTGGGATCAAACGATGAGAACTGAGCCAGCATCAGAATTTCTGGGAAAAGCCTCCGGAGGTAAGATCACCAGATCCTGTCTGTCTGGTTACAGAGCTCCAGGGTATGGCCCACCGGGGAGAAGCTGGATGCAGCCATGCTCCCCAGGGCTGGAGTGGAGGCAGGGATGCCCCATCCCTCTTCTGGTAGATCATCTAGGGGTCTGAGTGTCCCCAGGCAGTCATCTGGGTCTGGTTCTGTTCTGTGGCTTGTCCCAGTGAGCGTCTGTAGGGGGCCAGGTAACCCCCGCCTGTAGGGGGCCAGGAAAACCCCCACTTGTGGCAGGCTCTGGATAAGGGCCTCTGGGTTTGCAGTTGTCTTTGTCTTATCTCTTTGTAGTCTGTTGTGTTGTTTGTTGTGTTTGAAGGAATGGGGCAAGCAGAGAGTAAGGGGACTCTGACTTTCGTCTCTCTGTTCCTCATAATAGATGTGGGGCTTCTCCCTCACTCATTTTGTGTGTTAAGGGCTATGATTGGAGTCAACTGAGGTTAGTCTAACTCGAGACAGAGACTTTAAGGAATATTCCCAAGCAGCTGCTGAAACTCCTTTTGTTTCGGGGAATTCCTTGCCTTCTCTGGCCCGACGTGGACTGCCTAGCCCCTCCCCCTTGCTGGCGGGAGAGCATGGCATCTGAAGTGGAGATGGTTATTTGTCTGTTTCAAGGTTTTAATGGGTAATTGTTAAAGTGGATTTCGAAGTCTTTGGTAACCTGAAACTGTGAAGGGTTGCTTGAATGACAAATGGAATTAAATTTGTTGGACATCTAGGTCGTAACCAAATGGGATAAAATGCTAGAGCGTTGGTTGCTGGAACTGGGTTTGTGCTTTTGAAATCTGCTGGTGAACATGTTTTGTGCTTAACTGATTCATAAATTTGCCTTCTAAGAATTCTCTTGTAAAATGACTTCCGCCTTAAAGGAGATTCATATGGAAAGACTTTCAGGACAAATACAGGTCTTTGATATGTTGAAATCCTGGAACTGAAATGAGTAAGAATTTACAGAAGTAAAAGTTGCATTCGGACTAAGCCAGAATTAGTAACATGGGACTAGGTGAACTAAAAGATTGTTATGTTGTATCTCTTGATGTTTTGTCTTATTTTAAACATTAATGGTTCTGTAATGTTTGCTCTTTGAGACTAGGGAAACTTTCTTAAGTTATCTGTAGTCATTTGTAAACAAATCAAGGTATTCAACTCTTTCTGAACCCTCTGAAACCAAAAGGTCTCAACAAGTATTCTTTCTTCCATGGCAATCAGTCATTTGCATAAGTTCAATAAGAATCTGTTCTTCTTGTAAAAGGACACCATTGGAAACACTGGTTATTTTACCAAGGCTTTGACTGGAATGTCATATTTGAAAAGACTCAGATATGACTAGACAGCTTAAAGGAACTAAGGTTGACTTTATAAAACCTGGAACCATAAAGCCCTTTGGAACTGTTGGCCTGATACCTTGCTTACAGAGTTCCCAGCACCCTCACCAGGTGAGTAAAGGATGTTACTTCCTGGCAGGTGCAGGAACCTCAGGATACTTTGGGGACCTCAGGAAGAGGAATTTGCCCAAATTGACTGGTATTGCAGGCATGTCTGATGGCAAGTACGTAGCTTGGCTTCTGGCCTGGAGAGGCTACTCTAAGTTCAACCTAGAGATTCCTTATGAGAAGTTCCAGCAAAGCAGATTCTAAAAGATTTATATGATCACTCACTGTTCTTGCTGAGCTTATGTAAATAATTAGGCCAAGTTTGTTAAAACTGGACTTGTTTTTCAAATAAATTAGTCCTAATTTGGCTATCTCTGGAAATGAGGGTTTCTCTCTAAAATTAGAGAGAAAAAATTTGTTTTAATAACACATCTTTATGGATGTTAAATTCTAGATTTGATTGTCTTTAAATGTTTGTTTACCTAAGCTAGACAACTTGAGGTAAACTTCATGGAAGTTGCAGGGTAGCTCGTCAGACGATCTTGCTTTGCCAGTCAGTCAGCCCCAGATATAGGAAACTTCATAAAATTGAAAGATTTGAAGGGAAGAATCTTACTGAGTCAGTGGGGATAGCAGAAAAGGTGTTTAAACAGGGATGCACAGGAGGAAGGTTTTGGCATTACATGAGGCAGGTAGGGGATGGTAAGTGGAAGGAAAAGCCTAAGCACAGAGAAGGCAGGCAGGAAGACTTAGATTCAGATCAGTGTGCTTACTGTAAGGAAAAAGGACATTGGGCCAGGGAGTGCCCCAAAAGGAGGACGGCAATGCTGGCCACCAGAGACTGAAAGAGCCATAGTTTGGAGTCCCTCCCCAAACCTCGGGTAAAATTGAAGTGGAGGGGAAATCAACTGATTTTTGGTGGACATGGGAGCCCAATTTTCATCATTGCTTATCTCAAAGATGCATTTTCCTGCATATCTTTAGCAAAGGAATCTCAGCCCCTCTTTGCTTTTGAGTGGTCTGACCCACAGGAAGGATTCCAAGGCCAGCTCACCTGGACAAGGCTTCCCCAAGGATTCAAGAATTCACCAACTATCTTGGATGAGGCCCTATACAAGGATTTGCATGAGTACAGAACCTCCAATCTGGGAGTCACTGTTACAGTATGTTGATGACTTGCTGATAGCCGCTGAGGACTATGAGTCATGCTTGCGGGGGACAAGAGCTCTCTTACAGACTCTGCAGGAAAAGGGTATTGGGTGTCAGCAAAGAAAGCACAGTTCTGTCAGAGCCATGCCACTTAACTAGGCTTTGATCTCCATGAGGGAGTGCGTTCACTGTCTGAGTCCAGGAAACAGGTGATCACCCGATACCCCTGCCCCACCATGTTCCAACAAGTGAGGGAGTTTCTTGGAATGGTGGGCTACTGCAGACTGTAGATACCGAGGTTTGTGGAGATTGCCTGACCTCTCTACGAACTGGCAAAAGGGGGGGTCACTATGATAGAGTGGACAGCTGAAGCAGAAGGAGCATTTCAGGAATTACAAACAGCCTTACTGAGTGCCCCAGCATTGGCCATCCCAGATGTTACCAAGCCCTTCCACTTGTATGTGGATGAAAAAGCAGGGGTGGCCAAAGGAGTTTTGACTCAGACTCTGGGGCCTTGGCAAAGGCCAGTAGCCTATCTTAGCAAGAAACTAGATCCAGTAGTGGCTGGGTTCCCCCCATGCCTCCACATAATTGCTGCCACGGCCCTCCTGGTCAAGGATGCAAGTAAATTGACTTTGGGTCAAAATCTCATCTTGACCACCACCCACACTATCGAGGGCCTTCTACAAATTCCACCCAACCAATGGACGACGAACACCCGAGTGACAGGGTATCAGGCCCTCCTCCTCAACGAACCAAGAGTGACCTTCCAGCCACTGGTGGTGCTAAATCCAGCCACGCTGCTGCCAGAGGAGCTGGCTGACCACTCACATGACTGTGGGGAGTCCTAACCCAAGTCACAGGAGTAAGGCCAGACCTCAGAGACATTCCCCTTCCGGATGCGGAGATGACTCTGTTCACAGACGGGAGTAGCTACATGGTGTACGGAAAGAGGTATGTGGGGGCTGCGGTGGTTTCCCCTGAGCAGGAACTCTGGATGGCAGCCCTGCCACATGGAACATCAGTGCAAAAAGCAGAGCTGACTGCACTCACCAAGGCACTGCAGATAGCCAAAGGTAAAACTGCCAACATCTATACGGACAGCAGGTACGCCTTTGCTACTCTCCATATACATGGGGCTATTTATAAAGAAAGGGGCCTATTAACAGCAGAAGGAAAAGGAATTAAAAACAGAGGAGAAATATTGGCTCTCCTCCAGGCTATTTGGAACCCAAAAGAGGTGGCCATTATGCATTGCCTAGGACACCAAAAGGGGACTGATCTGATTTCAAAAAGAAACCAATTAGCATATTGAGCGCAAAGCAAGCAGCCCGAGAAACAGTGCAAGAGCTGGTTACACTCCCGGCTCCAGCCCTACCAGAAAAACCGAACTATTCAGAAGACTTAAAGTATTTACAAAAATGGGTTAAATTGGACTATGAAGGGGATTGGGCTAGGACTAAAACAGGAAAGTTAATTCTTCCTCGAAGACTAGGTAAGAAGTTAGTAGACCAGATACATCAGGGTACTCATTTGGGGACATGCAAACTCAAGGAACTTATAGGCAAGAAGTTCCAGTTTTCTAAATTAGGGTGTATGGTTCAGGATATAGTTGATAGATGTGCTCAATGCCAGGCAGTTAATGTGGGAGGAACTAGAATGGGAAGAGGGAAAAGAAAAAGAGGTAAGGAACCAGGAGTTTATTGGGAAATAGATTTTACTGAAATGAAACCCGGAAAATATGAGCACAAGTATATGTTAGTTTTTGTGGATACATTTTCAGACTGGGTAGAGGCTTTTACCACCAAACATGAGACAGCAGGAGTGGTAACCAAAAAGCTATTAGAAGAAATAATTCCTAGGTTTGGGCTGCCTCTCGTGATCGGGTCAGACAACAGCCCTGCATTTGTGAGTTCAGTCTCACAGGCATTGGCCAAAGCCATGGGCACTAATTGGAAACTACATTGTCCCTACCGGCCTCAGAGTTCCAGGCAAGTATAGAGAGAATGAACCGGACTCTTAAAGAGACCTTGACGAAGCTAATTCTGGAGACCGGAGGTAGATGGGTGGATCTCCTTCTTTTCACCCTCCTCAGGGCACGATGTACACCCTACTTAAACAAGGTGACCCCATTTGAAATAATGTCCGGGAGATCCCCCTGCTCTGCCCTCAGCTACAAGAGGTTGCCCTAGCAGAAATGACTGATCAGTCTGTACTCCAGTCACTGCAGGCATTACAGTCTGCCTTAAAAAGAACCCACGCAGGGATCCAAACTGCCCACACTGAGACAGAGACGGAGGTGGAACCACATCCTTATCAACCCAGGGACTTGGTTTGGATACGTCACCACCAAATGGGAAACTTGGAGCCTCGCTGGAAGGGACTGTTTACTGTCATCCTGACCACCCCCATGGCAATAAAGTAGAAGGCATCAGGGCCTGGATTCACGCAGGTCACGTCAAACGAGCCAAGGACGAGGACAAGGATGCCCCCCAGAGATGGAAGCTGCAGCCAATGGACCCCGCTGACCGTGGACTAAAGCTAAGACTCAAAAGACTATGAGTTTGGGGCGCCTGGGTGGCTCAGTGGGTTAAGGCCTCTGCCTTCTGCTTGGGTCGTGGTCCCAGGGTCCTGGGATGGAGCCCCGCATCGGGCTCTCTGCTCGGCGGGGAGCCTGCTTCCTCCTCTTTCTCTACCTGCCTCTCTGCTACTTGTGATCTCTGTCAAATAAATAAATAAAATATTTTTTTTAAAAAGACTATGAGTTTATTGTTGCTCCTATTGTTACCTGTTTATGTAAAGTATAGGTAGGAAATTAGATGAATGAAATTAGGAAAAATGGAAAAGGTTATAAAAAGTGGTAAATGGCTAACTTATCAGCCGACTGTGCACTAGTGTCATTTGTACAAAAGAAAACTAGAGCGATAAAAATGTTAGAGTTACATGCTCAATATACCCCTTACAACTGGAGAACATAGAACTGGCTGAAAAGTCAAGGATTTGACTAATCTCCAAAGAAAAGGGGGAAATGTAAGGGCCTGGTTAGCCAGAGGGAGTCATTTTGTGTGTATGCAGTGAACTTAGATTGACCCCGCCCCTCCTAGAGGAACTTACTTGCAAAGCCTAGATACAAGGGCGGCTCAGGCCAGGTGAAGATGTCCAATCAGTGGGGCGTGCATATATCTACTAGGGTAAATTGAAATTCAGTTGGCCACCCCGTGTGTTACCTAGCAGTTTTTTCTGTGTGTGACAGACCTAGCATGACTGTGCAGTTTTCTCTGTGTATTGCAATCTCATTGGCCACCTGTGTATAGCCCAGCTAAACTACCTCTATAAAAGTTAGTCTGTGAGGCTGGGAGGGGTCGCCTCTTTGCAAGAGATGGCCCTGACTGGTCAGTTTGATTCTCGATGCTTGGCGCAAAATAAAGCTTCACTTGACCTTCGCTTTGTATCAGTCTCGCTCCTTTGATTATGGACCTTAACATTTTTTGTTTTGTTTTGTTTTTTGAGTTAATAAAGAGTTTGATGCCAGAGCTTCTGGATTCCCTGGTGAGTGAGAACGAGCAAGGACCCATGAAATGCTCTAAACCACAGCAAAGGAAAGCCCAGAGAGGGTCAGGACCTACCGAAGGTCACACAACAATGGGATAGCAGAAATAGACATGACTCTGGTCTTCTGCTTCCCAGCGCAATTTCTGGGATGAGCTCCATGCCTCAACCCCCTCCCCTCCCCACATCCTGGTCTGCAAAGCAGACCTCTTTCAGGAAAACTGTGGGTATACTCAGTCCTTTACCCTGTACCCCCCCCCCAGTAGGTGCAGCCCTCCGTTCTCACTGAGGAGTATCTGTATGTGGGGCTTGATAAGGAAGGTTCGTGATTCAGTGTTAAACCACTCCTCAGCTAGCGCAGGGGGAGGCAGCTGGACTCCGAGTCCCTGAAACCTCAAAGCTAAGCATTGCTATTCATTTGCCCTGTGACACCGAGCAGGCAAGGCCACCCCTCCGTGCCTCCTTATCCTCGGCTGTAAGGTGATCTGCTAAGACTTACCTTGTAGGTGTGTTGTCAGGATTAAATGAGGTAAGGTATGCATATAAACAGTGAACACTAGCCAAGCACAAGCAACAGGCGAGAAATACATGTCATCTCCTCACATGATACCCCGGGTTTAGAGCAGGAGCTTCCCAGACCGCACTTGGCTTACGCCCAAATGCCATCATTCCCAAATCAGCTTACAGTCGCTCAGGCTTGAGCTCCCAGAGGTGAGCTCGTTCTCTTCCTTTGGTACCCCTTCCATGCTCAGTGGGATGGAGTGATGAGTGGATGAATAGAGACACCATTAGCGAGCCAGGAAGAGGGGTACCTCTGCAGTTAGATGGACTCAGGAAAGGTTCTGGGCATTTTTTCTTGCAATCCCGAGTTTTGAGCGCTTTTGTGCTGCCACCTGCTGGTCAGTAAGAGAAAAGCAGGCGAGCTCACACCCTAAGGGCCAGAGAGGGGCACTCATTCTGTTAGGGAACTTTGGAATCATTACAATGAGGGATGATATTAAAAAATATATAATAACCCACCCATAAGAAGAGTTCTGAAACCCCTACTGGCTCGGGTTTAACCCTTTAGAAGCTTTTTGTGAGAAGGTGGAGGTTGTCCTGGAGAAGGGTCTAAGAGTATTTTGATATTTTATGAAATGAAATAGTCCCCACACCACATCACTGGATGTCCTTAATGCTTGAAGATGGTTCCTGCTCTGCCATGTATCCCATCTCATAGCATCCGGCCACCACGAAGAAGTGTTTGTGGACTGCTGCTGGGAGGTTGAACTGTCCATATGGTCTTGTTCTTGTTCTTGGATCCCTACAGACACCCCTCCCATAGGCACCTCAATGATTATACTTGGGAACAAACCCCTGACCACTCAGTGACTGGTTCACTCTCCAAATGCTTCGTTTTACCTTTAGTTTTACCCACTCTCCTCTAGAGCTCCACGAGGCATGTAAGCCTGAGTCCAGGTCTCATACCTCCCTCCTAAGTCCCCCTGGGATCATGGGACACGGTCTCGGAGAGACCCCAGGAAGTGAGGCTGGAAAGGGAAACTGAGGTTGCTGTTGGGAGACCTTTGGGCTACTAGAACACTGTGGCGTTGTTCTGAGAAATGCCTTTCCTAGCTAGAATATTCCTAGATAATTCCTAGAAAATTCCTAGATAGAAATGCCTATCCCCAGCCTCTTAGGGACTTGAATGTTAGAGAAGACTGGTGGAGAGAGCCATGTGTGGAGTCTGAGAGAGAGTGATGGCAGAGCCTCCAGACACTTTCCAGAACTCTCCAGAACTGAGAACAGAGAGGGAAAGCAGCCTGCCCCAAGGTCACACAGCAAGTCTGTTACAAAGCCAAGACAACTAGGAACCTGGAAACTAACCCAAGAATCCTTCATAAAAGGACACCCTTTCTGGAATGCAAATTCTTGCCTTTCAGAGATTGTTTCCTGAGGTCCCCTTCCCCCACATACATGGTCTTCTTAAAAAGCAGGAGGTGCCTGGGTCCAGAGAGAAAAGAACTCCTCTGGGCAAAATTCCGACCCTTCCCCACCCTATCCCCCGTAACCCAGCCTGGGCAAAGCCTTACCGGTGCCTGCAGTTCTGACCCAGACAAGGAAGTGAACTTGGGCAGGAGGGGCAGCCTTCCTGAGAATCCTTGCCCGTCATAGCCCACAGTGTCCTCCAGGCCATCCACCCACCAGCATGACAGTGTAAGCCAAGGGCAGGGCTGATCTCCACCCACCTTGCTTAATGCTTAAAACTGAGTGTGGTCAGGGTGCCTTGGTGGCTCAGCAGGTTGTCTCTGCCTTCGGCTCAGGTCATGGTCTCCGGGTCCTGGGATGAGCCCCGCATCAGGCTCTCTGCTCAGCAGGGAACCTGTTTCCAACCCCCCTTTCTCTGCCTGCCTCTTTGCCTACCTGTGATCTCTGTCTGTCAAATAAATAAATAAAATCTTAAAAAAAAAATTGAGTGTGGTCCATTGAATAACGTCCCTCCAAAAGATATCCATGGATTATATCCAGATATAATCCCTGGAACCTGTGAATGTTCCTCTATATGAAGGGGAAAGAAAGGACTTAACAGATGTGATTAAGCTACAGATCTGAAGATGGGAAGATTATCCTGTATTATCTGAGCAGGCCCTAAATGTAATCACAGGAGTCCTTATAAAAGGAAAGCAGAGAAGCGTGAGGCACAGAGAAGTGGACGGGCTATAGGATGGTGGAAGCAGAGGTCCCAACGATGTAGCCACAGGCCAGAGGAACACCAACAGCCACCAGCATCTTATAAGAAGCAAAGAAGGAATTGCCCTCGGGAGCCTCCAGAAGGAGCAACTGCCTGCTGACCTCTTGACATTAGCTGGGTGATGACTGGCTTTCAGAACTGTGATAGAATAAATATCTGGTGTTTAAGCCACCAACTTTGTGGTTAAGAAATACACAGACTAAGGGGTTTTCTGTTTTGCCATTCCTTTTTCTCATCTGTTCTGCAAAATGTGCAGTTCTCGAGCACAGTGCTAGGACATAGGACCCTGGGCTGTGGATGTTTGTTGACTCAGGCATGAATTCTCCATGGCTGCTATCACAAATTAACCACAAAGTCTTCAACTGGGTGTTGAAAGCCATTGACAGCCAGCTTTCTCTGCCAGACCATTCTGCCTCCTACTAGCCCCCAGCCACTCTGTGTGTGGTTCCCCATACATGCTTATCTTTATTCCATGTCTCTGCTTTACGGTTCCACTCATTTTGAATGTGGTCCTTCCATCTTCCCAATTCCTCTGTACGTGGTATCCACTGAGATCTAGTCCACACTCCCCGGGGTCCCTGTGTAGGGCCCTGTCCAAGGTCCTGGAGAGGAGCAGTCTTGGGACGTAGTTTCTGACTCAGAGGGTTTCCCTGTCAAAAGCATGTGGAAGAGGGCTCAGATAATATTCTGATTAATTAGGAGCCTTTTGGTTTCAAGGAATAAGAACCCATTCAAAGTATTTCAAGAAAAAAAAGAGCTTATTGGAAGGATATGAGATTTCTCAGAACACAAGGCCCAAGAGCCCAATTGGGGCTCATGGGAATTACAAGCTAGAAAGCTGTCAGAAAGCAAAGCTTCCCTCTCTGCCTCTCAGGGCTGCATGGTCTCTGGCATCCACTTCCTCCTCCCCTCCCTGAGCCAACTGCCTCTGCACATTCATTTTGCTCTTGGCTTATCATGGCACTGGCCCCAACTCTATATCATGATCTCTTGGTCCAGAGATCATCACCAATGGGCAATGATCTCTATACAGAAAGAATTACTCTATTAGATTTACTCTATCTGGTGCCCATGTGCCCTTGACTCAGGTGTCTACCCTTGGCTTAATCAAGTTGTGGCTAGAGATGAAGGGCAGGGAGAGCAGGGTCATAGAGTATAAAGGGTTGCCAGGTTGTTAAAATCTGAATTTTAACAAGCCCTCTTAAGTTGTCTGTGTGTTTATGAAAGTTTCAGCAGCACTGCCACAGAACAGTAGTTCTCTGAATGACCTCTGATCCATCACCTGGGAGCTCGTCAGAAAAGAAAACTCTTGAGTTTCTTCCCAGGGCCTGGAGGGGGTCTGGGAAGGAGCTGGGTGCTTCACTCAGGTGTACTATGCAAGTTCCGCCCCCTGCCCTCTGTTTTCCATAGAGAAATTCCCATCTTCTTTCCATGATGAAGATCCCATGTCTTGCTCTCCAGCTGTCACCTGTGGAAACTGTCAACAGCTGCTCTATATAAATGTAACACGTTGGCTCTATTTATGCTGGTCAGAGGCATGTCGCCTCTCTCTGTGGCCTGCATTTTCTTATTCAGGCAGCAACAGGACCAGTGATTTCTGTTGTCCCTTCAAGGATCACAGGTTTTAGTACCCTGCTTGGTACCCACCTGTGTTAGTATCCTGTGGTTGTTGCAACAAACATCACAAACTGGGTAGCTTAACACAATGGAAGTTTATTTTCTCACAGTCTGGAGGCTAGAGGTTTGGAAATCGGGTATTAGTATGGTTGTGCTCCCTCTGAAGGCTCAAGGGAGGATCCTTCCTTCCCTCTTGTGGTGGCTCCAGGCAATCCTTGGGCTTGCAGTCACCTAATTCTAGTCTCTGCCTCCATCCTCACTCACCCTCTCCTCTTCTCTGTGTGCCTCATAGCTCCCTCTGCCTTCCTCTTATGAGTACATTGGTCATTCGATTTCAGGACCACCTGGATCTCCCAGGATGATTTGAACTTGAGGTTCTTAACTAATTACCTCCACAAAGATCCCTTTTCCAAATAAGGTCACATTCACAGGTTCTGGGTAGATGTATATTTGGGCAGTCACCATTCAAAACACTACACTACCCACCCTGCCAAGTGTTTGGGACCAGACTAGGGACAAATGGTGTCCCTGTCCCATCTCCATCTTTGTCTAAAGTAACCACAAAGGACAAGATTTCTGGTTAGTCCCATGTTTGAGCCAGAGGGAAAAGAATATCAAAGAAACAAGGCAGAGTCCCTCTTCTCAAGACACCAATGGTTGGGGGGAACCAGAACAACCAAGACAGAGGCTACCTTTGCACCCCCACCCACGGTAGTGCCCACCCCAGCCACCATCTTCTGGCAATTTCGGGAGCTCCCACTGGAGGATGAGAGAGTGCCCTGAGAGGAAGGCAGAACATCCTGGGAGGCATTCTGGGAATTGCGGGGTCTGCAGCACTCCCTCCCGCAGCTTCCATTCTGCCAGTGTAGGACATTTTATGATTGCCAGGATGGCAATTAAGGAGGGGACAATTGGCCAAATGGTGCATTCTTAGGCCTCGGCAGCCGGCGTTCTGTGTAGTCTGTCTCGGGGCCAAGGAGGATAAGACTTTCCAGAAAGTGAGCTGGCGTCCAGAAAAGGCCCATCCCAGATGGCTACTAATGTCATTAGCTCAATAATGATGAATGAAATGAGTGAGCTAATCTGGCCCCACTGTGCTTCTCTGAGGGATGCTGATAAGAACATGATCTCCCGGCTGGGGACCACTAAGTCTGGACCAAGGAAGAAAAGAAGGAAGAGTTGGGAGACCTGAGGACAGGGTGTTCATGGTGGAAATAGGGAAATGGGTCAGACTTGGGTTCTTTTCCCAGCTTGGCCACTAATTAGCTGTGTAAGCTTGGACATGTTCTTAAGTATAGAACCTCGACACCTCATTAGAAAAAGGCAAACAATCCAAGAGGTTAAAAATGGGCAAAGAATTTGAACAGGCTTGGGTGGCTCAGTGGGTTGAAGCCTCTGCCTTCGGCTTGGGTCATGATCCCAGGGTCCTGGGATCGGGCCCCACATCGGGCTCTCTGCTCAGCAGGGAGCCTGCTTCCTCCTCTCTCTCCCTGCCCACTTGTGATTTCTCTCTGTCAAATGAATAAATAAAATCTTTTAAAAAAAAGAATTTGAACAGGCTTTTTTACAGGTGGCCAAAATACATATGAGAAAATGTTCAATCTCTCTAGTAATTAGGGAAGTGAAACTGAAAACGACCAGAACACAAGTGGGAAAACTAGTGACACCTGAGGAAAGTCTGACGTTTCATTAACAGAACTGCACCCATGTTAATGTCTTCGCTTTGATCACTGTATCATGATGTAAGATGCTAACATTTAGAATCTGGACGAAGGTTCTCTGAGAACCCTGTATTGTCACAACTCTTCTGTGAGCCTAAACTTTTTGCAATATAGGAAGGTAAACAAGGGATGCCTGGGTGGCTCAGTTGGTTGAGGGACTTGCCTTCAGCTCAGGTCATGATCCCGGAGTCCCGGGATGGAGTCCCACGTGGGAGCAAGTTGGGGGTCCCTGTTCAGCAAGGGGTCTGCTTCTCCCTCTGACCTTCCCCCTCTCATGTTTGCTCTCTCTCATTCTCTCTCTCTCAAATAAATAAATAAAAACTTTTTTTAAAAAAAGAAAGGTAAACAAGAACTACTAGAACTGTGACAGAAAACAACAAAGAGATGTGACTGTATACTCTACAGAGTGACAAGAATGACCAAGATTAGACATATCCATGGCCAGAGGGTAGCACTGAGAAGTGGGCTGTGTCATGACCTTTGGTGGGGGCATGATTTGCTTCCACCTTTTCAGAGAGCACTCTGGCTCGTTGTACGAGCTCCGCACGTTGTACGGATTACGACATCACTGTGCATGCCCCTCAGCCCCGGGAAATCCACAGCTGGGTATTTACTCTACCAAAATCTTTCTACTTGGATTCAAAGAGTCATGTCCAAGGGTGTTTGCCATAGATCCTACTTGTAATAACCAGGAGCCACCTAAATGCCCAAGTGGAGGAAAGTCACCCCCACACGGCAGGTTAAATGATATAGTCCACGTAGCCATGAAATATTATACAGCAGGTAAAAAGGATGTCATACATTCAATGAATAAAAATGAAAAGGCTTCCAAAGCAAAACGAAAGTATAATCTCATTGATGCAAAGGGAAAGCACAAATAAAGCCACACATTCCTAAATGTATGTGTACAAATGTATACACCCCTCCAAAAGTTGACAAAGATACCCTCCCAACTGGAGAGGGCAGTGGGCCGGGATGGGGGCAGGCAGGGTGGGTAGGGTGGTGCTGAAGGAGACTTTTGCTTTTTCTGTATTCTTTGCATTTTTAACAATAAGGTTTTCATGGATTACTTGTGCAGGTTTTTTTACAGTAATTTTTTGAACAGGTGCTAATCTCCTCTGACCTGCATTTTCCTTATTTTTAGAATAAAGGAGTTAGTAGTACCATGTCATACATCAATTTTATCTCAATTTTTAAAAATTAAACTGAATAATTGATTCAATTTAATAAACAAGTTAGGTCAGGGCTCCTCTGTGGCTGTTTCCATCTCTGAATGTCTTTAACTGGAAGCTGAGGTTGTGGGGACACTGTCCCCTCCCCACTCTGCCCCCACCCCCTTCTCTCTAGTCTTTACACTTTCTAGCTTATTCCTGACTTAAGGCCTTTGCACTTGGGCTCCCCCCCCCGCAACCTGGCATGCTCTGTCTGTCCCATATCTTCATATAGCTGGCTCCTTCTTGTCATTTAGAGCTCAGCGTGATGGTCACCTCCTTGGGGGGCCTCCCTGACCCCCCGAGGTAACAGTGGGAGAGGAGGGAAAGGCAAGGCCAGATCAAAGGGGTCTGGGAGACCAGGGGAAGGAGTAGGGATCTCAGCCTCAGATGGGTGGGATGTCCGGAGGGATTTAATGCTGGGAAAGGCATGGGTACAAGGGGAGGTGAGGGGAAGGGGGAGGGGTCACATGAGGCTGCCTCCACACCTCGTCAAAGCACAAGGTCAGTCTGACCCGAAGGTGGGCAGAACATAGGACATAAGGTAGAACCCGCTCTGAAGCAATTGGAGGTCATCTCAAGGTAAACGGAACTGGAAGAGGAGGGAAGTTTCAGAGTGAATCGATTTCAAGTGAGTGTCCTGCTCAAGTATGCTAGGGCTCCATGTAGTACAGTGTTTTTCCATCTCCGGGATAGTAGTGTCCCTCCTAAATTCACTTAAGACATGAAGTGTCCTATTTTGACCTTCTCTCAGATCCGACTCGCAAAAATGTCTCTCAACACAAGGGTACGCCCTCTCTTTTTCTCTTTTTGCCTCTCTTCCTCTTTCCCTGACCATTATGTTTTCCACCCCTCTTCTTTTTCCCAAACTTCCTCCAGTTTTGGCCGTGTCTCCTTCTTCTTCCCCTTTTCTTTCTTTCCTCACTCACTGAGACCCACCAGCCCTCCACAAATCCTCTCCCCAGCGGTATTTGGTTGGTGGGCCTGCCTGCCCTTCCCAAGTGGTTGCTGGATTGGAAACACCTACATCGCTTCGGCTCCAAGCACTTTCCGGAAGGCTGGCTGAACACACAGAAAAGCTTCCAAGACTCCCTCCCTCTTCCTTCTCTTCCACAACCCCAGCCTCACGCAATGCCAATGGTTACCTGCAACTCACTTGGGGTGGAGAGGGGAGGTTGTGGGTTCAGCTGCAGGGAGGACAAGGAAAGGCCCAGGCAGGGACCCAGACCCCATCAGGCCTTTCCCCCTCTTGTTCCTGCTTCCCTCAGAGGCACCTTGTCTGCGGGGCTAGAACTTTGGAAGGGGTGCAGAGGAAGCGAGCCTCTTCCCCCAGTTCCAACTAGAAAGGGCCCAGGGATCAGCCCAGCTTAGATCATGGGCCCACTTGCACGACCAGAAAGGTAGACACCATCATAGGGGGCCCCATTAGAACCACAAGGTTCAAAGGGACAAAAGGGATCGTTCTCCTAAAGAAGAGGGCATCCATGTCCTAGGAAAGGGGAAAGAGTTCTAGGCAGACCAAACAGGGGGTGTCCACATTCCCTCATGTTCAGCCCATGGCCTGACCTTCCTGTCTATGAAGACTGGTTCCTCAGCAGGCAGGAAGACCTTGGGAGACCTGGCCAGGAATTCCAGCTGTTCCTGCTTGATCTCCTTGACCAGCTGCTGCTGTCCATAGCCCATGCCCCGAGGGCACTGTCTCCTCGCTCCATCAGCCCCCAGCTCAAAGCATTCTCTTTCAAGGTCTCTTGGATGCTGCCAAATCTGGTTGTTCTCAGCAGCCAGCCTATCTGGAAGAACCATTATTTTAGATTTTTAAAATGTCAGATTTGGAAGGTCAATTGTCTCAGAAAATTCACCATTTGTATACAAAGCACGGGCCCCTGCTTCCCTCCAGGACGTTGCTTTTCAAGGAATTATATCTGTTTAGAGCTAGGAGACCCCCTGGAGGTCTTCTACTCCAACCCCTTCATTTTACAAATGAGGAAACAAGTGTAGAGAAGTCGAGTATTTTGCCCAGTGATAGCAGCTGGTCAGGAGCACTGGCAACTAGAAACCTTAAAAAATCCTTAAAACTCCTTAAAAAAAAAAAAAAAAAACAACAACCGTGAATCAACACTCAGGGTTTCCACCTGATGTTTGTGCATTGTTTCAGAAAACAATTGTGGTGATGAAAATTACCCTGGACAGGTACGCCTCCCTTTTTTTTTTTTTTTTAGGCTTAAAATTTAAGCCATAAATTTAAGCATTTTTTAACTAGATGAATATTGAATCTAATTTTTCTCTTCAGTGCATTCATCTGCACAATGCTTTATCTTTACATGCCTTTGATCTTCAGTGGGTAGTGAATCTTAGCTTTATACTCCACTGCCCTTGGCCTCCCACTCAGGCGTTCAGGGACCTGGAAGCAAACACTTCAGGACACGGAGGGAATAAGGACAGAAGAATTCTTCGTTAAAGAGTTGCTTCGGTCATTGGTCACTCTTTCTGGTCCATCTAGTTTGGGTCTTCACATCTGTCTTCCTTAAACAGGCATACTCCCCTGGACCTATAATGTGTGGTACAATTTTTCTTCCTTGGTCTATTCATAATTTCGATTCCATATTCCAAACACAAAGTCACTGGCCCAACTTGCAAGAGAAAGTAGTTATTGTGGATGAACAAGGGGAGCACGTGGGCCCTGAGATGCTATTATTGCCCACAAAAGCCCCTCTATGACTTCGTAAGAGTCAGTCCCCCACATCACACAGCACAAGAAGGGCACTCACTGTGCTCACACTCTGTTTAACCTTCTAGAATTTGTAAACAACTGAAACTTAACAAAAACAAGTTGTTTTTGTTTTTTGTTTTTTAGCTTGCTTGTATTTGTAACTCAGTAAAATGTTTGTTAATTAACTTCACGCACTCTTTTTTTCTTTTTTCAACCCCAGATTATATCTACATTTGAATGGACTCCACTGGCTGGTTTGACTTGGATGGTCTCTTTGAACACAGGCTGATTTCTGTGTATGTGCCTTGCAACAGTCAGGATTGGTTAGATTGTGGTGCAGTAACAAACAATACCCAAGTACCAATGGCTTGATAAAATTTGTTTCCTGCTCATGTTATGTGGTCCGTGAGGATCAGGAGGGGGTTTGGAGTGTATTATAATCACTTAGGGACCCGGACTGAAAGAAGCTACATCTTTTTTTTTTAAATAAGATTTATTTATTTATTTATTTATTTATTATTTACTTGAGTGACTGTAATGTACTGCAAAGAGCACACAAGCAGAGGGAGTGGCAGGCAGAGGGAGAAGCAGGCTCGGAGCAGAGCAGGGAGCCTGACGTGTGGTTCAATCCCAGGACCCTGGGATCATGACCTCAGCTGAGGGCAGCCGCTTAACGACTGAACCACCCAGGTGCCCCAAGAGGCTCCATCTTGACATGGGCTTCCACACTCGCCTCAGCAGATGGCAAGGACTCTGGAGGGATTTTCACAAGCCAATTTATGTGACGCTTCACCTCCCTTCACAACTCCTTGGTCTGAAGTCACCCTTTGACCCCATGTAACCCCTCTGGGGGCCAGGAAGTCCAGTGCCCCATGTGCTCATCTGGAGAGGAGAGGCCACATGGTGCTCAGCGCATGTGTGCGCGCGCGCGTGCGCGTGCACCCACACACACTGCTCATAAGAATCCCATCTTTATAATGGGTCCAGGTACAAACCTCTCTGAGGACAGCCCAGTGCCAAATCAACTGATCAAAGCTTTAGGTATAATTATAAGTCAGGCCTGAATGGAACAGAGGAATAAGAAGTGGGTTTCTGGACAATGAAAGTCATAGAAATTTTTCACTTAATTTTATAGTATATGAGTTGTATCTCAACATAAAAAAAAAAAAAAGTTCACCTGTTCCTTCCTGGGGTCTGGGGCACTGGAGGGGAAATGGGAGCGGCACTGCTCTGGAGGATAGAGACCACGGGTGCTGCCTCACATCCCACGATGCTCAAGACAGGCCCCACGACAAAGACTTTCCTGGTCCAAAGTCATGCTGTGGTCAAGAACCCTATGTTACATTACCTGTTACATTAACTCTATGTTAATGCAACGTTCACATTCTGAAAACAAAAACAAAAATAAATCCCTAAACCAAAAACAAATGAAAAGCCTGCCTTGAGTTCCAGCCCTGCAGCCCTGGCTTTGCTGAGACGTTGTCCTTCCAGGAGAGAAGGCACACATGGGGACCGCAAGAGCGGCTGCCGCTGTGCCCTACACAGGGTGGGGACAAGATCCTGCTTCAGATAAAGCTTTACAAGCAGCCCTCGGCTTTCCCAATACTAGTAGCCCTCCCTCCCCAGCAATGACAGCGCAGAATGTCTCCAGACAGCATCACAGGTCCTTGAGAACAGAATCTCCCCCAGTAGAGAACCCTGATCCCATACAATGTCCAGGTTCGAGGATGATCCCATTCCAGTTGTGCTGCTGGGGAATCCTGAACTGGGAAATATAAGACCTACCTATAAATCCAGCTCTGGCTTTATATCACTTAGTGGCTTCCTTCTTGGGGCCTCAGTTTCCCGATCTGTAAAATGAGAGGATCACACAAAACAGTTCCTCAAGTGGGCTCAGAACTTCTGAGGGTCTAGGGCTCGGATTCCGGAATTTTTCATTCTAACATTGTTCCAATCATAGCCTCACTCTCTCCCCAAAACAAGAGGGGAGTGAGGACTCCAGCTGCACAGCAGCACTGTCCAGATGGCGGGGCGGCGGAGGGGGTGTGCTTGGTGAGGGGAGCACAGAGAGTGGAAGGCCAGTGGAGAAAGAGAGAGATGGGGAAAAGGTACCAAAATGCACCAAAAAGGCATTTCCCAGGCTGTCCCTGTGCCTTCCCACTCAAGTGTCACCTGTGACTTAAGGCATAGAAGAGATGGACAGGGGCTGATAAATGATTTTTGGAGGAGAAGTTAAGAGGGTAAATTTCATGCATCGTGCACAGAGAAAAGAACAGTGTACCTGAAAGTAGGAGGGAAGAGTGCGTGTGTGTGTGTATGTGCCCGCACACGTGTGCACGCCTCTGCTGTATCCTTACCAATGGCAGGAGAAATTGGACAATTTCGATTCAGCTTGAATCTGCCTGTAAGCTTTTAAAAAAGTCATGATCACAGGCTTATTAGATTTGCTGAGCCCTTATGGGCCTCTTGACTCTTGTTTAGCTATAATCAAGACAGGGGTGGGAGGAGGAAAGGGAGAGATGCCCCCTCTTCCTCGCCCTCTGCACTTCCTCCTGGTCCATCTCAGAATCCAATAAAGCTTGACAGTGAAACTTGAAAGGGAGTGAGAGGTATTTAATAAAAGACTGTTCAGTCTGAACGATGATTCAGGATTTTTCGAAAGCTGGAAGAGACAGGCCAGACGGCCTTTTCCACTCTAGATTCCCTACAGAGGGTGTCTACCTATCTTCTCCTTGGATTAGATTTGTACTTGTTTGGGTTTTTTTCCCCCCCCTGAGCCACATCAACACTTTTCGAGTTTGCTAATAGCCTGAGCTCCCAGGCTATCCTACAACCACAGTCAGCACCTGTTTCTTAGAAGTAATTCTTCCAGTTTGTTCTTTCATCCATTCTGTCCGCCAGCCCCTCTTCAGCTGGTTCTGCAACACCTGTTATGTGCCAAGTACTGTGTTATGGGCTGAGGGTAGGGAAGCGACTAGAATACAGCACTGGCTTCCCAGAGCACCACATTCAGGTAGGCGCAGTCATGTACACGAGTGAGCACACCCCAGTGAGGTAAGTGGGACACTGGGGCAACATCTAGCCCTAAAAAGGAGGCCTCTGGGGAGCTAAGTCTTGAAGGACAAATAAGAGTTATTTGGGCGGAGATGAGGGAATGATCCAGGTTTATGAAAGGCATAAACACGAGAGAAAGTGGGGTGATTCATTGGCTCGGAGACAGGGTGTTGTAATCTTCAGATTACAACAGTAATCTTCAGACAGGAGATGGTCAGGCCGGTCCCGGATGGCCACCCCATGGCCACTGTGGCCTTGAACCCTGTTACCAAACTTTGGTTCCCATTATTCACAGGAGCTGTGTTCTGCAGTCGCCACGCATGCTGAACTAGGGGATACCGAACCACTGCTCCTGGGGGAAATGCAGGCTAGGATTCCTACAACCTTCTCATCGACTGGATCATATGTACCCTTGTCTTACATGTCTCTGTTTTAAAACACCTTCTTTGGGACGCCTGAGTGGCTCAGTTAGTTGAGCGGCTGCCTTCGGCTCGGGTCATGATCCCAGCGTCCTGGGATCGAGTCCCACGTTGGGCTCCTTGCTCGGCAGGGAGCCTGCTTCTCCCTCTGCCTCTGCCTGCCACTCTGTCTGCCTGTGCTCGCTCGCTCTCTCTCCCTCTCTCTCTCTGACAAATAAATAAATTTTAAAAAAATTTAAAACACCTTCTTTAGCGCATATAGTTGCCTTGTTCATGTTGAGCTCGTGGCGGAGAGCACAGCAGCTCACACCAAATGACGGCTGCCCAACGTCCGTATTTTCTCCATGAGGCTCATCGTAGCCTCCTTGTGCTTACAGATGCCACACAGCACCTCAAGGCTATGTCTGGGGCCGTGTTAAACAGCAAAGTCACCCACAAGAAACACAAAAATGCCAAAAGCGTGGCACTAAACAAACTATGAAAAGGGTACTTGTTTACAGCGTGAGACCTGAAATGAGAAGGCAGAACCGTTGCCTTGTTTGACCTCAGCTGGGAACATGCCCAGTTGGACCAATCCCGTTTTTTTGCCACTCGGCACACCTCCACGAAGGACCGCAAAAGTGCCGCACGTATTGATTTGGGGGTTACAAATCCATCTCAGGGAGTAAGCGAATTGACAGCTACGGAATCATGAATAAGATGGATGGTCATATTTCAAAAACGTAAATACAAACCTCGCAGTTCTTGGAACGGCCAACGACCACTAGACTCAACGGAATTTTTTTTTAAATTTTTTTTGTTTTAATTTTTTTTATACAACAGAATATTTTGATGCTCTTCATTTTGATTTTTCCTGTAATGCAGGAGAAGGGCACGAGAGCATTTAGGGCTAACGCTGCATTTAATACTCAAGATCTGAGAATTCATGTGAGGCCACAGGACACTAAAGCAGTGTTGTTCCAGAAGGGCAGCCTGTCAGAGGGTGACTTACAGTTCATTCTCTGATGCCAGGGAAACCAGACGACTTAACTAGCATCATCAGTCCCGACTGGAGCAAAGCAAAGAGCCTCAGTCCCAGACGGCTTCTCTATTATGTCAGCCGTCAGCAACATGTTCGTATGTGCAGGAGCATCAGGAAATCACAGCCCGCCAGTTGCTGGCAGAAATGTGACAGGCTCTGTCCAGCCATGTGTTTCAAGAACAGTCTAGGCAGCCTGGTGCTTCAGAATTTTCTGGAATGGGATGATAAATAACATCCCAGGGTCGCTTCCAGGGCAATTATTTATTTGAAATGCTAGACACGGTTTTATTTACTATTTTAAAATTTAGAGGGGGGGGCGCCTAGGTGGCTCAGTTGTCAGGTGTCTGCCTTTGGCTCAGGTCATGATCCCAGGGTCTTGGGATCGAGCCCCGTATCAGGTCCCCTGCATGGCGAGAAGCCCGTTTCTTACTCTCCCACTCCCCCTGCTTGTGTTCCCTCTCTCGCTGTGTCTCTCTCTGTCACATAAATAAAATCTTTAAAATAAAAATAAATAAAATAAAATAAAGGGCACCTGGGTGGCTTAGTCAGTTAAGCATCTGCCTTCGGCTCAGGTCATGATCCCAGGACCCTGGTATCGAGTCCCGCATGGGGCTCTCTGCTCAGTGGGGAGCCTGCTTCTCCCTCTGCCGCTCCCCCTGCTTCTGCTCTCTCTGTCAGATAAATAAATAAATAAATAAATAAATATCTCTTATACAGTAAAAAAAAAAAAAGATGTAGAAACAGTTCCCTCAGTCCAATCTCCCAGCAGACACACTGACTTCAAGAGTGTACTTCGTTACTTAGAATTTGATCTTTAAAGAAGGTATGCTACAAACTGTCTAGGTGATATTTAATGCCAATTTTTTTGCATTTCCCCAATTTTTTAAGAATGATTTTTTATTAACATATAATGTATTATTTGTCCCAGGGGTACAGGTCTGTGAATCATCAGGCTTACACATTTCATAGCACTCACCATAGCCCATACCCTCCCCAATGTCCATAACCCAGTCACCCTATCCCTACCCCCACCCCCCAGCAGTCCTCAGTCCCCAGTTTTTTAAATGTAATTTTGTAGATGATAGATTTTATTTTTTTGAGTAGTTTCAGGTTCATAGCAAAACTGAGTAGAAAGTACAGTTTCCATTTTCCCCTGGCCCTGACATATAGCCTTGCCCACTACCAACATTAGCATCGGAGGGTTACCTTTGTTATAATCCATGAGCCTACACTGACACATTATTACCATGCAAGCTCCAGCTTACATCAGGGTTCACTCTTGGCGCTGTCCATCCTATGGGTTTGGACAAATACGCGATGACACATATCTACCATTATAATATCATACAGAATCATTCGCTGCCCTAAAAACCCTCTGTGCTCTACCTCTTCCCCGCCAACCCCTGACGACCAATGACCTTTTTACTGTCTCTATAGTTTGGCCTTTTCCAGAATGGCATATAGTTGGAATCAGACAGTCTGTAGCCTTTTCAGATTGGCTACCCCCGAATATGTGAGATCAATATCAGTAAATAAGACATTTTCACAAACCGCCATACTGTGAGAGGCTTGAGGTCTTAGTCATAGATGTCTTCCCAGCACAGAGGAGGCACTTAAATGTTTGTTGAAAGCATGAATGGATGAGTCTCCATTTAAAAAAAAAAAGCAGATTCTCCAATTTAAAAAAAATCAGAACACTAATAACAGTGTTACTGTAAGTACTTACAGCTTATTATTACCTGGGAAAAGAAATGATATTCACTCTTAAGAAAGAACAGCTTGTAAAAAATAAGGTACAAATGCCAGACTGTCTCTCTCTCCCCATGGATGATAGATGGATAGATAGATAGATAGATACATAGATGGATAATGAGATTTGATTCAGATCTTTAAATTCTGACTACAATCTTCATAAAGTGGGATCTCCCATCTGATGGCATGGTTTAAGTGAAAGGAATTTCTGCTCAGCTCTTTCAAGTTTTGTGTTTGGGCTCCCCTCTAAGCACTCCCCAAATTACCTGACACTCCCCTAGGCTGGGCTATCCAGGGTGTCTGAGCAAAGCCAAACATAAGGAGAAAATGACCTCACGGATCCGTTATGTGTTGTCCCTATTTCTAGCCCCAGAATCATCTTTACTTTTTTGACAATAGAGCTGACTGCTGAGTCATGTGTAACCTAAACCTTCCTCTGCAGTTCACCCTGCTTCCTGCCGGAACCCTGGGAACCTAGACCAGGAGCGGAGGCCTCCCCAGGGCAGTGGAGGGAAGGAGAGGTGATGCAGGGAATACAAAAGCAGATAGGAAAACCTGAGCCTAAACAATGATTATTAGTGAGAGGTAAGCCCAGAGCAATTAAAACATGGAGTTACTTTACATAACTAAGGGGTTTATAAATTTGCATGTAAATCAACCTGCATTTCAACTGCAACAAGGGAGCTGATATATATATATATATATATATACACAAAATGTAGCTAAATTAGAAATATATATATAAATTTATATATAAATTTAAATATGAGTTATATAATTCAATTATACTATTTTTATTTATTTTTATTATTTATATTAATTATATATAAATATAAATTATATATATAATATTATATATATATATATATGAGTTTATTTATTTTAGAGAGAAAGGGAGGGATGTGCTAGTTTGTCATGTAATGCCATGCGGAGGCAGGCTGGGTTCTCGGGGAAGCATATTCCAAGACAGAGTTTAGCATGTGAGATATTTAGATGGTGCCCTTTTAGGGATCAATACCTGTGGATGGGGAGGAAGGAAGCAGGACTGTGCAAAGGAGGAAATCGAGCTGCCATACAGGCCCGACAACAGCTTCAGAGGACCTCATGGGAATCTCTGAGCCAAAATGGACCATCAGAGTCGCCCCACGTTGAATATTCATTCCTCTGCCTGGCTTAGCCATTAAACGTGGGATACCCCAGGAAGGACGTGGCCTCGGAGGAGCCATCTCTCTGCAGCTGTGGCCATCCCTAGAAGATGTGACAGCTAAAAGCCATCAGTTGACAGCACAGCTCTAGCTGGGACAGCAAGTCCTTCCTGAGAGCTGATCTAGGTGCTACATGGTCTCCACGTCCGTCCCAGGTCACCCTTTGCACTATTCAGATCCATTTTTCCGTATATGTTCAGGGAGCAGTTTTTCCAATATTCCAGTGGACCTTTCTTCTTGGAAGAAACTTAGGAAAGTTAGTTCTGTTGATTCTCAACTGCTGCAGCTGTAATAGGTATTGAAGCCTCAAATGATATTCACCATCCCCTATTCCAATACCCATTTTAGACTCCCGTTGTCCTCAGCTAGCATCTCTGCTGGTCTTGGGGCTTACCTGAAGGCATGACCCAGATGATCCTCCCTGAGGGGTCTGTGCTCTAGTCACCATGCCTTCTTTGGTAAGCAGAATCATACCGCCACCAAAGATGCCCATGCCCTAGAACCTGTAGATGTGTTATTTCATACGGCAAGTGGACTTTGATGATTAAATTAAGGATCTTGAGATGGGAATATTGTCCTGGATTATCTAGGTGGGCCCAGTGTTATCATAAGGAGTATAAGCAAAACAGGGAGGCAGGGGTGTCAGAGTCAGAGAAGGAGATGTGAACCATGGGAATGATGACTACTAGGTGGGGTCTCTGGACCCGATGGACTCACTGTCAGCTGGACTCTGGCCAGGGCTCCATTCATTACCTGGTCTTCACATGCCTACACTCCATACTTCAGGTCTCTGGGTATCAATGTCAATTCAGACTCTGAGTCCAACTGTCCTCAAAATATTTGGGCATTCATTCCTCTTTCCCCAGTATACACGTGCCATAGTGTTACAGAGTCCTTCTGAATGGAGAGCCAGCCTTCTTTTCAGTCAGTTGCTTCTGGATCTGAGAACTGGCTCAGGTCTGAGAATTGGGAAGGGGAGCATGACTTCTTATTGGGCAGACTGCCTTAGCTTCCTGATCATTTGTTCTCGATTTCTTCTGATGATGCAAGCTGCCTATCTTCTTCTTCTTGCTTCTGGCTGCCCATGTCTTTTGGCCCAAGGGAATCTGTATTCCATTACCAGGGTTCCTAAGTCTTTATGGGTCAATCCCATTGGCTCCACTCCAACCTCACCAGTCATTATGATAAATACATCCATCCATCCAAATTCTGATAGTGCGCCAATTACGACTCTTTGGTTTAATGAAAGCAGACTCCAGAAAGTACGCTCATATAAGGTAAAGGATATAATATACCAGGACCAAGAAGTGACAGGCAAATACCAGAGATGTCTAAGGCATCCAGGCTCAGTTTCCCATCAGTCTCACAGGATGTACTTCATCTTAGGATCATAACCCACCAGGATTTGCACAAGATGTCTTGATTTCAAGGAGGCTACAGTCTCATCAGAAGGTGGGTCTTTAATATGCTTCTGTTCACATAGCCCAAACCAGCCTGCACGATTGGGTTCAAAATGAAAACTGAGGGACGCCTGGGTGGCTCAGTTGGTTAAGCAGCTGCCTTCGGCTCGGGTCATGATCCCAGCGTCCTGGGATCGAGTCCCACATCGGGCTCCTTGCTCGGCAGGGAGCCTGCTTCTCCCTCTGCCTCTGCCTGCCACTCTGTCTGCCTGTGCTCGCTCGTGCTCTCTCCCTCTCACTCTGACAAATAAATAAATAAATAAATAAAATTTAAAAAAAAAAATGAAAACTGAGATTACATAACAGAAAACAGGTACAAACAATCCATTTGTACATTTTCTATAAATGATGGTGACAATCTGGTACAGACTGTCCCTAGTGTTTTGTGGACTAAGCACAGAACTACACTAATCACTAGTTTGTAAACTCTACTCTGGATGGGTTAAGGGCAGGCACCACTTCCTTAGGGTCCCCCTGAAATTAAGCTCAGGGTTGTAGCAAACCAGGGAAGATGAACCCTGTATCTACATAAATGACTAAAGGCCACATCTGGCCTCTATTGTTTTGGGTCCTATCATCATCATTGCTTTCATTTGGCCTAATTCGGTAAGAGCCTTTCCTATGCAGACTTGGCCTATAAGGAGATTTCCTTCTCAGCCTACTAATACTGGTGTCCCTCTTATCAACACATTCCTTATGGCCCTCATACAGTTGTCTTCTGTGCTTCCCTGTGGAACTTTATCATCTGGTGGGGGTTCTGGACTTCACACCAAATATCTACACCAGCAGCCCCACTGCCCTTAACCTTTGAATGCCCTCTTTCACTGGCCACCATGCAATTCCAGCATTTCTATGCCAGGTTGTGTGGCCTTTGTCTTTTTCATGCTTCTAGGAAGGAGTGCAGACCATCTCTAGGAGTCTTTGCTTGGATACAAATTCCTGTCCCCCTTAATCAAGCACCCTTAGAATCCAGTCCTACACATACCTTCCAGTTTCTCAATAGTACATGCTGGTTAGATCTGTGGCTCCTTTGAGGAGCCGTCCCTTTTCTCCCTTCTCTCTCTCAGGTCATTTTGCTGACTGAGTTAAGTCATGGATCCACTTAATCCTGGTTATGTTAAGTGGCCTGGAAAGGAGTTAATGGCAGGGGGGCAGATGGAGAAAGGAGTCATGTTGACTTGAGGGAAGATGACTTTGCATTTTCTGCAAGCAAAGGGGGGGAGGGGGCTCCTGCAGGCTCAGAGAGTTCAAAGGAATCTGGGAATCTGGGATTTTCAAGGGCATCACTGAATGTCCATTTTATATGTCAGAGCCCATCCTTTCCCAACAAAGATTCTGACCCAGTCACAGCAGGCTTTGGTTGGCAGTTTAAGCATCTTTGAAGCATGGTTACTCAATTGAATTTGGCAATAGTCACCCCATTATATTATCCTTAGTTACTATTCCCCACCCCACCCCCCATATTCCTCAAACACCTGATATCTCACACCAGCTAGTGCATTCCCCTCCACTGGCTTCCCATCCCAATTTACAGTCTTAACAACTGGACCCACCTCATGCCAGGAGCTTTCGCTGCTCCACCCCCCACCAGTGGTGGACCCTCCCCGACAGCAGCGTCGGGGACTTTCCAGCTCCCAAACTGCACCTTCTCATCTGCTTTCTTTGACCATTCCTGACGCCAGTTGTCCTAGGTCGAATTATCCAAGAACCCCAGTTTAGGATACAAATGTGTTCTACGACATGCAGTCAACACCTGAGGAAGTCAGGAAAGGAAGCGGGACTGAGCAGAGGAAGAAGATGAGTTACGATCCAGCCCAACAGCAGCCTGCCTGGCTCCCTGGGGAGATCTGGAATGAAAAAGGTTAAAAACCCTCTGATAAGGGGTGCCTGGGTGGCTCAGTGGGTTAAAGCCTCTGCCTTCGGATCAGATCATGACCTCAGGGTCCTGAGATGGAGCCCCGCATCAGGCTCTCTGCTCAGCAGGGAGCCTGCTTCCCTCTATCTCTGCCTGCCTCTCTGCCCACTTGTGATCTCTGTCTGTCAAATAAATAAATAAAATCTTTAAACACAAACAAACAAACAAAAAAACCCTCTGGTTAAAAGGTATACAATGATGCCTCCTCTCTCCGGAACTTAATTTAGCCATCATCATTCTCAGTTATCCAGTATCCACCTCAAGACCCGCTGGCATTGGAGCACCTGGGTGGCTCAGTCAGTTGCGCATCTGCCTTCAGCTCAGGTCATGATCCCAGGGTCTTGGAATTGAGTCATGCATCAGGCTCCTTGCTCAGCGAGGAGTCTGCTTCTGCCTCTCCCTCTGCTCCTTTCCCTGCTTGTGCTCTCTCACCTGCGCTCTCTCTCAAATAAATAAATAAAACCATAAAAAAAAAAGATCTGCTGACATAGTCACATATGTGAGAATCTTATGGTAGAAAAGTTCAGGTTCTTTTCCAAGGGGTCTTTTTTACCCTCTCTGTAAATCAAGATGTGTATGGTAGAGACTGTTACCTTCTACCCAAATCCTTTCTCTTCTTCTTGGGTACACAGTTCTTCCACATTTGTTGGGGTCCTTTGCAGCTGGGACGGCCGTGTGATTAAATTCTAACAGTGGAACAGGATTAGATGCCATGTCCAGCCTCTAAGACAGCCAATGTGCTTCCTGCATTTGCTCCTTCTCCTCCTGCCAACTCAACCCAGTACAAGACAACGCAGCCTCAACCAAGCAAACAACAAGAAGGCTCTAAGGAATGGCAGAGCCACAAGATGAAAGGAGCCTGGGTTCCTGAACCTCAAGTAGAGGAAGCTACCCACCTGAGCACTGCCCCCTAGGCTGTGAAGGGAGCTCTGTTTGAGCCATTATATTTTGGAGTCTGTTTAGTACAATAGTTTGGCTTACTTTTTTTAAAAAATAAATTTTATTTATTTATCTGAGAGAGAGAGAGAGAGACAATATGAGGAGAAGAGAAGGGCAGAAGGAGAGGGAGAAGGAGAAGCAGACTCCCCACTGAGCAGGGTGCCTGATGTAGGGCTTGATCCCAGGACCCTGAGATCATAACCTGAGCTGAAGGCAGATGCTTAATCGACTGAAGCACCCAGGTGCCAGAACAGTTTAGCTTGCTCGACTGAAATTGTATATGAATAGATTTGGTAGCAGTGTCCAAATTCTATGGGTATTCGGAGCTTAGTTCCAATTCCACCTGGGACACCTAAAGAAACTGAAGTCCAGAAAAGTTAATGAATTTGTCTAAAGACTCACAAGATGGTTAAGATTAGGACCCAACTCTTCTAAAACCTAATCCACTTTTCTTTCCTATGCCATTCCGCCTTCCATAGTTCCGCAGGAGGGGGCATGGCTTGCTGAATGTGGCCATGAGATTTCTATTTCAGCAAGAGGGAAGGGCAGAGAGAAAGGCAGGGGATGCATTTTCTTGGCCTCAAGTAGTGAGCCATTAGCTACCCACGGTGATTAAATTATCTGGAGTGAATACCCAACTCCACATCATATACCGTGAAATGACAGATTTGCTTACAATTGTTCTCAGTGCTCAACACTTCAGTTTAATGCAGGCAAATGTGATCATTCAGTATCAGAGCACCACAGTGTCATCAGGTCCTTGTCTATATCTTCAAGGAAACAAGAATTTAAATGAGGATGACTGTTCATTTGACTGCTATAGTTTATTTTACAGATAGAAATAAAATCACATGTAGCAAAAGCATTGGCAAAAACATGATGATAAAAATAAGTAACTACCATTGATCATTTCATAAATGCCCGCTATTTGTCAGATACTGCATAAGAAACTTTACACATATGCACACACATACAAAAACGCACCGTGTAAGAAATATTTATATATAAATTATATATATATATATATATATATATGGATATATGCATTCTCATTTAATCCCTGTATCATCGGCTTTGCTGTGGTGACAACTCTCAAAATCCCAGTGACTCACACAATAAGTGTCTATCTCTTACTCATGTTATATGTACTTTCTTGCGTTTTTTTCATTCTGGGACCTAGGCTGAAGGTGCAGCCCTATAGGACATGCCATTCTGGTGGTGAAAGAAAGAACAAAAGTAGTAGAAAGTTGCAATGCCTCTTAAAAAAGCTTCTGCTCAGACAAATCTACAACATGTCCATTAATTCTAGTAGCCTAAGACCATCACAAGGCCAAAGTCAAATATCAGTGGGGAAGGAGAGAGTAGAAGTAGTGCAGATCACACAGTGACAGGCTAGGACATATAATCCCCATATGGGAAAAAGGGAAAGGAAACAACTAGGGACACTAACAAAACTTCAGTGCTACAAGATAGATATTAATTCCACTCCCCTCTCCACTTTCCCAGAGAAGATAAATAACTTTTCTAAGCTCCTTCTAGAGGTTGGAAATATCCCTTTCAGCTGGGGTGACTGGAGGAAGCTTTGCTAAAATCTGAGCTAGGGTTTGAAGGTTAGGTAGGACCTTGGTAACGGAAGAAAAAACAAGGACTTTGTAGGCAAAGGAAAACCCTAGAGCAGAGACAGGGAAATACCAGTCAAACAAGATCAGTTGGCCACAGAGTAGAGAAGAGAAAAGTGGAGAGGACAGGGGCTCCTTGTATGCTGAGGAGTTCGAGGCTAAGGAGTTTAACTTCATTTAAGGGGTAGATAGAAACCTTTAGATATTTTTGAGCAAGAGACTGCCATGATGAAAATGATTGCTTCTTTAGACTGATCCGACTACAGGGTGCAGGGTGGGCTGACATAGGGAGAAAAGGAGAGCAGCGTGACCAGTAAAGTAACTACATTTCCAGAACCAAGGTAGCAGTCTTTAACTAGGATGGTGGCCGTTGCAACAACAATAAAAAGGTCAATTCCAGAGACTCAGAACCAGTGGCTTAAAAAATTAGCCCAGCGTCTTCATCACCCATCGAGTACTCCCAATAACAACGTATTAATCCTGTGTGAATAAAGCATTTTTAACAGCCTGCTTTTTGTGTAACATACAATATTGGGTGTTACACAATTTAACGTGTAACATACAATATTGGTTGGTTTTTTTTAAGATTTTATTTATTTATTTGACAGAGATCACAAGTAGGCAGAGAGGCAGGCAGAGAGAGAGGAGGGGAAGCAGGCTCCCTGCTGAGCAGAGAGCCTGATGAGGGGCTTGATCCCAGGACCCTGGGGTCATGACCTGAGCCGAAGGCAGAGGCTTTAACCCACTGAGCCACCCAGGCGCCCCTGTTTGGTTGTTGTTGTTTTTTAAGAGAATGTAAATAGTATGCACCTTAAAGCTTCAGGACAAGTTCCCATCCCCCCAGGACAAGATAACTGTCCCCCAAGCCTCATACATATACAGCCCCCCACTGCCAGGGCTTAAATTAAATGTTGGATAGACCAAGTAAGGCCAAAGTCGGGGGGATGGGTGACTGGGAGAGTGAAAGCCACTGGTCAGTTTCAGTGAGGTGTGCTATCCAGTTGAGAATCTCAGGCACTTGGAAATTGGGATCCCAAGCTCTACTTACAGAATAACGGTGTTTCAACAAGCAAAGTAAAAATAACTGTATTACATGAAAATACTTTGCAACGTGATAAGCAGTATTGGCAACTTCGTCTAATTTAACATTTTATTCTTGGGTCATGGTTAGGTAAATAATAGACTGAATGCTCCTTATAAAAAACCAACCAACCCAACCAAATCCTGTACTACTGCATTATGTCTGAGTCTGTTTAAAGTAGATTTACTAAGAACCCACCTTGGTCAAAAACAAAAACAGTGGAAAGAAAACAGGTGGAAGGAAAGGTGACCCAGGGAAACTAAACTCCAACAACGGAGACCATTTCGGGAAACTCAAGGGCTCAGGATGCCTGGCTAGCCTTAAGCAGGGCGAGTCCAGGGAAAGCCCTGAGTTCCGGGGTGGAGGGACTGCGGAGCCATGTGGAAACCCGCCCAGGACCTTTTCGAGATAGGGACAGGAAGGAAAAGGGGCAGCGGATCTGCGAGACCGAACGCCAGCCTCTTCCCAAACCCCGGACGCAAGCTACACTCTCTCTCCCAAGGGCGGAGACCCCCTAGACAAGACAAAGACCAGCGAGGGAGGAGACACGGCGTGCGCGTGCGCCACGGAACGCGCATGCGCATAGCCGCCGGCACGGCGGTTCGAGCTGTAGGGGGAGGGAAGGAAGGAGAAGGGAAGCGTTAATAGGAGCGAGCCAGGAGGCGGGGGAGGGCCGAGCGGTGGGGTGCTCGCGCGCGCCTACTGGTGGCCGGAGGAGAAAACGTCCGCGAAGACCTCACTGCTGACCCCTCCCTTGTGGAGGCTCGCGCTCCCGCTGCTCGCGCCTGCGCCGCCAGCCGGCCTCGGGAACGCGTCCTCTCGCTGGTGCGCGGGCTCGCACTCTCCGCCACCTACCAGCTCCCGCACCAGCAGCAGCGCAGCCGCCGCCGCCGCCGCCGCCGCCGCCCACCTTCTGCCGCCGCCACCACTGCCACTTTCTCCTCTCTTTCCTCTACTGTCCTCGCCCTCTGTCGACTATCAGGTAAGCGCGAGGCTCCTCTATCTGCCTCCCGGTCCGCCCCCTTGCACTCTCAGGCTGCCGCCCCTCGTCCCCCGCCGCAGAGATGGGTTTCGTGAGGTAAGCATAGGTCGGGGACAGCGGCTGGGGCCCCTCCCTGCATCCTGTGCGCTCCGGGCTGGGAATAGGGAGGCTTGGAAAGGGACCCAGGCAAGGGATGCACGCACGCGTGTGTGTTGGTGTGTGTGTGTGTGTGTGTGTGTGTGCGTGCGCGCGCTGGGGGGTGTCCTTAAGACCCGCTCCGCGCGGACCCGACCAGAGGTTGTGCCCGAAGGGTGGGGCGCGGATGGCGGTGACCTGGGGGAAGGGGCTGCTGTGCACTCTTGCTCGTCACCTTTTGCCGCAATGGGCGTGTGTCTGTATGTGTGTGTGTTAGGGGGTGTCTAGTGACGACCCCCGAAACCGAACCCGTAATCCGATTTCTCTGCTTTGGTTTGCCATAAACCCTTCAGGAAGGTATGGATCCGGATCTAGAAAAGATGAATCCCTGCCTGCCCCTCCCTACTGCTCCCCGTCAGCAATTCCAGTGGGGCTTTCACTGTCCCTGATTTAAGGCGGTGGCCCACCCCCTCCCCGTTTTCCTCCTTCAGAAACCCGCAGGGGACATTTGGGGGCTGGGAGTGGAATCGAGGAGATGGGGAGGGGTCCAGGCGCTGTCACTTTCGTTGCCCTTCCCCCTGCGCGCGCCTGGCACCGAGACGCGAGCAGCGCCGTGCCCGAGAGAAGGTAGTGCGGGGATCCCGGTGTGGGGGCTCGGAGAGGCGAAAGGCTGGAGTCACCTGGCCTTGCAGTGCGGAAGGACTCGGTAGCTGCGGACCCCTGCTGGCAACCGCAGCCCGGCACAGGCACGCGCGGGGGCTGCAGGTGCATTTCGGGGCGGGCCCCTTTCTCTGCGCTCGGCGCCTGGTGTCCGGCGTGTGCGCTCCCTGTCGGAGGCGCGGCGCTGGCGCGCAGGGCTCGCCCCTCACTGCGGCAGTGGGTGTGGATCCGGGTGGGTAAGGAGGGGGAGAGTAAGCTTGCCTCCTCCCACTCCCACCCCTGCTTTTTTTTCCCCTCCAAACGCGAGGTGCCATCTTTTTGCGGCGTGTCACGTCTTTACTGTACCCTGCCAAGCCGGGTGGCTAGGCTTTGGAGGACAGGGCGGGGACTGTAATTAAGGGGGGGCGGGTATGATAATCAACGCTGAAGTCTTGGTATTTTGCTGCTGTGAGTTTGAGCCCTGGGGGCGTTCACCCGTAATCTTTCTCGGGGGCTAGATGCTTTGTTTGTAGAGCTTACGTGATCTGCGTTGCCAGCCCTGGTTTTTTGGCTCTTATCTATGAGAGTGTTTAACCAAGGCCCCTGCCCCTCCCCCTATTTCCCGCCCCTCATTTTCGAGCCTTTTGTTAGATCTCGGGCTGGCTCGGGTCAGGGAACGCCAGTCACAGCCCTGGGGACACGGATGGAACGGCCGTGACCCCGCTCGGCCCCCTCCCGGAGCCAGGCGGCGCGCCAGAAAGAGTCCGCGGGGCCGAAGGGCTGGGATTCGAGGTCTCTGCGCGCTGTGCGTGTGGCCGCAGAGGAGGAAGCCCCTCCCTCCATCCCGAGAGGCCTGGGGGCCACCTCCCACGGGCTGCCCACCAAGGGTCACCGGCGACCCCCGGGAGGTGGCGGGGACAGGGCACAGGCTGAGCCCCTCTCCGCTTCTTGCCCTGTTGCTTCGCCAGATGGGAGAATGTAAGGAGGGAGCAAGAGGGTTCCTCCTCTGCTTCGGGCCACACCCATTTTTCCTGAGATGACTTGGGGGGGGCGCGGAGGGGTGGTTGCTATGGAAACCACACGCGTCCCAAGAACGGACCTCCGGGCGTTGCCCCTCCCCTTCCCAGCCAAGATTTTGAACCCAAGGGGCAGGCGAGGCCGCGGCCCCTCAGTCTTTACTAGGCTGCTGGGGGTAGACCGCCCCCAACCCTGAGCTGGTGACTCTTCCTAATTGGCCTCCGGCGGCCTCAGCCACCCAGATTAGCGTCCCTCATGTATTTTTATTATTGTGGCCGAATATTATTTTGGAAACGTACAAGATTTTAACTTAAAAGCCCGAGTACACTGCCACCCTTGAAATGGGGAGGGGAGCGGGAACCGGGGTTATGGACCCCCCAGCAAGGGAGTCCGAGCTTCGCCCCCCTGCCAGGAGCCGTGTCCGCGCGGTTTTCTGGTTAGTTCTATCGCTGCAAACTGATGCGGGGGCGCAGTTCCGAGAGGGATGAGCATCTCTAGAGCCCAATCATCCACGCGAGCCGCCCCCGATTGATCTGAATGTCCAGGGATTGGTCCAGCTGGGGTCGAGAGCCCGCCAGAGGCCCGGCCGAACCTTCCTGGCTGCGACGTCGGAGGTCGAAGCCCGGGAAGTGTGGGGCCTCCCTGCAGAGTTGAGTCCGCCAACGGTGGGGTGCAGGAGAGGCTCAAGGATCGCTTCGAGCATCTTCTCTAGCCTCCCTCCACCTCCTCCACCCTAGAGCTGGGCGCGGAATTCTGGTTCCAGACAGAGCAAGGGTCTCAGAGCGGCCCTGGGAACGGGTAGCCCGCGGCCACAGCTCCCCCGGGGGGCCGCGGGCGGAGAGGTCACCTCCTGTCTGTTGGGGAAAGGGAGCATGGCGGGAGCGAGCACATTTAGCTCAATGCCGGGAACAAAGCGCAGTCCAGACGTCCGCGATTTTGCTCCATTTTGAAATGTGTTGGCGCTTTGGTGGGGCTCTCTGTCGGTAAGGCCTGGGAGCTGTTCATGGAGGAATCCCAGGCGCCAGAGGATGGATCTTCGTACTTGGATCCGGAAACACCATCCCGGCTCTCCTCGTGCTTGAAGTAACCGGCTTACCCCCTCCCCCTCCTGGGATCTCCAGGGATACAGCGTTTGCGCCCATGCTCCTAAGGGAAAGGTCCGGGCACAGATCCGAGGGCTATCGATTCCTGTCCCCGACCCCCATCAGGCGGGAGCTCATTTATGTCCCGGAACACCCCATTTGGCCTCTGGCACGCAGGAACCTCCAGGCACGGTCTCCAGCTGGGCTGAGTTGGGATGGATGCTGGAACCTGGGACAGCGACTTCGGGGCCTGGCTCTCCAGGCCACCTCGTGTGTGTGCTCAGGCCCGGCAGGATGGGTTTTTGATCGCTACCCCTCCCATTGATCTGTCCTACAGCAGAAAGAGAAATGTCTTTCCTACCTAAATAAATGAAGGTATTATTTTGCAATTTATGGTGCTGCTTAGGTTTGCTAGATAAGAATTGCTTATCCATTCCTCCATCTCCAAACCCTTCCTCTAAACAATAAATAATTACCACCCCTGCCCTACCCCATCCCAGTGGCTAGTCCCAAGTGACTCCTGAAGCTAATCAATTTTTTGGCCTACAGCTGCTTCTGAAACAGCTTGTGTTTACTGCAATAATCTGGTTTAGCTCTTGGGGTTGCCTTTGGATAGTTGCAGGAGAGTTTTGTTGGCTCTGCTGGTTTTTGGAGAAGTGACAGCCCTTGTCTGTATGTGCCTGCCCCACACAGGCCTCCTCCAGCACCTGTCTATGGTGGAAGGGCGTGGCTTGGAACTGGTTTCAGGTGTCAGGCTCGGCATCCCTGACAGGAACAAAAGGAATGGATTATTCCCACAAATTGCAAGAAAAAAACTTAGAAGCAGTTTGATTGAGAAAGGGTCAGATTTATTCCGATTGGGGAAAGAGCCCCTTCTATTGGACGGGCACTTTGACCCACCTGCCCTTGGAGGGCAGCGCCAGCCTGGAGATGCAATGAGATCGTGGTGCCCTTTGTTTAGGCTGAATTTTCTTTCTGCCCTTTTAACATCAGTTCATGAACCCATTTGTTGAAAAATTTAAAAAGTTGTGTTTTATTACAATTTCCCTCAGCATTTATGTATATGAATATGGTTTGAGTGGCTCCACAGCTGTGTGTGAACATATATTAGTTTTCTAGTTAAACACCTGATAGTTTTCCAACTAGATAGTATTCTTCCTATGCTCACCTTGAAAAAGAATCACTCAAAAACAAATCAAAACACTGTCGGGGGCTTAATACAGTACTAGACCTAGAATAGGTGTTTGGTCCATACCCATTTAACAAGTAAATGGGTAAAATGGGAAAATGCAGGTCAAAAAAGGTGGTAAAGAGAAAAATAGAAGGGGGGGGGCCTATATTCAAGGTCATGGCATCAGTAAGGTTTGGGGGCAAATCTAGTCCAGTTTGTCCCCTGCTCAGTATCCAAGTGGCACCGGAAAGCAGCCTGTGCCCCCTGGTGCACCTCCACACCCTCTCTACTCTGCTTCCGAGCCTTCTCCCTTCCCAGTACAATGCTCCCTGGCCCCAGAGCCCAGTCCCCGCTGCTCACCCCACCCTGGTTGGCCAGAAGAGTGCAGGAGAGAGGATGGGAAGAAAGCACACAATACCTCCGGTGGGGAAACAGATCAGAACTGATCTCTGCCATCTTTGGGACTGTAGGCCCTCCTGGCACCGGAAGTCAGAAGGATGGAGGAGGTGGGAAACCCCATTTGTCTCTGCCCCTTCCCCTTCCTCCCACCCTGTCTTTTTCACTATCCCACTTTAAAAAGTGCCCCTCCACCCCTCCATATTCCCAGAAATGTCCACCTAGTTAATTGCTTCTCTAACTTGCCAGCCTCACTGCTTCTGCTGGTGGTTTGCAGGAGTCCCGGCATGGAGGGGCATACCTGAGCAGGTGAGGGGAAGAGAGGGTTCTGCCTCACCAGCTGGGCTGCTTCTGAGCAGACCTGAGAGAGGACCCCAGTATTCCAGCTGGGACTCTTGGGTGTTTTCCTGTAAAACAGTGGTATTCAGTCCCCAGGGCCGTTGAGAGGTTTAGAGACATTTTTAATTTTCACAACTGGGGAAGGTACCACTGGCTCCTAGTGGGTAGGAGCCAAGGAAACTCCCAAACCTCCTGCTATGCACTGGACAGTCCCCCACATCAAAGAGTATCTGGCCCCAAATGTCACTTGTGCCAGGGTCAGAAGTCCTGCTACAGAAACATTGTTCCTCTGGCATTCTTATCATAATGGCACTTATGTTCAGGGAGTGTCTTTTAGGAGGCACTGTTGTAAGTGTTCCCCAGAGATGATCTCATTTCATCCTCTCCAAACCCCCATTTTGTAACAGGTGCTGTTATTATCTCTGTTATGTATGGAGAAACTGAAGTACAGAGAGGTTTAGTAACTCACTACAGGTCACACAGCCAAGGAGTGGTAGAGCTGAAGTCCAACCCTAGCCTCCTCCCTTCTCAACTACACGTGGCTTTAATAGGCCTTTGTGGGCTAGCCCGGGAACCTGAGCATGATCTCTGTAACATTGACCCATTGGAAGATTCAAATTCCAAAGCCACTGACTCACAAAATGGACTTCTGAAAGAGTCTGTCATTGGAGCACAACGTGAAGCTCGTAATTTCTGATCTAGCCTTGGCACAGGGAGCAAGGGATTTCACTCAACCTCTGTGCCACTGTTTATAAAACAAAGAGAAAAATATCCCAGGGACCTTAAGCCTCTTCCCCCAGACCCAGGTTTTCAAGACGGCTCTGTCGTACAAAGGAGCAGCCGGTTCTGATCAGCTCAGAGAAGGCTGGAAATCAAGACTGGGGGATCATGACATAGACTCAGCTATGGTCAGGGCCAAATCAGTGAAGTTTTAGGGACAGCAGAACCTCCTCTTAGGTGCCCTCAGAGGGATCAAAGCTTTGGCACCAGCCAGTGGGACCAGCTCTGAGTCTGTGGCTGAGTTGAGTTGGGTGGACATGGGAAAGGGCCTCATGCAAGAATCTCGGGGCTCCCTCGGCAAAGGTGGGCCTGGAGGCTTTTCTCGCTTCCTGGGGCACAGTCTGTACAGTAAATATTCCTTTATGCTGTGGCACAGAGGGACTGCTTGGAATCCTTTGTCGCCAGAACTCACTGGCATCCACCTGGGGGAAGATCGGAGGCCTCTGTAATTCTGCAGCCAGCCCTGTGTGGGCGACCAGACATACACCATACACGCCCATCTCACCCCTATTACCTCGCCAACGGGGTTACTGTCCAAGCACGCGTTTCCTGTCTCCAAGCACCATGCTCCTGCCACCTCGGCCAAGTTCCTTTCCTGCCCAGATGGCCTCCACCTGAGTGTGGGCAAGCAGGGAGAGGCCATCTTGGGATGGTTTCTGAACTTTCTGGGTTCTCTGATTAGGAGACATTCTGCAGATGTGCAGCTAAAACCGGCTTCCCCAAAATACAAACTTGAATGACTTCCAGGTGGTTTATCTGAGTTTGTTTTTGCTGCGTTGACATTTCGGTGGGCTCTGTGCTGCTCCAATCAGGGGCACTAGAGAATGAATCCCCCCGAAATGTATTTTGTGCCTTGGCTATTCAGGGAAGGCTGGTGAGCACCTTAAAGGCAGACACTATTTCTTCCTGACAAGCCCTCGGGGCAGGGCCCTGTCTTGCAGAGAGGTATTAGGTTTGGCCAGTGGTTAAGGGTGTGGACTCTGAGTTGAGTCCTGGGTGCAAGTCCTGCCTCCCCCACTTATTGTGGGGGCATGGCAGTACCTATCTCCCTGGTTGCTATGGGGCTTAAAGGGGGTGAGGGGAGGATGCGGGGCTTAGCCCAGGGCCTGGCACATAATAAATTGTTTAGTGAATGGTCCCAAGGGCAGCTGCCTCTGGATCAAGGCTTGTGATTGGATGAATGTGCAAAGACATCTCCTGACCCTGGTGATGGATACACTTGTAACAGATACATTGTTGCACTGACTAAGGATCAAGATAGGAGTGGGCAGCTGCCCAATTTGCCTGGAGCCAGGCCCTGCTGTTTGGGTGGAAACAGGTCCCCCGAAAATCCCACACACCCATGTCTAATTGTACAGACAGAATTCTTGCTACAGGCAAGCAGAATGACTTATCATCTGCAGTCCTTGCCTCTGTCCTCTTCCTTCCTGAAATCCGCCCCACGCCAGGAATAGACTGTGTATGCTCCAGGCCAGCCAGAGCAGAACGGCGCCCTCCCACCATCCTGGGAACCCCGACCCTGCTTAGCGAGCGAGTCAGGTTGGGAGCTCCTACTAGCCTACTCACCGAATTAAAAGCGAGTGCAGATGGGATCGGGAAGGTAGTGGAAGGCAGTGGAGGAGAGATTTACAAATGAAATGATTAAGCAGGGTGTTGAAGTCGGTAAACCTGGCAAGCGGCCTTCATGGTCAAGAGAAGAGTCAAGCAGAAAAATGTTAAATAAAACAAACTGGACATGTTCTGAGTCCAGGGGACTCCAAGCACCCCAGGAGCATGCTCATATCTGAATTACTAAATTTGGTTTAAGAAGCCTTCTTACCTATGCAGTGAAGACTGAGGGTTATACTACGTTAGTTTTTTAAAAAGTCATTAAATCAGAAAAAATCATTGTGAAATGATACTCTTGGTGTTTGGATCAACTGGTTGGAATTTCTTGTCTTTCTTACCTAAGCCACACTCACAATACCTTGTTTAAGACTTCAGATTTCAGCTCCTTAGAAAGAGGAATTACACTACCGAGTAATCTAAATGCAGAATCTCTCTCGAGTTTTACTGTTTCATTCACAGTCTTTAATATCTCCTTTGACAGTAAAAAAAAATTACCCAGTTTTATGAAGTCTTTCCAAAGCGTTCAACTGGATTTTCCTAAAACCAATGAATGACTTTAAGAGTTTGCCTTTCATTTTGCACTTGAATCTCATCAGCTTGTGTCTTATTTAAATTATAAGATTATGGTAACAAGTGTGTCGGACCTAGAAGTTTGGCTGTGGTAGGAGGAGGCCTTAGCCGTGGACATCAGGCCTTGTGGATCTAGCCTTAAATATGTACAGTCTTGGGGCGCCTGGGTGGCTCAGTGGGTTAGAGCCTCTGCCTTCGGCTCGGGTCATGATCCCAGGGTCCTGGGATCGAGCCCCGCATCGAGCCCCACATCGGGCTCTCTGCTCAGCGGGGAGCCTGCTTCCTCCTCTCTCTCTGCCTGCCTCTCTGCCTACTTGTGATCTCTGTCTGTCAAATAAATAAATAAAATATTTTGAAAAAAATATTTACAGTCTTTCCTTTCTCCTTCTTACACAGTGTCACCTAGGACAGAGACTGTGGAGACTGTTACTAAGTGAATGGTGGGCAGTCACCTTCCCTGCCTGCCCCATCTCTTGCCTGCCTTCTAGGACAAGCTCAGCACTTTGAATTCATTCACACAAAATCCCAGGTTAAGGGGGTGTTGCAAAATTCTCCCTATAAAGCCCAAAATAAATATAGATCCCATCTACTATATTAACTCTCCTTAGTGAAGGAATTTTAGATGAAGATCCAACTATTAAAAACCACTTTGAATCAGCAAGGTAGATTTATATCTGAAGCCATTGGAAATGATGCTCCATTCATGGCCCTTCCTTTGGTCTTGCCCCTCTCCTGCTCAAGCTGGCATCTAAGAGAAGAGGGACGTAATTATCTCTGGTCCCAGCTGCTAGTTTGCCCACCTACCTGGAGCCCAGTTTTCTGTTTTCCCAGGAAGTCTGGATGATGTTGTCTTTGGACTTGGTCAGCAATTGTAGCATAAAAAGCCCAGGGTTGCCCTTTCATCTTCGAGACCTCCTCCCCAAAACATCAAGGATATTAGAAGACCCCTGGGGTGCATAATTGCTATCATGTGATCTCCAGCAGACACGTTATGCCAAAAGGAAGTGCAGGGAAAGAACATTTCACAGAACTGTGGGACTGTGTCCCTCCTCCAGGGTGAAGGACCTGAATGAGAACCAGTGGTCTAGTTCATGTGTCAACAGAATCATCCCGGACCAAACCCAGTTAGGCCACTGATGGGTAGGTCATTTCAGAGGTGCTTATTTCCAGTTGTTCTCAGTTGGACATTGGCACCAAACTATCATCCTAACTCATGCCCCCTCCCACAGCCTATCCCTCTAAAAGAGGCTTATTGATTAATTAATAATCTCAAACCAAATGCTTTAATGCCCAAGGGAAAGTTACAATTTAAAGAATCTCTTTGGTATTTGTTTTATTGGAGAGAGAGTGCACAAGCGCACGTGTGGGAAGGGGGAGCAGAGGGAAAGAGAGAGAGAGAGAGAGAGAATCACAGCCAGACTCCCTGCTGAGTGCAGAGCCCAATATGGAGCTCGATCCCGGGACCCTGAGATCATGACCTGAGCCAAAACCAAGAGGTGGACACCCAACCGACTGAGCCACCCAGGTGCCCCATAATTATAATTATGTATTTAAATGTGAATATTCACTCCCTTATTTGATGTATATCTAGACTTTTTATATTAGGTTTGCTGAACACCTGACAGCTTTCAACTTTAGTATTGGTAATGCATCAGAATTTAAATCGAGGTATGTTAATAAGCCAAGCAAAGGTTGTATATATGAGTAAAATACTTGTATATAATCTCCTGTTTTGGGGTATGGTAATAATTGCGGTATAAATTCGTGTGAACCTATCTTTCAAAGCTCCTATTGCCAAGAACCACCAGGAATAGCTGTTTGGAAGAGTCCCCAGATCTTCTGCCATCCACCTCCTGTCTTGTCTTTTCCTTAGGAACAGGGAAATTCCACACTGGCCCCAGGGCACATGCCTATGCCTCACTATGGGCCCAGTTTAGAAAGGAAGGATTTTGCAGAATATCCCTAAATCCACTTGAATAATGGAGTGATCAGTCACAGATTCACCTGAACCTGCTTTAACCCTATTTAATCTTTCCCGGGGGTTAATCCTGCAGGATGGGCCTGCTGGGGCCTCCACTGGCTTTAGTTCCGCAGGCGTCCTGTATTCGGAGTCCCTCCCTTTTTAACCCTGCAGGGAGCGATGACTAGACTCTGTTCCCTGCAGAGGGTTAAAGACTAAATACATTGAAATAAATCCTTTTCAGTGTCACTAAAGTGCTATAAATAATTATGAACCGATGCTTGATGTCTGATGGGAAAACTTTTTTTTAACTGGCAGGATTCTTGTTAGAAGTTGATAATCTGGGCCAAGTGATAAAGAACTTAAAGAAAAAAAGATCTATGAACACTGGGGAGGGTATGGGCTATGGTGAGTGCTGTGTAATGTGTAAGCCTGATGATTCACAGACCTGTTTCCCTGGGGCAAATAATACATTACACATTCATTAAAAAAAAAAAGGTCTCCTTATCATTTATTGCTGGCAAGACTGAATTCCAGAAGCTAGCCATTGCCTCATTTTGTGGGCCTGTTATCCCCCGCTGCATGGGCTTGCTTGCCAAACCCTGAATTTAATTGCAGCCTTTCCTGTTCACCAGCTGAAGAGACTTGGGGCAAAGTGGAAGATTTCCTGTACCTCCATTTTTCCATCTGCAAAATGGGGATCGTGCAATGCCCTCACCCCCAAATGGATGATAATGCAGGCTCCCCTCTCACTGGATAGTTGCAGAGCTGAAATAAAACCTTCTATGAGAATTCCTTCAAGCTGCTCAGAAGACCAGTGCCGCAGGTCTCCAGGAGGCGAATGGAGCCCGATGCCTAAGATCATTCAGCTGCCGCCACCCTGTTCCCCTCTTGCCGGCAGGACGGTGCAGGCTCCTTCCCAGGGGTGAGCAGCCATCAGCAGGGCCTGTGGCCATGCTGGATGGACAGGCGGTTGCAGTCCAGCCTGTGCAGGTCTCGTCTGTTCCCTTCTTTGCAGAGGAGGTCTAAAGCCGGGGTGCAGGACAGGACAGAGGGTGGTCACGCTTGTAGTGTAACCCAAAGTGATACCCGGAGAGGGGCGGGGGGCCTCCCTGACCCCTCTCGTGACCCTCGGATGGCCTTTCCATTTTTGCAGGGGTTTTCAGTTTCTTCCTAATCAGACCAGGACTTCGTACAGAATCTCCTATTTGATTATGCCCAGGGGCAGCCTCTTCTGGCTACTCCATGTTTGGTCAGCATTGGGAACTGAGTCAGGCAAGAGTGATTAAATTAAAGGCAGACGTTGACTTTGGTGGTGTGATATTCTGGTGGCTGTGGGGCGGCTAGAGGCTCAGCCAAGTGTCATTAATTGAAGCGCCTGCACTTGGAATTTGAACGGAGCTGGAGCTGGGTTATCGTCTGTCTTTGCCCTGGGAGTGGGGGGCTTCTCATGCATGTGGATGGTGGGTAGTAGGTCAGGGCACACGTGTTGCTCCAGCCTGTGAGCAGCCTGGCTGCCTGAACACAGTCCCTATTGGTCTAAACTAGTTCTGTTGTATGAAGATGCTGATAATAATGGTACTAGCTGGTTGCATTTATTTTACTAAAAACATGGCCTCATTTAACCCTCCCTCCCCCTCGAGGCAGGGATCATCATCCTTATTTTGCTGGGGAGCAGACTGAAGCCCAGACACTTCCCAGCTGGAGAGGAAGCCAGGACGTGCTTCTCCCCGACGCCCGTGCCTTGCTGCCTTCATGCCTCCCCTCCGGGGCTACTCTCCACGCCAACAGATGTGTCTTTAGCGCTAATGCCCAGAGAAGCTGTGCCCTCCAGCCTCCCTGAATGGGTCATATGCAACCTGAGCCTGGAGAAAGTATTTTAAACCGAAAGCTAGCCTCTAAACTGGGCTGCCGCTTCATGTCGCTGGTGACGGCAGAACCAAATTTAGTGTCGTGGGCAGATCGACACTTATCCAACAGAGAAGCTCATTTTTCTTCCAGTTCGCATAAAACATGAGAAATGTCCACACCTGCCACACTTCTTTGGAGGGATTATGTGTGACCGAAGGCTGGGAAAGGTGGCCAGGAGGGGCCTGGATATTTAAACTCAGGGGAGATGACATTCAGGTTCCCAGGTGGTGTCTACAAGGAGAAATTTAATTCAAAGTGGGAGTTTTCCCATTTTCCGTGGGCCAGGCAGACTGTCTGCTGTTAGGAGAAAGGGTCATAGTGGAAGGGAGGGGCTGGGTGGCATTAGTCAGCCTCCTGGTGCACTGTCTGATCCTCCTCCCTCAACAATCCACTTTATTGGGGCACCTGGGTGGCTCAGTGGGTTAAAGCCTCTGCTTTCGGCTCAGGTCATGATCCCAGGGTCCTGGGATAGAGCCCCACATCGGGCTCTCTGCTCCGCGGGGAGCCTGCTTCCTCCTCTCTCTCCCTGCCTGCCTCTCTTGCCTACTTGTGATCTTTGTCAAATAAATAAATAAAATCTTTAAAAAACAAAACAAAACAACAATCCACTTTATTTCCCCCATGTCTATACCACTGCAGTTCACCTCCAGCACCAGGAAAAAAGGGAGTAATGGGGAGCAGAGAAGGGGAGCTCACATGGATAGGGCTGGGGCCACACATAGTAGATATTTAGAATCTGCAGCCTCATCAGGCATGTTTATGGCACTGAAATACATTTCCCACAGCCACCCCTGCATCAAATGAAAACAAGAACCATTTCTCAGTTCTGTTCTTGCCTCCCTCCTCCCCGGCTTTTTTTTTTTTTTTTTTTTTTAATCCATTAGCTCGAAAGTAAACTATATACCATATATGAGATCTCACCCTGGTTTGTTTTGTTGGGTTTTCCTGGGTGGGGGGAGAGAGATCCGTGATCATTTCAGACTATAAATTGTATTCAGGGTGTGAGTAGTCTGAGTAGTTCAAGAAAATTCTTAAAAGCACCCCAAACTAAAAAATGGGGCCACCTGAAGGAACACTGTCAGTCCCAGCACTGAGTGCCAGCCTGCTTAGCTCTCGTGGATCTGGGTGTGGGCCCCTTTGCCCAAAGCACTGGATGCAAAGTTAGGAGCATGGGAACGCTGGGCAGAGGGCTGCTATCTCGCTCGTTGGACAGGCCAGGGCATGCTGGCCGTATCTGGGCCTTTCAGTGCAGGGAGCTCATTCATCATCAAAGGTTATGGCCACATTATAGGCACCAGACCCTATGTCTCTGGGACTTAATGACTGAGGTTCCTGGGATTGCTCCCTTCTGGGAGAACAGACCCTGTCCCCAGTGGGCCCAAGTTTGGAGAGAATGCTTGGGATGACCTGGCTTTCTGGATATACTAATAATGTTCTAATTTGGACTAATTAGGGAATGGTCAGTCTCATTAAAAAGCTAACTTATTTTAACACTCTTATCTAGGTATTTGGGAGAGGGGAGTTGTATAAGAACATTTTTAACACAGGGCATGGGCACAGCTCACATTTGGGTAGCCTACATGGTGTGATGTCGGGGTGCTAGGTGCTAGGGAGACCCCACCTCCCCCAAACTGCTAACAAGCAGATAGTACTTTGGAGTTTATATGGTCTCATTTAGTTCTCGATGTGAGCCTGTAAAAATTCTTTTCCCTTTTACAGATGATGAAACTGAGGTTCAGCGAGGTTAAAAGGCACCTCAGAATCCCATGGCTAGTATTAGACTGACTGGGGATTTGAACCCAGAACTTCTGCTTCTCAAGAGCCAGCCTCACCCTGGCTTTTCCATCCTTGGCTCTCCATCCATTGCTTTAGCCTGAGGGATCCTACTACTTGTTAAATGGCCAGTGCTTTTGATTTAAAAAAAATTTTATATATGTGTGTGTGTGTGTGTGTAGTGTGTGTGTAATATGGCAATGACCTGGAATTTTAGCTTTATGATTATTAAATGAAGAGATTGCTTTTTCAGCATAAGGTGTGTTTGGGGTATGGGCATAATTTGTGCCCCTGAAATGCTCCCTACACCCTAGGAATGGGGGGCACAGGTGAAGGAAGGAATCACCCAGTCCAAGCAGCCCCCCTCTGGGCTGAACTGCTGGGCTCACCTTTGCTGCCGTCACTCACATTTCCAGGGATCCAGGAGACACAGAGAGAGGAAGACACCTCTATGGTGTTACACCAGACCAGGCTAAGCATCGCATCTTGTAATACAAGTTATTTTTTCCTTAACTAACAGCTAAAAATGGTTGCTAGAATTTAAAGATAATTAGTAAATTAATTGGGGTTTTCTCTCTACGACTAGTTTCAAAGCAAATCGATTAATGCTTTCTGCTTCCACATCATGAGGGCCCATTATTCAGTTTCCACGACTTCTTCCGAGTCCACTGCTGACTTCTCCGGGGAGCCGGTACCTGACCACATCCATCTGTTGGGTGATGTTCAGCTCATCTCTGTAGCCTCAGTGCCTGGCACAGCCCATGGCACAGAATAGATGCTCCATGACTGTTTAAAGAATGAATAGACAGGTGATTGTGTGAATTCAATACTGATTAAAACCTAGGGCTTTTCTTCAAGAGACTTGAGAATGGAAAGGGAAACAGGTGTGTATAACTTGTATAATTGTGGGTGATGGGCCACTTTATGATTTTACTTATTTGTTTTGAGAGAGAGAGAGAGCATATGTGAGTGAGTGGGCGGGGGGGGGGGCAGAGGGAGAGGCAGAATCCCAAGCAGACTCCCCACTGGCTGTAGAGCTCAACTTGGGGCTTGATCTCACCACCCTGAGATCATGACTGGAGCCAAAATCAAGAGTCAGATGCTTAACTGACTGAACCACCCAGGCACCTCCCACTTTATGATTTTAATACCTAATCCTTTTATATCAAATGCAGTCCTGGGGCACTTGGCTGGTGCAATTGGTGGGGAATGCAACTTTTTTTTTGTAGTTTCAAGTTTTTATTTAAATTCCAGTTAGTTGGGGTGCCTGGGGGCTCAGTCAGTTGAGCATCAGACTCTTGGTTTCTGCTCAGGTTGTGATCTCAGGGCCCTGAGATCAAGCCCCATCTTGGGCTCCATGCTCAGCAAGGAGCCTGCTTTGGGTTCTCTCCCTCTGCCCCTCCCACTCATGCTGTCTCCAAAATAAATTAATAAATCTAAATTAATAATAATAATAATAATAAATTCCAGTTAGTTAACATAGTGTAACATTAGTTTCAGGTGTGGAATTTAGTGATTCATACAACACCCAGTGCTCATCACAAGTGCCCTCCTTAATACTCATCCCCCATTTAACCCAAGAGTGTGCAGCTCTTGACCTTGAAATTTTGAGCTCGAGATCCAAGTTAGGTGTAGACATTACTTAAAAATAAAGTCTTTGAAAACAATAACAACAGGGGCACCTGGGTGGCCCAGTCCATTGAGCGATGACTCTTGGTTTCAGCTCAGGTCTTGACCTCAGGAGCCATGGGGTCAAGCCCTGCATCAGGCTCTGTGCTTAGCTGGGAGTCTGCTTGAAATTCTCTCTCTTCCTCTCCCTTTGCCCCTCCTCCACTCTCTCTCTCTCTCTCTCTCAAATAAATAAATAAATAAATAAAGTCTTAAAAACAACAACAAAGAAAACAAATCCAATGCTGTATTTCCTTTTAATGCTTTCACACAAAGACCTAAAGTCGGGGGTGGGGCGGGGAGCGGGTGCCAGTCAGCATTTGAAGTTTTGAGTGTTAAAAGTGGAAATGCGGGGCGCCTGGGTGGCTCAGTCATTAAGCCTCTGCCTTCAGCTCAGGTTATGATCCCAGGGTCTTGGAATCGAGCCCCACATCAGGCTCTCTGCTTAGTGGAAAGCCTGCTTCTCCCATTCCCTGTGCTACTCTCCCTGCTTGTTCTCTCTCTCTCTCTCTCTCCTTGTCACATAAATAAATAAAATCTTAAAAAAAAAAGTGGAAATGTGGGGGCACCTGGGTGGCTCAGTGGGTTAAAGCCTCTGCCTTCAGCTCAGGTCATGATCCCGGGGTCCTGGGATTGAGCCCCGCATCGGGCTCTCTACTCGGCAGGGAGCCTGCTTCCTCCTCTCTCTCTGCCTGCCTCTCTGCCTACTTGTGATCTCTGTCAAATAAATAAATACAATCTTTAAGAAAAAAAAAAGTGGAAATGTGTGCATCTGCCAGAATCTTTTAAAAAGCTAAGACTTTGTATTAGTTTATGCCTTTAGATTCTCCTGAAAACCAGAATGCCACCATCATAAGCCATGAACCCTACTCCAAAGACAAAAGATTTTGGTGAACAGGCTTGGGTCTGAGGCATGGTCCCCAAACTCATTCCAGGACGAGTGATGAGCAGGTGAAGACAACAGCTTAAGTTCCCGCCACCTCAGAAGGAATCAGGTCCAGGGAGGGCTATCAGAATTAGCAAATTAAAACTCTAGATGCCTGGTGAAATTTCAATTTCAGATGAACAACAATTTTTTTTTAGCATAATTGTGATAGGCTACAAAATGCCCCCCAAAGATATCAGATCCTAACCCCTAGAACCTGTGAATATGGCCTTATTTGGAAAAAGGATCTTTGCAGATGTCATTCTCTGAAGCATCTTGAGATGAGATTATCCTGTATTATCTGGGTGGGTCAACGCAGTCACTTGTGTCTCTACAAGAAGGTGGCAGAGAGAGATTAGAAGACCCTGTGATTGATCAGGTTGGAGTGACGTGGAATGCTGTGGATTCCAGCAGCCACCGGAAGTTGGAAGAGACAAAGGATTGGCTCCTAGAACTTCCAGTGGGAGGGAACGAGACTTTGCCAACACCGTGATTTTGGCCGAGTGATCTGATTTTGGACTTCTGGCCTCAAGAATTGCGACAGAAGAAATATCTGTTGTGTTAAGCCACTCAGTTTGCAATTTGGTACCGTGGCCACAGGAAACTATCACACTAAGTATGCCCCATGCAGTCTTTGGGATATACTTACACTAAAACAGTTATTGTTTATCTGAAACTCAGATTTAACTGGGTGCCTTGTATTTTATCTGGCAACCCTGATTGCCAGGGCCAAAGAAAGGGGCTTTAGAAATTTGCAAGAAAGCTGATTAGGGCTGTCCGGAAGTGGACTTCCTTACACTAGGATTCTTTGTAAGCACAGTTCCACTGAACCCATTTGAACCGCACTAGCTACCCTCTGGACAAAAGAGGGGGGCAATTAGACAGGTGCTAATGATTTATTCTTTCAACAGTCACTTGAGCACTTCCTATAAAACAGAAGCTCTGTGTAAGGGTGGAGAAGGTGAGCATGAATGGATCCCATCCATGACAAACCCTGTGAGATAAACCACATGAAATATTGCCAATCACCAGCTTCAGGTGATTCCACATTTCTGATACTACAGCTGTCCCCCGGGGAATTTTGGGCCCAGCCATTGAGGGGTGCTGGGGCCCACACAGAGGCTGGGTGGTCCCCGGACTCTCAGGATTTTATTTTTTAAAGATTTTATTTTTTTTTATTTGACAGAGAGAGAGACACGAGAGAGGGGACACAAGCAGGGGGAGAGGGAGAAGCAGGCTTCCGGCTGAGCAGGAAGCCTGATGTGGGGCTTGAGCCCAGGACCCTGGGATCATGACCTGAGCTAAAGGCAAAAGCCCAATGACTGAGCCACCCAGGCGCCCCTGGACTCTCGGGATTTTAAGAGTGCTCACAGCGTTAGCGGTTCAGGAACCTTGGGCCATCCAGAACACACAGGGAGTCCGGGGACACTCCAGGATTGCCCCAGAGGCTTTACCAGAATACCCATGCCTGGGAAAAGAGAAAAGCAGGTAGTTTACAGGCAAAAAGCAAAAGTTTTCAATGGGGACTGAAAAGATGCTAAACCTTGCTGATTCGAAAAGATTACTGATAAAAGCACAGCGGGATGCCTCTGTTGGTGGCCCAGGTGGCAGAGATCCTTTCTGTGTGAGCAAGGAAAATCTATGTGGGGATTCACTGGGGAGGCATCTGTTGCACAAAAGTCTGGAAATGATTGATTCCCCCCCCCCCCGCAGAATGCACTGCTGTGGACACTCCCTCAGATAGGCTAATCGAGGAACAAGGTGGCCACCATGTGTTCCCACTTGTACAGAAAGGGGGAGCTTGCCTGTGAATGAGGCCGTGTTTATGGAGCCCAACCAGAAGGAAAGATGAAAATCAGGTTTTAATGGTAGCCTCGGGCGAGAGAAATCATAGATGTGGGCAGGACACGGCAGTATCACTCTGTACTGTTTTTTTTTAAGATTTTATTTATTTATTTCACACACAGAGATCACAAGTAGGCAGAGAGGCAGGCAGAGAGAGGAGGGGAAGCAGGCTCCCCACTGAGCAGAGAGCGCGATGCTGCGGGGCTCTATCCCAGGACCCCAAGATCATGACCTGAGCTGAAGGCAGAGGCTTAACCCACTGAGCCACCCAAGCACCCCTGTGTATATTTTTTTAAAGCCAAATTCATATATATGCTTGGGCCCCAGCTCTCTTCAGAAGGATGAAAATATCTGGAAGAAGTGTCCTTTCAAAGGCCCCCCAGTGAAGCTGACAGACATGACCCCCCTGGTGGGTACGTTCTGATCTGACTTCACCCTCTAATTTCAGAAAGATGGAAGCTCTATAACCAGGTCTTTGTGGGCTAGCCTGGGCACTGCACTGCCTTAGACAGGAGGACTTTCCAAACTAGTTGTAGGACTACAACTTAGGAGGAGCTCAAGTACACTGTGTGTGTGAAGTGTATATACAGTGTAACTGAATACACAGGGCACCTTCTGGAATCTTCCCTCGGAAGTAGGGGAGGGGAGGGGGCAGGAGGACAAAGGGAGGTTGGCTACTGTGTTGTTTAAGTGCCCAAGCCTTGTCGGTATTCGTGACAACCCAAATTAGCCCCACGAGCCACCACCAGGGTCCCCAGAGTGGCTGGTAGCCTGCATTCCAAGTGAGACCCCCCCCACCCAGGGCGGGGGACGAATGATACACCACTTGACCCTCTTCATGCCCAATCCTTTTATATCAGAAACAACTTCAGTGCTCTTTTCTCTCAGTGTTTTCCCACAAATGACCTCATTTCATCCTCCCACTGCAGGCTAGGTGGCACTTCCTGTTTGGAAGGGGAGAAAGTGGAAGCTGCCATTCTAGAACCTCCGAGGTGGGGGCCAAGCACTGGTACTTCTGGCTGTAGCCCTGCCTTAAGCCAGGGGCCTGTGTCCTGGCCCAGCACCGAGGCCTGTCTCTTCTGGAGTAAGTTCCGTGAGCCGACTGCACTCCTGGCTCCAAGGCCTGTCTGAGTTCCTCCAGAATCCCCCATGTTCCTTGAAGCACATAGAACATGGTCCCAAGTCCCTGCTCTCTGGGGACACTTCCCACACCCTGAGAAGCAGAGGCACTTCTGGTCTCTGCTTCCAGATACAACACAGCAGTCCTCAGAGACGTTCCAGCCAATCCTCCAAAGACCTCATTTCAGTTTTAATTACTGTGTTGTCCTGTTGGCGCTCTCCAGAGAAGCTGACAGCCATAGCCCCTGCTAGAATGTAGCTTTCCTCCCCATCAGGCCGGACCATCTCCCACTGATTGTTGGTTAAGGCTCCCTCTGCTTGGCCTGTAGGACCCTGAACTCCAGAGGCCACCTGGTCTCACCAACTAGCCACTGCCCAGACCTCCTCTGCTGCCTTCCTGACCGAGTCACCAGGGTTCCCATGATAGTGGCTCATGGCCTCTGTCAACCATGTGATGGGGGGCTGGGAGAGAGGAGAAAGAAGGGGCCAGCAGAGAAAGATGGAAACGTTGGGAGCTGCCCCAAATGTATGACACCCTTAAAATGAACCATCACTTTACCTTCACTTCTTTTTTTCCTCCTCAAGGGACCTTCCTTTCTCTCATACCTCCCCTGCTCTTTGAGGTTATACTGAGAAAAATCCAGAGGGACCAGTGCAAGGTGTTAAGGCCCATGAGTCTGGCATTTGAACAGATGCCAGAGCCACTTGAGAAATGAGGTAACAGCCCAGAGAGGTAAAGTGACCTCCCTAGGGTCACACAGCAAGTTCATAGCAAAGCTCAGCTAGTGCAGGTCTCCTTCCTCCTCTTGCACATCCCTTTCCAGGCCCCTCATTGCCTCCCTGCAATGGCTGGGGTACCAGAGGGGGACTCTTAGACCCACCTGGCCAGTCAAGGGACTTTCATTAAACCAGCCAGGCTGAATTGACTTCCCTCCTTTTGAAAGGAGAAGCATACACACTGCTTGAAAACGCCCGCTAATTTTCCTAGAGCATGTCCACAATTCCTGGAGGATGCCTGGGTGCCCGTAGTGGAATAGCTTTCCCCTCGGGTGTGCTTAAACACAGAAGCAACATTTGTTGCTGGAAAATATCCATTAGGTTAATGAGGTTTTTCTTGCCCAAGGAGATGAAGCACTTCCCAACCGTGGACACATTGTGGTATGAGCAAGAGCTACACAACCACCAACCCGTTCCGCCCACCCCTGCAGCGAGCCCCGGGAGAGCCTGGAGGGACTCATTCATTTTTCTGTCCACTTTTGGCCATTTCTTCCATTGCTGTCTCCTGGTGTCACTTCCCTTTCATTTCCAAAGTCTGCCCCCTCCACCCCGTGTTAGTGCAAAAGCTGCTAGGGGGGACATCCCTTCTTGCACTTGCCTGGCTTGTTCTTAGCGGCTCAAACAGTTTTCCCCAAGTATTGTTTGAATCATATGGTTACCATGTCTCACTGAAGAAACAGTAAGATGAGATGCTGTTTACCCACCTCCTTCCTGCTCTCCTGGATTATTGGATGAGATGTGGCAGCAAGGGCCCCCTCCTGGGAGGAGAGCAGACCAGGGTTGACTCCTGGCTGCCCTCTCCTAGCTGTGTGACCTTGGGTAAGCTGTTTGACCTCTCTGAGCCTGGTTCCACATCTGAAAAATGGGAATAATAGCACCTCCCTTTCAGGGCTGTGGTTAAGGAGTGGCAGTGACTCCTATAAAGGACAGAGCACAGCGAGTGACTAGCCCTTAGTCACACACCCCCATGGCACCCTGCAAACGTACCCCTGTGTTACTAAACTTTTAGAGGCCAGGTTGTGGGTTACAGAGGGACTCTCGCTTCCTACCGTCTGCACTTGCATTTTTTCCCAAATCCAATAAGTCCATATTGCGTGTGTGTGTGTGTGTGTGTGTATGGCTAAAAGCTTACTATTAGTAACACATGAGTATATTCTCATTATCAAAAATTCCAATAGCAACGCAAGTTACTTTTATAATCAGAAAAAATACAGATACCGCTTTGAAAAAACTTACCTGAATTACTCCCATTTTCCATCCTTCCGGTGTTTTTTGAGTCTTTGTGGGCCCCCTCCACCTGCCAGTGACGCCGACCATTCCAGCCCTGCCTGTTGCTACCTGGTCACCTTCGCCCTGGCCACGCCCCCTCCACCAGGGCAAGCTGTGGGATTGTTTCCACTCCCATCCAGCATGCGGGGACTCGCCAGGAACTGGAGGAAGGGGCTGCCCCCCTGCCCTCCTCCCAGTGCACCCTCACCCCTGCTGAGGCGGGGAAACTTCATCCCCGCCCCTCACCTGCCCCTACCCTGCGGACGACCCTGGAGGCTTCCACAGACCCAGACCCCGTGCAGAGAGCCTGGCTCAGGTTAGTTCCTGTGGTCCCACTCATACAGGAGCTTGTGGGAACCTGTGGGCTCCTGACCACAGCCGACTACTTACTCCGCCTCGCTGACATTTCTTTCCTTCCTGTCCCCGCTGCTGGGCTCTAGTGGAGGTCAGTGGGCTCACAGCTCAGAAGGGCCCATGGGGGCTCAAGATGGGCCTGGCAGCTCAAAGCTGCTAAGGTCTGAGACTTGAGCGCCGCTGCTAGGCCTTTGTGGGCTAGCTGGGCACCTGGCTGCGGTAGACAAGGGAGGCTTCCAGGTGAGCTGTAGGTGGAGAATGCAGGTGCTGGAAGGGTTTTTCCTGGGCTCCATATGCACCTGCAATTCACTGAGCAATGCACATGCTTTCTACAGATTCTAGGCCTCAGGTTGCTTTTGCGTTTCTGTTTTTGTTTGTTTCGGGAGATGGATTGGGCTTTCCCTCAAGCCCTCTGCTCTCCTCTCTCCTGGTGACCAGCTGCCTGGCTGGAGTTGACAGTAACAACAGAAAAGAACAAAAATGGTGATGGCTAACACGTGTTAGCCTGGTTCATCTCATTTCATCACTCTATTGCCCCGTTGAATTTGCAATTCTAGCCATCGTTTCACCTGGGGGACCTGAGGCTCAGGGTGGCTAGGTAGCCTTCCCCCGGTCCCTTACACTCAGCAGTGCCACAGCCCCTTCCTCATCTGCGGCCTGGAGGAGAGGACACTCCAGCCTGAGCATCACTGCCTTGAGGGACCTCCTTTCCCCGAGCTGTGGGCCTCCTGCGTGGCTCTTCAACACTGTGCCTGATTTCAGGGGCTCAGCTCTGCCTCCCGACCCTTCCCTGTCCTTTAGGGACACCAGACTGGAGTGCTCTGGTAAGTAGGCCCGGCTGCCCAGGCCCTGCCGCCTGCAGTTGCCTCCTAGTGCCCAGGAATCCACAGACACACCTGCCCTTCCCCCATCACCCACTGACCCTCAGGGGACCCATCTGAAGTCCCGAGAGAGCAGGGGGCTGGGCAGGCTCCAGCTGCAGGACCTGGGAACATAGCAGTGGGGCTGAGCAGTTACAGGGACAGCTGATCAGCGACATGGAGCCTTCATCCCGTCTGCCCCTCATTTGCTGTCCAACGCCTGGAACACTGTGGGTATTTAATAATAATTAAATTCATAATGAATGTCAAAAAGGCCACATGTGGTAAATGCATGCATCTTTGCACAATTCTTTTACAGCATCATGAACAAGCCAGGAATGGTTAATAAGGGACAACTGTGAATGTGGGAAAATCTGATGGCAAAGACGTTTACTCTTTCCTCCCCTCCCCAGACTTTTCAATGAAAACATGGGACCATTTCCCTTCCGTTGTCCTCGTAGCAGGATTTATAATGAAAAGAACTAGAACAAGAACCTCTCTGTGCTCCTCTACGTAGACTTGGGCACACAACTGACATGTGTCTCTGTCCGTGAGAGCCAGCTCAGAACAGGCGGTGGGAAGTTTTCTCCTCCGACACAGGCTGTCAGTATCCCTTACAGGAAAGTTATCTTCTCCAGACCCGGAGGCAAAGCCCTGGCAGCCATTTCGGGAATGTGTCCTACGAGACAAGCTGGGTCAAAGCATGAGGACTGCTTGCTTCTTGATGCTTCTCAGCCACTGGGCATGCGGGACACTCACTGCCGCCCTGCCTTCCCTTAGACAACCCACTCTGGGCAGCCTTCCCTGGAGGAAGCCCAGCGCCTGGGCTGGGGTCATGGGGTTTGGAGGGAAATCTGCAGGGGTTCGTGATGGCTTAGGTAACTGGGTGACAGCAGATGGCTTGGGACCCTCAAGGACAAGGTGCAAAGAGCCCAAACAAGCATGTCACCTAATGCCCCCACAGGACAGTCACTGGGGAGACACCAGCCAATGGTGGTGTCTTGTCCAAGCGTGGACCCAGCCAGGCCAGATCATTCCAACTTCTCAAGATAAATCAGAAATTGTACTTCGGAGGCTCCTGGCTGTCTCAGTCTGTAGAGCATGGGACAGGGTTGGGAGTTCGAGCTCCACAATGGGTATGGAGATTACTTAAAAATAAAATCTTAAAAAAAAAATCCATTCTTTTAGCAACTTAAAAAAAATAAATTGTACTTTGATTAAATTTTCAAGTATGGGTTACTAATTTAGAAGCTTTAAAACTCTGCCATATAACTCACAGGCTGTTTGGTTTAAACTGTGTCTGGAAGAATTCAAGCTAGACAGCAGGAAGAACTTCCTGACGTGGGGATTTTGAGACCTTGGTGGAAGGGCATATGGTCCTGGTCCTGCCCCTGCTGGTCTACAGTCGGGGTGACAACCAGGAGTCCCTTATGGAAAATCATCCCAGTGGAGTGACAGTACATTTACTCAAAGAGCTGGTTCTGAGACCCGCTCGGTGTCAGCTTTGGGCTCTTTTGGTGCCATCCTTCTGGAAGTGAGAAGCAGGGACTGACAGTCCCCTTAGGGAGGTTCAAAGCACCTAAGCCCATGACCCTTGGCCAATGATTTTTGACTGACGTATACTCTGAGTCCTCTCTGTGGCCTATGTCATGGCTGGCTCTGGGCCCCTCTTCCTGAAGGCCTTATATGTGGCTCTTTCAGGCTTCCATTCATCTGGAATGGATGGTTGGTTGCCATCTTCCAACTAGGGGTATTTTATCAAAATTCCCAGCCAAGATGTCTAAACAAGTTATACCTTAAGGTGTGAAAAGGTTCAGCATGTCCAACTGAATGTCTCCCACATGCTTTGGAAACCCTCAATCCTGGTCCTTAGGACGCTGAGTCTAGCTAGAGAAGAAACACACACACAGTGGTTTTATAAGTCCATTTTATAGGTGCAGTGAAGATGTTATGGCTTGTTGAGGCATCTTGACATTTTAAAAAATATTTATTTATTTTAGAGAGAGTGTGCGTGAGTGTGGGGGGAGGCACGGAGGGAGAGGAAGAGAGAGAATCCTCCCGCAGACTCCCTACGGAGTGCAGAGCCTGACGGAGGGCTAGATCTCACGACCCTGAGATCATGGCCTGAGCTGCAAACAAGACACTTGACCTTCTCTTTAAAGAGAGGATGCCTAGGGGCGCCTGGGTGGCTCAGCTGGTTGGGCAAGTGCCTTCGGCTCCGGTCATGATCCGGGGGCTCCGGTCATGATCCCGGATCCCCGGGATGGAGTCCCGCATCAGGCTCCCAGCTCCACGGGGAGTCTGCTTCTCCCTCTGACCTTTTCCCCTCTCATGCTCTCTCTCTCTCTCCCTCTCTCTCAATTAAATAAATAAACAAATAAATAAATCTTTAAAAAAAAAGAGAGAGGATGCCCAGAACAGGTGTTACCTAAAGGCCTCTCTCCAGTGTTAGTTGTGTCCTCTGTCATGACTCAGGGATTTTCACTGAGAACAGGATGGGAATGTGGCCCAGAGATGAGGCTGAGGTTGGGAATGGATCCCCACCAGGAATGTCACGCTAGGCTAGGACAGGTCCCCAGAATCATCAGGAAATGGTGGCCCCTCCACGGCTGGTTTAGCCCAGAAGCCCCATAGCATTCACTCTTGAGACAGAGGGAGGGGGCGGCCTGGATGTGGTCCAACCATCCCAGGTTTGCTTGTGGGTGCCGAGGGGGTGTCCCGACCAGCCCGCCCCCAGGGCTTCTCCGTGGCTCCGGTTTCCTCCCATAAAAGGGAATCTGAGTCTCTCATTAAAGTTTCTCACCTCTGCAGTTCACAAGAACACTGCAAGGTTCATGGACTCGGCCACTATTGCCACTGTGTGGGACCTTGACCTACCCACTGCTGTCTTTAGGAACGGCCCCCTTCTTGAACAGTACAAACCCATGGGGAAGGAGAACTCAGCTGTCGCTTCTGGGAAACAACTTCTCCCACAGTTTCTCCAACATGGAAGTGAGGTTTCACGCCCACACTCTAGAACCAAGTGCCTTGGTTCAAATCCCAGCCCTGCCGTGTCCTAGCTGTGTGAATGTGGGCAGGTTGCTCAGCCTGTCTGTGCCTGAGTTTCTGCATTTGTAGAATTGGTGTAAAAATCATACTACCCACCTCCTAGGGTTGGGAAGAGAATGAAATGAACTCAGTCTGGTCATGTGCTTAGAAAAGAGACTTGCTGGCCCCAAGTGGTGCTGAGTGTTTGCATTGAAAAGACACAATCCCTTAAGTACGTTCTGGATTTCACAAGCCCTCTTTTTGCATTTGACAACTAAGCCCTGTCTCCCTCGAAATTTGACCACAGCCCATCTGCAGGAAGAGGAGAGAGGGCAGCCCCCAGCCCACCGTGGGGACACTGGCACAGAGCTTCCTGCTCTCTGCCCCATCAAGTGCTCAAAGTCTGGAATCTCCAAAGCCCATTCAGATATGAGTGTAGGATTTAAGTCACCTGTGACTCTGAAGGCTCCTTTGTTCAGTTCATCCTCCCTTAGCAGGGCTCATAGGGAGTGGAGGAGGGCATAGGAACTCCCCAATATCGGACAGCGATGGGCTGCCACCCCAGCCTCCTCGCCTCTGCTTTTCTCTGCCTGTTCATCCATTACTTCCCATTTGAAAGCAAAAAAGACCAAAAACCCGGTGCCCAGAGCAGGGGGAGAAAGGCCCCAGAACTCCATGACTTCACAGACCTGGCTCTTCTCCTATGGTGACTGTGATGTCATTCCCGCCCTCCCTAGGGCCATCCCACTCTCAGGCAGGTGTGTCCCCACCACCTCCCTGCAGCCCCCATCCAGCCCATCTCTGCCAGTAGGGGCTGCTCCTGCCCGTTTGGAACCGGGATGACAACCAGGAGTCACTTATGGAAAATCATCCCAATGAAGTGAAAGCACGTCTACTGCAAAGCGCTGAGGTGGGGAACTGCCGTCATCTCAGTGACCAAGGCCATCTCTTTGACAACCAGCTCCCGGCAGGAATCAGCTGCGAGAGGCCTCCCTGTTTCCCTAGGTAATGTTGCTGCCCCTCCCTGGGCAATGCTGGGGGCTGGCAGTGGATGCCACACCTGACTCTCCCCCAACCCCCCGCATCTTCCATCTTCCTAACTGCTTGGAATTTGGAGCTGAATCAGATTGAGGCTTACCTGCAGCAGAAGGAGATCTGCAGACATCAGCACAAGCCGTGGGCAGGTTGTCCTGAGAAAACTTGCCATATTGTATGTGGGCGAATTTAGTTTTGACTCCTGCACGCCCAGTTAGCGCCTTTCATCCCACAATCCCTTGCTTTTTTTTTTCTTCTCTCTCCTTGTCGCTTGTGTTGGACATGTGATAGGAATGCAGAAATACATGTTTGTGGATTTGTTTGCTCATGCAGTGACCATTTCTCAAGTGCCTGCAGTGGGCCAGGATGAGAAGCCCTGAGAGGTGGGGTTTCTCTACCCCTTCATTTGGTTTCCACCATCACAGGTGACTTGGGATGGGGCCAAACCTCCCCCTACCTGTGACCCCCGCACCCACCCCGTTCAGTGATGTTAGGTCTGCTCCCGTACAAGGCCAGTAGCAGGAAATGTTTGGAAAAATTTCCAGGTAGCAGTTTGGCAGGATATAGAGAGAAGCTTTAAAATACTGCTCCCCAAGGGCGCCTGACTGGCTCAGGTGGTAGCCCATGGGCTCCTTAATCTCAGGGTCATGAGTTCAAGCCTCATGTTGGGCATGGAGCCTATTCCAAAAAAAAAAAAGAAAAAGAAGGGGAAAAAAAAGTATATATTGCTATCCTGTGACCTCAGAGTTTCACTTTTGGAATCTGTCCTAAGGAAATAATTAGGAGCACGAATAGGATGTATTTAGTAAGAAGTTCACCCAAGTGTTGCTAGTATAGGAAATCTCAGAAGCAGGCCATGTGTCCGACCTCAGGGAAATGGTTATGTAGAATGGTAGGTAGCCATTGGAAATTGCCTATGGAAATTTAAATGACTTGAGAAAACACTTTGGACATGATAGAACATGGTACAAATTCTGTGTTTAGTATAATCTTGACTATGTTTAAAAATGCATATGAGCCTGGCTGGCTCAGTCTTTAGAGCATGCAACTTCTGATCTCAGGGTCATGAGTTCGAGCCCCACATCGAGTGTGGAGTTGACTTAAAAAAACTGAAAACAACAACAACAAAAGGACATATATGAAAATATTAATAGCGATCTCTCAAGTGGTAGGATTATAGGTAAGTACTTCTGTATGTTTTGCTGTACTTGGTTACATAAGCAGATACTGCTTTTATAGTCAGAAAAATATTGTTTGAAACTAAATTGTATATATGTATAATTATACATGTATATACAGAGAATGACAGGGAGAAAGCAAATGATGACAATATTGACAACTGGTGAGTTCAGGAGGGTATCTAGCAGCTGATTGTATTATTTGTACAACCTGCTTGTGAGTTAAAATTTTTCGAAGTAAAAAAATGGAGGGAAGGCGGGAGTATCAGGCCACCCCTGAGCTCTCATTTGGAATGCTCAAAATATAACCAGTGGGATTTGTTGTGGAAAAATATGGTCCTTAAATGTTGCAGGGGGGTGGGCAGTGGTATTGGGATTTGGTAGTGTTAGGAAGGAGGAAGAGAGCAAATGTCTATCCCCTGGGTGGGGCTGGGGACGGTCAAGGTGCTATGCTAGGCTGGCCTGAACGCCAAGTGCTCATTCAGCTCTGTTCTACTCCAGCTGGAGCTCGCGCTGTGCACGTGTCCCTGTCCCTTTCCTGGGCAGCGTGACTACGGCCAAGCCCCCTCCAACTCCATGCCCGGAATCCCATTCCTCCACCTTTCCCACCATTTGGGAGGCTTCCTCAGCTTTTATTTTTCCCCTTCTCCTATTTCTGTCCTCTCCTCCTCTCCTGACCCCTTCCTCAATGTCAGCATGTAGGAGGTTTAAATGATTCCTCTCTTTAAAACAAAACAAATGCCCCCTTCAGTCAACCATCCTAGCTCTCTCCTTCTCTTCCAGCCAGATTGTTTCTTAAAGCATCCTTGACACTCTTGACCACCTCCGTGTTCTCCGAGCATGCCTGCCCTCCTCGGCTGAATCCAGGCTGTACTCTGCATTCTTAGAGAAGTCTCTGGGCCTCACCTGACCCCCAAGGCACCCCGGGGTGGGGCCGGGGGTGGGGTTGTTGCATAAGCCACACAAGGCTTTGGCTCCGTCCCTGTAGAAAATTTCGCCATTGTTGAGACCTAAAGGAGAAGTAAGATGCTCTTAGGTATTCAGAGGAGAGACACTATTTTCTTTCATCTCGGGACAGCCTTTAGAGGTGGGGTTATATCCCCACATCACAAACAAGTAAACTGAAGCTCAGAACGGTTAAGTCACTTGCCCAAGATCACACAGCCCATAAATTGCAGAATCAGAATTCGAACCCAGACCTTTCATCTTCAAAGCCTGTGTTCTTTTCACTACCCTGCACCCCATCAATCTTTTAATTTCCAAGATTAGACTCTTCCTCTATTCATGGTATCTGCCTCCTGTCCTGGTAAAAGGTGAGCACCATTCAGAAGCTCCTCCGATGTGGGCTCACTCCAAATTCACTTAATTTTGCTTTGTCACGCCTGCCCGCTTCCCCTGCCGGAAGACCGGGAAGTAGGTCCTGGATCAGCAGGGACCACACGCTCTGGCTGCTGAGAGCCAGCCTCTGGTTTCAGGCCTGGGCAAGGGCCAGACCCCAGTGCAGCACCACCCTCTGAGGGCTCTGCTCGGGTTTCCCATCCCCGGCCCTGCCAAGTTATCATGAACCTTCGCATCGCTGAGACCTACCTTCTAGAACTCAGCCGTCACGGTGGCTGCTGCGTGAGTGGATGTTTGAAGAAAGGAACATCGAGCATTAGCAGAGAAACCGGTGGTCTGGGGAGAAGCTGATCTGCATTCCCGTGCAGATCTGTGGTGCACGTGCCTGGGAGGTTGTTGAAGGGCTTTTCTCTCTCATCACGAGCCCCTTTACAGAACAGGTACAAGCCATAGGTACCTGTCACTTCTCTGTCCCTTCCTTTCCATGACAGAATTGATCATGATCTTCAGAAATGATCATGAAATGATCATAATGATAGCCAGAAAGGAAACAGAAGTAACAAAATGTTTCTCTCATTGAATGCTACACATAGAATTATGCCACAATGTAAAAAAAATAATAAATTTTAAAGTACAAAACAGGAAAAAAGTTCAACTTATTTTTTTTTCTTAAAGATTTTATTTATTTAACAGAGAGAGAGAGAGAGAGAGAGAGAGAGAAAGTACACAAGCAGAGGGAGTGTCAGGCAGAGGGAGAAGCAGGCTTCCCACTGAGTAGGGAGCCTGACATAGGGCTCTATCCCAGGACCCCAGGATCATGACCTGAGCCAAAGGCAGATGCTTTACCGACTGAGCCACCCAGGGGCCCTCTTACTAGTTTTATATCCACTGAATTTTGATCATTGGTTGAAGCCTGATGTAATTTATATAAAGCACTGTTCACTTACTTTAATAAAAGTGAAACATCTGCGGGAGTTGCCTATAATCTAGCAACCACTAAGCCCTACCAGGGATCTACCACTTTATTGCTTAATTTTTTTTTAAATTTTAAACACTATCCCTCAACCACTTAAAAAGACATTTCCGGGGCTCCTGGGTGGTTCAGTCGGTTAGGCATCTGACTCTTGGTTTCGGCTCAGGTTGTGATCTCAGGATAGTAAGATCGAGCCCTGCATCGGGTTCTGTGCCCAGCGGGGAGTCTGCTTGAGATTCTCTCTCTCCTTCTGCCCCTCCCCCACCCCCTCTCTAATAAATAAATCTTAAAAAAATAAAAATAAAAAATAAGTTTCTGGTTGAAAAATATTATTCAAACTTAGTCAACTATATCACATGTGAGTAAAAATTATACTTACCAAGCAAAAATAGTACCCTTGGCAGTTCATACTCTGTGTCACTGTTCTAAATTTTAAACACAAATAAAAACTCCCAAGTGGCCACATAGAATGACCAAAGTAACTCAGCTTCCTGGTGCTCCCGTACTACCAATGTTCACACTTACAACCTAATTCCTGAACGTGGAAACATGTGGTCTTAGGGAGGCGGGAGCTGCAACAGTGTCCAAAGCCAGTGCACAATTCGGAACTGCTGAGAACGTTCTCTTGAAATGACCGTGTGTAGCCAACTCCACAGTCCTGGGGGCTGGCTGTGCACTGGGAGTTCTCCAAGTGACTTTGATGGAGAAAACCAGGTTTACGAAAGGATATGTTTTCTCAAGGGCTAATGTGAACCTTACATACATCTTATCCATGCTCAGCGGCAGTGATGCCGATTGTTTATAACATAGACCAAAGAAACATTTTTCAAGGACAAGTATTTTTATCACTGATGTTGTTTAGGATTGCTGGCACTTGATGCTTGTAAAACCAGGCTGGCTTTTCATCAGTTTTATTATTAATTTCGGACACTCTACAGTCCGCCCCTTTATTGTTCTGCCATGTGGCAGCTGCTTTTGCCACCTTCGCCCTTGGTCCCCACTCATACAGCTCTTTGTCCTGGTAGAGCTGAAGGGAGCTGGTAGAACGTTGCTGGCAGTCGTCCTAAGCCAATGCCTCGTCTGTTTAGGGAAGATGAGGCCACTTGCTGGATCCTTGACCTTCTGAACAGGAAGGAACCACTCTGGGTTTGAGGGTCATCTCCCAGCACTCCCAGTGTGTCCATACCTTAAAATGTGTGGGTTTGGTTTTTTTGTTTTGTTTTGTTTTTTAGAGATTTATTTGAGAGAGAGAGAGTGAGCGCAAGCAGAAGGGGTAGAGGGAGAGAGAATCCCAAGCAGACTCCCCACCGAGTGCGGAGCCTGACATGGGACTCAATCTCACAACCTGGAGATCATGACCTGAGCTGAAACCAAGAGTCAGTCAGTCAAATGACTGTGCCACCCAGGCGCCCTTCAAAATGTTTTCTGATGGAACTTTTGCTCTGTTATATTTACTGCCTTAAAAAGAAAAGCAATAGATAAGCAAGAACATGTTAGGTTTGAGAAGGTTGAAGTGAGCATTTGGTTTGAAATAAATTCTTGCAGGTTTTTCTTAGGAGGAATGATCTCTCCAGCCATTTGCCCTCAATTGATTCTAAATTCAGAAAGAGGCTTCCATTTGTTGTTAATACTTTGCATTATTGATTTGTTTCTTTCAATGATCATGAGTGATCCCTAGAACATTGAAAGGGAGTGTGTTTGATCTAAATGATGCATGAATTCTTTTCAGAGAGTAGTTGATACTGTGGGTTTTAATTTAACTTAAAAAGAAAACAACACTTTTCTTGGGCAGTTGCCCAAATGATCCCATCAGCCGTTCAGCTGAGACTGTGCCTCCTGCTGGTGCCTCAGTCCCCAGACTTTTGCTTGCTGACAGTCACCAGCTGGAGACTGGTGAGCACGTGGGCGGGCTGATGGAAAGTCATCAGTTCTCCGGAAAATGGAAGCCTGCTTTCTGAGACTGTGCATGGCGAACGGAGCTCCCTGCTCCGGGAGGCTAATTCCTTGTCTTCCTTTGCTGTTGACTAGCCTGTGTCTTTGGGCAACTTGCTTAGCTTCTCGGTTGCCTTTGGTCAGTTGCCTTCTTACCGGACAGAGAGTGGACCCTGAGCCCAAGACCTTTTTGCATTTTTCTCCTCTTAGAAGGACCTCTGATCCTGTAAGCTATTTAACAACCCCAGGTTAATAATTGGGAAGAGGAAAGGGAACACGTCTGTTTAGATAAGTACGCCTGTTTTGTCCACTGGCTGGAAGCGTGACTAGGGAAGGAACTGCCAAGTTACAGACCTCTCTGGGCAAGGTTGCCGGGTCTAGGAGCCCAACACTGGCATTTGACAATTGCCTGCGGCGGCATGTGCTGAGAATTGTCCCTCCAAAGAGGCCTTTCCATTGCCTCAGGACACTGGGCATCCCCTGCTTTCAGCCCTCCACCCCATCTGTTCCCCTCTCCTCCCTCCCACAGCCCTCCTCCCTCTCCCAAGGCTTTACGCCGCTGCCACCTTTTCAGATGAGCAGGTTCTGGCCAGGGCCTCTTCCCGCCTGCATTATGTAACCTACCACTGCTTCTGGTCCAAGGATCACCCTGCAGAGGCGGTCAGAGGTGGGCACACAGCCAGAGCCTGTTCACTTACCCCCCAACAGAACTCAAAGGCGGTGCAGGAATTCAGACTCTGCGAGAATTAGCGGCTCCACCACCAGCCCCAGAGCCAAACCTGCAGGACGCAGTCTCTTCGTTCTTTGCTCATTTCCAGCAAACAGGACTGTCCCAGAGCTTGGGGGCTTCTCTGGTTCCTCGGGGGACTCTTCTCCTGACCTTGGCTCAGGGCCTTTCTAGCCGGTGCCTGGCCTTAAGTCTCTCTAATCTGGCTTCTCCAAAATGTCTTGTCTCTCAACCATCACCTTTTTGACCAGTGGTGCCCCTTTGCCCTATAATGACCCTGTCATCACCCTCTCCAGCCTCGACGAAGGACTTTGTTGCTCCAAGCCTGCCCTCCCTTCGGGTCTTAGCCCCAGGTCAGCTCCCCAGAGCCTTCTCCAGGCTTCTCTACCTGAATCTCCTTTCTGCTGCCACAGCCTCTGTCTCTTGCACCTGTTGCATGCTTAGCTCACAGAATCACAGACTCTTGGGGCACAGTCTGCCTTCTCTCTTCTGACCTGTGGTCTTAGACTGTATTTATCTCTTTGTCTTCCCTCCCAGATCTGAGAGAGCAGGGAGCACGTCGTCCATCCCTTGGTCCAGCCTGGAGCCCCCGCATGTGGTAGGCAGCATGTTGAGAATGGAGTTGACTCCTTGGGGTCACTTGGCTCCGAAACTAAATCCCTGTGTCATTCAGTACTTGCATATGTTCCTCCCCGGCCAGGCTGAAAACATTGAAGGGCGAGGACCACATCTGCTCCTTTTTCTGGGTCTCTGGTGGGGGCTGGTATGTCCCTTCCTCATAGTCTGCTCACCGCCCTCATCCCTGAGGTCCCCCCAGCAGCTCTGACCTGGCCCCCCCCTCTCCCGGCCTGGCCTGCTCTGCCGCCCGTACGTATCGTGGGACTACCTGCGGGAATGGAGGGCCTACGTGCACGCCCACACACACACACACACACACAGCCCCTAAGCACAGCATCACTAATGCACCCGTGCGCAGCACACAGCCCCTGAATCAGCCCCCAAGCTTGCCTCCCTGGTGTGGTGATTGACCAGCCTCTCCCTTCGGAGTCCACTCCTCTCTCTGTTAATAATAGATGCTTCCTCTAACCTCAGCTCGGCTGCTCTGATTTAAAAAGTGATCCTAACGGAAGAGACTAAAGGGTGGGTCTGAATGTGTGCCTTTTAAGCACAAAGCATTTCTTCTTAATTAACGGGATCCTGTCCTTCGATTGGGAAAAGGCCCTCCCCCATCCCATCATTAGCGACCCGCTTCCGGACAGCTCCCAAGGCAGGCTGCTGCTCTGAGCTAAGCCCAGGTGTGTTCCTTAAACACCCAGGAGGCTTCGAGAGCCACCTCTGCCATCTGGGCACACGCGGGCCTGGGGGTGGGTAGCAGAGTGAGACGTGCAGAGTGGTGACTCTCACTCCCTTCTTCCCAGCCAGGAGAGGAGGGCTCTTCCATTCACTTCGCCTTTCAAGGTGCAAAAGGAGCCTCCCTCTTCTGCCAGTGCCCACCCCTATTGCTTCTGTAACTTAGTGCCTTAAGCCAACACTTAAGGAGTTTCTGGGGGGGTGGTCAAAAGTCTGACACAGGTGTCCCTGGGTTACCATCAAGGTGTCGGCAAGGGCGGCCCTCCTTTCTGGAGGGTCTGGGGGGAGAATCTGCTTTCCTGCCTTTTCCAGCCCCTGGAGCCGTCTGCATCCTTTGGCTCACGGCCCCATTGATCTTCAGAGCCATTGCTGACCAGCTGCGTCTTTCTCATGTCCCACCACTCTGATACCAACCCTCCTACCTCCATCTTCCAAGTGGAAGGACCCTTGTAATTATGTTGGCCCGCCCAGATAATCCAGGATCAGCACTCTATTTTAAACTCAGCTGCTCCACAACCTGAATTCCATCTGCAATCCTACTTCCCTTTTGCCATGTGAAGCGACAGATTCATAGGTTCTGGGGATTAGGATACTGAACATCTCTGAGAGGCCATTATTCTGTCTCGCACATTAACTAAATGCAAATGCATAGTTTTACTTAAGAGAAGATTGAATAATTAAACTTCTCAGACCAGACCTGGAACGAGTGGGATAAGTACCTAAATTAGGAAACAAATAATCTGAATCATATTTGATAATACCTTTGGTCACATTGCACTTTTTATTTATTTTTTAACCAGGTTTTCCTAAATAAGATTGCATCCTGTTAGGGCATTTTATCTCATTTTGTATTTTTTTCACTTAGAATAAGCCTTGAGGGGCACCTGGGTGGCTCAGTGGGTTAAAGCCTCTGCCTTCACCTCAGGTCATGATCTTGGGGTCCTGGGATCAAGCCCGGAATCTGGCTCTCTGCTCAGTGGGGAGCCTGCTTCCTCCTCTCTCCTCTCCCTCTCTGCCTGCCTCTCTGCCTTGTCATCTCTGTCAAATAAATAAATAAAATCTTTAAAAAAAAATAAGCCTTGAATCACTGGCTCTGGTGAATCACTGGTATTTAGACACTCTTGGTCCCTTGGATATTGCTTATAAGTCAACATGTCACGGCTCCCTGGAAAATGCCGTCCGAACAGTAAGCCACAGGAATGAAGAGGAAGGTACAGAGCGCTGTAATTATAAATGGTCTTCTTCTTGGTTTCTAATTACTCTGCTCTTTCTCTTGAACTGAGGAATTGAAGGGTGACAGCTTCTAAACAGATAATCATGTGATGTGGCTTCATCCTGAGCCCCCAGGGACCCAGTGACAGAGCACGCACAGCTACTCCCAAAACATCCCCGGGGCCACATGCGAGAAGAGCCTTGGACTTCATGCCTGGCCTGCAGTGGGGACAGTTTGTCTTGACGTGTTCCCTCTAAGCATGTTTCAGATTCTCACGTCCTTATCGATCTCCAGTCGAAAGTGATCTTTCCTCTCAGTGAACTCACTTTCTCATGTTTTTGTCCATCATCGGTTTAGCCTGAAGGAATCAGATGATTCCTCTGCTCCCTGATAGGAAGCACAGATGGAATATTGTGATGGGGACTCAGAGAGAACAGTGAGTTATAAAATCTATGAAATGGGCAAAGACAGCCTGTATACTACAAGCTTCTATAATTATGGCAAAGACGTTGCAGTATTTTCTAGGTAAACAGAGCTGCACTTGGCCTGCAATGTCAAATGCATGGGTTTGATGCTATGGAAAACAATGGTTTTCTGCCTTACTTGGGGTATCTTCAGTGCAGTGTCCCCCTGACTTGGGCTTGTATCCTGGCTTCAGCACCAACCAGCTGTGTGACTTCTGGCAAGTTACTTCACCTCTCTGTGCCATAGAGGAGCTCTTTTTTTAAAGTCCCTTCCAAGCTTGAGAACCCAGGATTATATGAATCCGTCCTGACCAAGCAGGGGCTCCCAGAAAAATGTCTGAAGAACAAGTCTGTTTTGAGGGGAGGGGAAGTAGGAACAAAAGCAGGAGACAGCTTGATGCCAAAGATGACAAATTCAAGGTCATTCCTGGTTAGCCCAGCACCCAGCCAACATGGGAGTTACACATCTCCCTTCTTTTGGTCACTTGAGGTTTACAAAGGGGTGGGAGAACTTGAGTTCCTTCTCTGATCACAGGAGAACATTCTCTCCGTTGGGGTGTCAGAGGTACGTCTGTCACCCAGGGAGCTGGGGTGGCCTACATGAGAGAACACACTGCCTGTCAGATTTGAAACAGACCATGAGCTGTGAGCTTGGGAAGTGTTAGTGATTAATGTTGACCCATGTCCCCCTTCATCCCACCAAAACCCATCTCCCTGCCTCTCACACTCATTCGTTCAGCAATTTCCTGGGTGCCTTCCTCGTGCCAGGGATGGGCCAGCTGCTGAAGCCATAGTGGTGACGAAGGCGACATGGCCCTCCCATCCTCAGGGCATTAACATTCCAGCCCCAGAGCCAAGTAACCAGAGAGTCACAGCACCATGCAACAAGTGTTCATTAGGACACATGTAAGGGCTTTGGCAGAGTCAGGAACGGCTGCTTTAAAGTGGTTCTAGGAGCGCTTGGATAAAGCCTGGAGCTTGAGTAGAAGTTAGCCAGACAGAGGGACGCGAAAGTGGGGGAGAGGGCTTTCCTGGCAGGGAGACCAGCATGGACCAATGTGAGGAAGGGTGTAGCAGACTGGGCAACACCCACCATCTGACCCAGTGCGGTGAGTGGCTCTCAGTTCACGTTTTTTCATTCATCCAGTTGTGAAGGTATATTGAGCACCTACCCCATACCAAGCAACGAACTAAGAATTGAGTTATTTCCAGTGGTTTAAAAAAACAAATGCAGGGGGGCCCGGGTAGCTCAGTGGGTTAAAGCCTCTGCCTTTGGCTCAGGTCATGATCCCTGGGTGCTGGGTGCTGGGATCGAGGCCCACATCGGGCTCTCTGCTCAGCAGGGAGCCTCCTTCTCCCCTCTCTCTCTCTCTGCCTGCCTCTCTGCCTACTTGTGATCTGTCTGTCAAATAAATAAAATCTTAAAAAAAAATGCAGGGGTGCCTGTGTGACTCACTTGGTTAGGCATCTGCCTTCGGCTCATGTCATGATCTTGGGGTCCTGGGATCAAGCCTCACATCGGGCTCTCTGCTCAGCGGAGAGTCTGTGTCTCCCTTTGCCTCTCCCCCTGCTCTTGAGCCCTTGTGCATGCATTCTCTCTTGCAAAAATAAATGAATCTTTAAAAAAAAAATTTAGTTTTCTTTCGTGGTGTTTTGAAAATGTCAGTATTAAGATACATCACTTGCCATAAAACCACCTATTTTAAAGTTCACCTTTCTGCAGTCCAGTGGTTTATAGTATTCCTTTATGATTTTGATTCTGGTGGTGATTCCTGAGACACGGGGAGGACCCAGAAGCAGCTCAGATCACAGACAGGGATGAGGACACCGGGTCACACTTCTCTTCCGCTCTCCTGCTTGTTGACCAATGGGCATGCAGAGTCCCCCCTTGGCTTCCACCCCCAGGCTAGCGGGCTTTCTCATTCTCCAAGTAGAATTTAATTTTCTATTATGTTTCCAAGTGTTTTGTACTTCCTCCTTGCCAGCTTTTTCTCTTTCACATGGAAATCAAGTCATTCTCTCCTCTTCCTTCCTGGACTATCATTTCTGTTTGAACATAAATGTTGTCCAGGCCTTTCTGCTGAATAATGGACATTTTGTGCCTGGGCTTTTTCTGAAATATGTTCTTGGAGCCTAGAACCTAAATGCATGCCCCAGCTTCGATTTCCTGTCTCTCCCTGATCCAAATTTCTGATGGGTTAGCTTTAATTGATCTGTGTATTTGTAACCTGGATTGGATCTAGTTCCAAAGTTGTGTCTAAATTCTTACTTTCAAGATAATTTCTTCATTCCGTACAATTTTCCATTTTCTCCAGCTCCAGCTGGATGTTCCATGCGGTCGAGCATAATGATTTTATCCAAATCAGAGGGGCATGAGCATAATGATTTTATCCAAATCAGAGGGGCATGACCCGGGGTCCCACATTGGGTAATATTTGCATTTCCTTATTCTAATTGAAATGAAACATCTTTTTGATAAATATTGAAACTATTTTGCCAGCCTCCAGAGATGCAGCAAAACTATCTGGTTTCTCCTTTATCTAAAGAGCCTTTATTTTTCTATTCTGACCTAGCCTTGGGATCTTACAGGACACACTTCGTTTCGCAAGTTACATTTTCTAGGGCTCATGAGGCTGTAGCTTCGGCTCTGTGGGGCTCCTCACATCCCTGCTTCTCTAAATTCCTTTTGGAACAAGGGGGATGTAAATGCATGTACAGTGCAGCTCTCTAGTGTGCAGACACACCAGCCCTTACCCTTCCCTGGATTTTAGAGAATCACACTTGTGGGGTGTGTGGGTGGCTCAGTGGATTAAAGTCTCTGGCTTCAGCTCATGATCTCAGGGTCCTGGGATGGAGCCCCGCATCCGCATCCGGTTCTCTGCTCAGCAGGGATCCTGCTTCCCCACCCCTGCTGCCTGCTGCTCTGCCTACTTGTGATCCCTGTCGGTCAAATAAATAAACAAAGTCTTAAAAAAAAAAAAAAAGGTATAGAGAATCAACTTGCTATAGGCAAGGGTTTGTGACATCCAAGTCCCACGCCTGGGTATTCGTGGCTCTCTTGTTAAATGTGTATGTGAGTAAGTGCATTCACTAATAAATAAATAAATAAATAAATAAATAAATAAATAAATAAATAAAATTTTAAAATAAAAAAAATGTGTAATTGAAAGGCTGCACGCCAGCTGTGAGCAAACCCAAGCCCCACTCTCATTACCTTCCTCCCATGAATGTTAACATTCTCATCCAGGGGCCCTCGCTGGCTCCACAGGCCCGCACCCCTGCCTGGTACTTCTGGTGGCACTGCTACAGCCTCAGGTAAGAGCCCCACCTGCACATTGTCACCCTAAGTGGCCTCTGTTTCCGTGATTGATCACAGAGGGGTCCTGATGCCTGGAATCAATGTTAAGTGTCTTGATGACCTGCCTCTCCGGCCCTGCCAGTGGCTGAGGGCGATTTATGCCACGTGGATCAGAGGAAAAGGACATAGCGGGAAAAGTCTTTGGCTCTTACAAGGGTGTTTGGCGTTGCCAAAACTGTATTTATTGCTTTTTATCAGACTATAAACATAAAATATATTTATAAAACAATGTAAGACAAAGATGGAGACACCAACAAGAGAAAGTTCCCCTAATTCCATTTCCCTTCCCAGAGAAAACCTCTGTTCAGCCTTCAGGACTTTTTGTCTGCACCCATGCATATAGATGTTATTTTTTTATTTAGAAAAATTCTGTACAAGCACATTTATAAAAGCTGCTTTTTTCACTTGGTGATGCATGGTGGGCCTCTCGCCACACCAGTGCGTTCCTTTCTCCTCCATCCCTCTTACAAAGGAGTCCGCTTCATGCAGGGTGCCCCAGGACACGATTTTGGCCCCGTCTCCAGGCGTCACGGGACCAGGGGATGATCTCACTGGGTACACCATCTGCCCGGCCTGGCTGGAGGCTGCCCTGGGAGGGCCAAGGGGGCACCACGTGTCAGTAGCTCCAACGTGGGGTGGGGCTCTGTGCCCCGAGGAGTTGTTTGGTCTGCAGATACAAACAGGATGCAGGGAGGTTTGGCTAAATGAATAGGTGATACGGTTGTCACAGTAATAACCACAGGGGACACTTACAGAGCGTTTTCCGGGATCCAGGGATGGATCTAAGCCCCCGATGTCTATGAACTCATTGAAGCTCTATATTTTATGGACAAAGCACTGGAGGCTCTGAGAGGTTGCATGACTTGCCCAAGGTCACCCAGCTAGTAAGTGGCAGCCTGGCCGGAGTGTGTGCTTGACACCCTCGGTGCTGTTCCATCATGGACTTGGGCCCCGATGCCGTGTGGGGGCACCTTTGTCAAAGGAGGAATTCGGGGACGATGTGCCTGGGCTGCTGTGGCATTTCTACCGTGTGTTAGAAGGACCCATCCTTCTGAGACAATGCTGAGTTCAGGCCTCTCATTACCGAGGGATAGCTGCTAATCAGCGACAGCCTTCCGCCCCCCACCTCTCCCCCGCGTCCTTCCGAGATGTCCTCAGACTCAAAAAATAGAATTGAAAACATCTTAAAAATGACCGCTTTCCTTCTTCATTCTCCTCTTCCCTCTGTGTCTTCCCCGTTGTTCCCTAACGAAATGTCATGGCAAAAGGAGCCCATTTCTCATCATTCTTGCGGCTTCACCAACTCCAGCCCCCCTCGTGGTTCCTGGGCCTGCTCCCAGCAAACTGAGACTTTGAGGCCACGGTTCGTCCCTCCCCAGTCACCTGCCACATCCTCTCTGCGCCTGCACTGGGAGGAACGGGGAGCTCAGACTCCTTAGTTCTGCTTTTGGCATTTACCTTCTCTCCACCTTCTGAGACTTTCCCAGAAGGACGCCCTCATTTTTCTTTTTCTCCCCGGGGTTCATTCAATGCTGCCTCTCACCTCTTTATACCATTACTCCCCCTCCCCTTGGTCTGCAGAGACACAGGCCAAGGCCCTCAGATTGGCCCCTTATCTTATCCCTTCGGGGTAAGCCTCCTCTTCCCCATCTTCAGACACCTCCTTGCTCACACCTCCCCTGTCACCCCCATCCCCTAGTCCCTTACAACAGTCTAGAACATGGCAGTTCCCTAAGGTGCTGTCTCTCCCGTGCATGTTTTCAGTGACCCTCACAGCCACCCTGTGAGACACATGTCCTCATGCCCCTGTTACAAATGAAGAATCCAGGTACAGAGAGGACAAGTGACTGGCCCAGGACAGAGCAGCTAGTGGTCCCCACTAAGCCTTGAACCCAGGGCTTTTGACTCCATACCAGGTGTCTTTTCCACCCAGATCCATGGAGGGATCTGAGCCGAGAACAAGGGCCCCTCAGGAAGGTGTGGAGCTGATGCTGACCCTCAGGGGCCAAGAGGTCAGCCATTCACCCGACAGACAATGCTGGGCTTGACGCTTGTCACAAAGAAGTTGAGGTGGGCACGCCTGGGTGGCTCGATTGGTTAAGTGTCTGCCTTCGGCTTGGGTCATGATCCCGGGGTGCTGGGATCGAGCCCCATGTCAGGCTCCCTGCCCCTCGGGAAGTCTCCTTCTCCCCCTGCCCCTCTTCCCGACTCATGTGTGCATGAGCTCGCTCTCTCAAATGTGTAAATAAAAAAAAAAAAAAAGGAGCTGGGGTTGAGCAGCCTCCGGGTGCACCTGTGGGGGTAGACATGCAGACGGTGTCTCCAGATCTGGAGACCCCGCTTCACAGGAGCACCCCGGGAGCGGAGGGGGGAGGGAAGAGCAGCAAGGTGTCCTCCAGGCTCCCCTTTGGGCCTAGGATGGAGGGTGCCTCCCTAGACCCTGCTGCGAGGGTGAGGCCTGGCAGTGTTCTCAAAGTGCCTTGAGAAAGGGGTAGCCTGGGTACCTTCCTTCAGTCCCAGAAATGGCTAATGGAGGAGCAGGTGCTTCCCAGAACCCATCATGCTCTTTGGCAAGTGGCCCCAGGGTCCTTCTGAGAGGCTTCCCAGCTCCCGAGACATTGCTGAGGCAAGAGCCTGATGGAGGAGGCTCACCCATCAGATGGCTGTGCCGTCCTGTCCGAGACCCCACAGTCAGTTCCTGCGCCGACTTCCCATTCCTAAGCTGAGCTTTCCAGCAAATCACCACATACTAGACTCTGTCCCCAGCTCTGCCACTATTTCTAGGTCCCCTGGAGGCCCCCCAGCCTCTCTGTGTCTCAGTTTCCCCAACTGCAAAATGGAGCTGAGATGACCCATGAACCTCACAAACGGGTACTTGTGGGTGGCTCCTCCTGGATTAGGGCTCCGGAGTAGAGCATCATGATTCCTTGATGAAGGTCCCCACCCAGTGTCAAACTCACCCAGCGACGGCTAGGATTGCAGACTCACAGCCACATGCAGCCCCCGCTCCGGCCTGGGCAATTGAGCCTCACTGCTGAAATGGAGGTAAGAGGGGTGTCTGGGTGGCTCAGTAGGTTAAGCAGCCTACTCCTTTTTTTTTTTTTTTTTTAAGATTTTATTTATTTGAGAAAGGACAGAGTGAGAGAGGGAACACAAGCAGGGGGAGTGGGAGAGGGAGAAGCGGGCTTCCTGCTGAGCAGGGGCCCCAATGTAGGGCGTGATCCCAGGACGCCGGGATCAGGACCTGAGCCAAAGGCAGACACTTAACGACTGAGCCACTTAGGTGCCCCCAGTGCCCAACTCTTGACTTCAGCTCCTGTCATGATCTCAGGGTCCTGGGATCGAGCCCCATGTTGGGCTCCACACTTCAGATTCTCCCTCTGCCCCTCCCCATGCTTACTCACTCTCTCCTTCTCACTCTCAAATAAATAAATCTTTAAAAAAATGTAGATACATAATAATATTTCCTACTTCACATAGGTTGTTATGAGGATTAAATGAGATAAAATGTGCAATAGTGCCTGGCTCTAGAAATATCTTTTCTTATAAAGAGAAGATTCCAGAAGGCTAAAGGAGTTGGAGGGGTGGCCCGAAAACTCCCCCCGCCGCCATCACCTCTTAAGTATAATCTTGTATTGGTTTATGGACCATTTGCTGCCTGTTAGAGCTGGAGGACAGAGACACAGCAGCAATGCTACAAATTATATCCAGTAAAGACCAACCAGAAATAAGATAAAGCTTATTAATACAGCATATTATTCAGTGAAGAAAACAGGCTACAGAATATGGTCTTTTTTTTTTTTTAAGATTTTATTTATTTATTTGGCAGACAGAGATCATAAGCAGGCAGAGAGGCAGGCAGAGAGACAGGAGGAAACAGGCTCCCCGCTGAGCAGAGAACCCGATGCAGGGCTCGATCCCAGGACCCTGGGATCATGACCTGAGCTGAAAGCAGAGGCTTTCACCAACTGAGCCACCCAGGCGCCCCCAGAATATGGTCTTATTTAGGGAAGATTTTAATGTGTGCCCAGGAGAGGTATCTGCAGGGAAGTTCCCCAACATGTTAAAAGTGATTATTTTGCTTTGTTCTTTCACATTTTTTGTATTTGACTTTTTAATATTGACTGAGTCACTTTTTTCTTTTTCTCTTTCTTTTTTTTTTTTTTAAAGATTTTTATTTATTCATTTGACAGAGAGAGATCACACAGAGAGGCAGTCAGAGAGAGAGGGAAGGGAAGCAGGCTCCCTGCTGAGCAGAGAGCCCAACGCAGGGCTCGATCCCAGGACCCTGAGATCATGACGTGAGTCAAAGGCAGCGGCTATAACCTATTGAGCCACCCAGGCGCCCCCTGAGTCACTTTTTTTCAAAAGATTTATTTATTTTGGAGAAAGAGAGAAAGAGAGTGCATGCATGTGTTGGGTGGGGAGGGGCACAGGGAGAGGGAGAGAATCTTCAAGCAGACTCCTCGATAAGTACAGAGCCCATCTCAGGGCTCGATCCCAGGACCCTGGGATCATGACCTGAGCTGAAATCAAGAATCAGATGCTCAACTGCCTGAGCCACTCAGGTGCCCCTAGGAATCACTTTTATAAAACAACGCATTTTTTTTTCTCTCTCTAAGAATTAAGAGTGGTTTGCCCAAGGAAGGCAAATTTTTGTTCTGGTTTTCTTGGTTTTGATATCAGAAGACACTCCTCTTTTTCCATTTGGTGCTCTGAGTTCGGGAGATTCGTCGCAGGTAGAATTAAAGTGGTGGCCAGGGACATGGGCGGTTCCTGAACAGGACCGAGGCTCAGCAGCCTGTCTCTGCCACCCATCAAGATGTCACACAGCAGTGCTGTCCTCATTGAAAGCTGACTGATGGAAAAATCTCTCAGAAAGGGGGCTGGAGGGAAAGTGACCACAGTTCTGAACAGAAAGGCCACCCAAGCCTCATCTGTCACCCTGCCAGATGTCACAGCACTATTTCACTATGCTAGCGACAACAAACAAGGAGAGAAGCCTTTATTAAAAAAAATTAAAATAGAAATCTGAGACTTAAAACTAGAATTGTCCTCTCAGAGAAAATCTGAATTTTCTTACGCTGGTGGACATCAGCCGGCTGACATCAGCCATGACACACTGTCTGTACACAGCAGCGCCACCTCCCTCCAAAAAGCGGCCTTCATTCATGCTTTCATACAACTGTTGATTGTTCTCTCTGGATGGAGGCCCAGGATTATTCCATTTTCTTCTCACCAACATAAGTCGTCCCTCTCTGTGGGCTCCTTTATCTTCTCTCCTCTTAATTTGGCAGTTATGCTTAAAATCTGGGCTTTTTTTTTTTTTAATTATTGTCCAGATTTGGTTCTAGAACATTCTGTGGTACACATGTGATGTGACCACGAGCTCGCATGTTAGAGTCTTCCTCTAACGAGTCTTCCTGGGAATGTCCCTGTGCCTAGCTCCGTGCTGCCTACCACCCGTGGCGGGCAGGGGAGAAGAGGGGCAGCACCAGCAGAGAGGCTGCTCCCCAGACACTCACAGATGGGACCAGCTGTTAGTGAAGGGTGTCTGAGGTATGGGGGTTGCTGGGAGTCAACCTCAAGGGGCTGTTGATTTAAACCCTTAAGGGTTTTTCTCTTCCTCTCGTACAGCTGACTCCCAGCTTCCTGAGCAGAGGGATTTCCTAATGACCAGGCGCCCGACTCTGCCTCAGCCCAGGAGAGGAGTATGCGTGCCCTTCCATTAATCTCTATCTTAAAGTAAAACAGGCACACCGTCAGCATTACAGAATAGACTGCAAATAAGACGAGGACATTTTCGAGGTAAAAGGCTTTTAGTTCAGTGGAGCAAGGGTCCCGGTGCTCCTAAAGGGCATCTCCATCACCACTTGATTCTGTCACCATGAACAGTCCACTTAACAGGGTCAGATTCTGGTGCCAGGCTGGCTGGGCTTTGAATGCCGACTCCCTGACATGCCTACTGCCAGACCCGAGGCAACCTACTCAACCTTCCTGTGCCTCAGTTTCCCCCTGTGTGGAAGGCTTAATAATGGAGGCAGGTGTATGGATTAAAGGAGTCGATACCTGGAGACACTTGAAAGGCGGCTCCTGTCATTAGGAGGAATCCTGTTTTCCACCGGAGTGTGCTGGCACATTCCGGATGGTGCTGAAAAGGGACCAGAGCAAAGGAAAAATGGGATGCGGGAGCCAAAAATAACTTCGGGGAACAAAGTTCATTGTAAGGTTATTTTGGATTCTAGATTTAGATCTCTACTGGATCTTCAGATTTCTGAGAGAGGTCCATTTAGGGTGTTTGTTTTTTCAATAATAGCTTTATTGAGATACGTCCTGTACCGTGAAATTCACCCTTAACGTCCTGTACCTTGAAATTCACCCTTGGGGCGCCTGGGTGGCTCAGTGGGTTAAAGCCTCTGCCTTCGGCTGATCCCAGGATCCTAGGATCCAGCCCCGCATCGGGCTCTCTGCTCAGCGGGGAGGCTGCTTCCTCCTCTCTCTCTGCCTGCCTCTCTGCCTACTTGTGATCTCTGTCTGTCAAATAAATAAAATGTCTAAAAAAAAAAAGAAAGAAATTCACCCTTGAAAGGGGTTAAGTCCGTGTTTTCGGCAGATTGGCGAAGCCGGGCATCAGCACTGCTCTCTATCTGCAGTGCGGGATTGCTCAGCGGAGGGGGTCTGGGGCGATCCTCCTCTCCTTGGACCCAGCCACCGGACGGGGCCATCCCGCTTTGCGCTGAGTCACGGCGGGTGCCCCGGGGCCTGCGGTCGCTGCTCCGCCCGCAGCCGCCGGCCGCGCGTCTGCTGCCCCCTAGCGAGGCTGCCCCTCGGCCTGGGACAGCCCCGCCCCCGAGGTGGGTTCGCGGAGGGACGTACGGGTCCGACTCGCGCAGCTCGGTCGGTGGGGCTCCCAGCGCGATGCGCCTAGGGCGCCGGCTGCCCTCGGCTCTCCCTCCGGCCCGGACAGCCGGTCCTGTCGCCCAGTCCTGGGCGGGAGGGGGAGAGCTGTGCTTTTTAAACAGTGTTGGAAAGGCACCGGGAGGATGTAGTAGCCTGGAGATGGGCTTGAGCATCAAAAGATCCAAGTTCAGGGGCGCCTGGGTGGCTCGGTCGTTAAGCATCTGCCTCGAGCTCAGGTCATGATCGCAGGGTTCTGGGATTGAGCCCCGCATCGGGCTCCTTGCTCAGCAGAGAGCCTGCTTCTCCCTCTCCCAGGAGAACAGGAAAGAGGCAGTAGGAGCAGGAAGGCCATTTGGTCTTCATCTACACCAGGACTGCCCTAGGTCAGAAGATACCTGCAGAGCCCCTGGGAACCGTGCAGGAGGAGAGGCCTGGGTGGAGAGCACAGGAAGGCATCCGAACTGCCAGGAATCCGTGTCCCAGAGGACGGCGGGGCCAAGGGAGCCCTATCCCGATCTGAGTCAGGTCCCAGGCTGCCTCAGTGGCCTTGGGCAAGTCATTTAGCCTCCGGGGTCCTTTACCTGTCAGGGATTTGTGTCCTGCCAACCTCACGGATTTGTACCGAGCGTAGATGTTCTGTCATGGGGAAGTGTCCAGGAAAATGGCAGATATGCGCCAAAGAGTGAGCGGTCCCCTGGTGACATTCCAGAAGTCGCTTCTCAGCGGGACTAGGTGCCTGGGGTTCCCTCGTTCACCTCTAGATACCTCCCAGGGCAGCCCGGGGTGATCAGAAAACAGAGGTGCCTCTTCAGATGTGCTCCGCAGAAGAGGGGATCTCCTCCAAGCAGACAGTTGGCTCCTTCTGGCAGCCTGGGGAGGCCCCATTCTTTGGGAGCAGAAGGGAGTCGGGGGTCTCACCTACACTTACATCCTTATGCCCCAGGGAGGACCAGACTTTTCCAAACGAGGAAGAAGTTGAGGTTGTCTGAGGGACCCTGCTGGTCTTCTTCTTCCGCCCTCTTCCCCTTCCCACCCACATCTTTCTTCTCCCTCCACCCCAGTTTCACGTTATCAGATAAGTCACAATAAAAAATTCCACTTTACCTTGTTTCCAAACTTGTCATTTATTAAAAGACCGTGAGTATCCATCAAAGGATAAATGGAGGAATAAAATGCAGTGTGTCCATACGGTGGAATCTTATTAAGAAATGAAGCCCTGCGTCCTGAAAACATTATGCTAAGTGAGAGAAATCTGTGACAAAACGGCTGCATATACAATGATTTCAGTTCTCTGAAATGCGTAATTCAAGGAGACAGAAAGTAGACGGGTGGGGTGTCCGGTGGGCAGGGAGTTAGGGGTGGGGGGGATGAGAAGAAACTGTTTCATGGGCACAGGGTTTCTTTTTGGAGGGATGAAAATGTTTTGGAGCTGGTTAGAGGCGGCAGTTGCATAAAGTGGATTGTTTACCTTAAAATGGTTAAACTTCCGTTGTGTGACTTTTCCCTCAATAATAATAATAATAATAATAAAGACTGCGTAGCAGCAGTCATGATTTGATTCAGGGCTTCATCCCTCCCTATGCCTTCACCCCCTGACCTTTCCCTTACCCTGTCTTCACCTACGTGTCTTTGTCTGTCTCTCACCCTGTGGACACTTGACCCCTTCCCTGCCCCATTCTGACTCCATCCATCAGCAAGGTGGCATGAGGCCCGGGGTGTGACCCTGTAGGACAAGGCGCCTTCACTAGTGGGCCAAAGCTGGCTAAGCTACAAGACGACAGGGACAGACCCCAGGACCCTCTGGCTCTTGCCTTTCTCTAGTTAGGTATTTTTCCCAAGGGTGCCTAAAAATGGCCCTTTTTAGCTTACAGATTTAACTCAGCTTTTGTGCCTCTCCTAGAATTTCTTGCTTACGTCCTACCTTCCACTGCCTTTAAGTCACTGCCTGGGGGAGAACAGGAGGTAGGAAATGAGAGAGACAGAAAGAGGAGAAATTGGTTGATTTAGAAGAATAGGAAAGCGGAGGGCAGCCTTAAGAAAACAACTCCCTGTGTGTTTATTTTCCTGTCTGTGTGTCCCTTTTAGATTACAGGGATCCGTGGGGCGGTGGCCAAGTCTGGTCTGGCTATGTACCCACTTCGGGGCTGTGCTTATTTTGTGTGTTCTAGCCTGCTGTCTTTGGCTGATAGTCTTAGGGCTGGGATATGGGGCTGTGTCGTTTGTCAGAGGAAGGGAACTTTAACTGGCGAGAGCTTATATATTCAGGGCATAAGTGGAGGATGGGCTTTGGGACTCTGCAACCGAACCATGAGCCAAATGTGGCAAGCCATATAGTGCGTGTGGGTTCCTGGCGTCTCACACCTCCCAGGCTCCTTTGGAAGAACTGAAAACCTGTGATTTTAAAATATGAGCAACCACTGGGTTGGGGGCAAGCTGGCCTCAAGAATAGAGAAAATAGGAGAATGTCCCCTCCCATGCCTGCATTCTTCTGCAAAGCCCCCTGAATTCTACCAGCTTCTTTTCACAAGCTCATTGAGTGAGAGATTTTCTGCTAAGAGATCCCAACCATCTGATAGAGAGAGACCTAGAAAATGCTTCCCGTGTTTACTCCCCGGAGACCTTGAGGGGAACCTGTCACTTCTGGGCCAGTCCCAGCATTGGAGCTGCAGCCCGATCACCTCTGCTGCAAAAACTCAGAGCTCTTCGTAAATCATCAGCATCATGAAGGCAAGGGTTCCACTCACAAAAGCAGCATAGACGATGGCAAGACATCAAGAAAGACGTCCCCAGCAGGAAAGTGCGGGACAGAGAGGTTTAGAAACCAGAATGAATGGGAAGTAACGCTATGGTCTTGCAATAGGAACACCAAATATTCCGAAGGGAGCAATTTTTATCGTCTTGGCACATAACACAGTTCCAGCCAAAATCCCAATGGAATTTTGAGAATTTGAGAAAAATATTCTAAAGGACGTCTGCAAAAGAAAACATGCAAGAAGGTCAAACGGTTTTTGAAAAAGAAAATGAGAGTGTACACGGCCACCTAGAGAATAAAACTTGAGATCCAAAGCTTCACTTGGGGGGGTGGTGTGGGGGGCGGCTCTGGCACCAAAACAGACAGATAAATGGGGCAGAACAGCTGGTTTGTTTGCTTGGGCGAGAGGACAGATTCTATGAATAGGGCTGGGCCTTTGGTTTCACTATTCTTATTTGGGAGGAAATGTTTTGATTCTCACCTCATGTCATACATCTAAATAAATCCCCCTCCCCCCACAAATAAATTAAAAAAAAAAAAACCTTGCAGGTCGGAAGCCATCAGGAACCAAAATAAAGGTGACTGACTGGTGAAGCTTTCTGCCACACATATGACAAAGGATTGATGTTTTTCATGCATGAAGAAGAGCTCACTCAAGTCATTACAATGAGGACTGGGATCTGAACAGTGGGGCAAAGGCTATGAACGGGCATTTTATAAAAGAGGAAACCAATCCATGAGATTTTTACTTCTACGCCTCCATTCACCATGTTCCAGGTGGGGAAACTTGGTGATTCATTGAAAGGAATCGATCCAGTCTGAAGACCAAACCACCTCACCCCCCCCACCCCCCCACCCCCCCACCCCCGAGCTCATCACACTTCTGAGAATTCACTGAAATTCATGGAATCTTTTTTTTTTTTAACATTTTATTTATTTATTTGACAGAGAGAGGCACAGTGAGAGAGGGAACACAAGCAGAGGGAGTGGGAGAGGGAGAAGCAGGCTTCCCGCAGAGCAGGAAGCCAAGTGCTGGGCTCCATCCCAGGACCCTGGGATCGTGACCTGAGCCAGAGGCAGATGCTTAACGACTGAGCCACCCACCACCCAGTAGCCCCGAGATTCATCGAATCTTGAGCTGCGCCTGCGCGGGGTGGCCTGAGTTGGCTAGCTTGGCTCACCTGGGCCAGGTGTTGTGTCTCCAGCTGGGACTGGCCCAGAAGTGACAGGTTCCCCTCAAGGTCTCCGGGGAGTAAACATGGGTTTGGGAGGCCTTGAGCTTCTGGGGCGATCCCCCCCGCACCCCCGCTCCAGGGTGAGGCATCTGGTGACTCAGCCAGATGATAGTGACTCATGGACCGGTCTCGGGGACGAGCCGTTGGGTGGTGACCAGGGACGCCCTAAGAGACTCCATCAGCGAGGAAGATGCTGGGTAGGGAGCAATAGTTTTCTCAGATAATGGAACTGTTCCCTCTTAGAAGAGGGGTTCTGACATTTGGGGGCTTTCTAAGGGCAACAGACCATTAGCATATCTAAGGGTAAAGGATATCGCCACCAAATCCTAAGCCTGGAAGGGTGAATGGGGACTCTGATCTGCCCAAAATAAAGTCCTGCTTATGGCTGGGGAGATGTCAAAGGTTTGGAGAACCTCAGTCTTGGATGCCTTTGCTAAGAGCTCCCTGAGCGACAGGATCCACAGTCAGAATGAGAAGACTCCCCTTCTCTGTAGGCGGTAAATACCTAAGTGGGGTCAGGCCACCCACCCAGCAGAGGTCCCATTGAGCTCACTTTTTTAAAAAAAGATTTTATTTTTAAGTAGTATTTACACCCAATGTGGGGCTCAAACTCACAACCTCGAAATCAAGGGTCACACGCTCCACTGACTGAGCCAGCCGGGCACCCCCACGGAAAAATTATAAAAGTTACAATTGTAAGAAGGAAAGATTAAAAGAAAACAAGCACAATGTAAACAGTCAGAAAAAATAGAAGGATAACGTAGGCAAATATATTTGAAAGGTATTTCAAAAGGTTAGAAATAACAAAATGATCCTCTGGGCTACTTTTACGACTCTTCTGTAAGTCTAAAATTATCTCAAGTAAAATAATAATTAAATGAAAAGCTGACATGAATCTGGGGCAAAAATTAAAGGTAAAACTAACAAAAATCTATAAAGACGTAAATAAATACATGTAAAATAAGTCAACGTATATGTATTTATTACAGATTTATTTACATATACTTGCATTTCCATTGGTGTGTTATGTATACTTCTGTAGCTATATGTAATGAATCAAATGAATGCATGTAAAATAACTCAAGACAGAGCTGAGATTTTTAAAGGGTAAGAAATAAAAACCAAGACCAAAGACTACAGAAAGGTAAAGAGAGGAAGTGGAAGCAACCAGGACAGGAATGTTTCAGAGATAAGAATAAATATAAAGTAGAAAATAAGTAATATGAGAAAAGTAATTTAAAAGGAAGGTATCAGCGGCACCTGGGTGGCTCAGTTGTTAAGTGTCTGCCTTGGGCTCAGGTCAGGATCCCAGGGTCCTCGGATGGAGACCCACATCAGGCTCCCTGCTCAGCGGGAAGCCTGCTTCTCCCTCCCCCACTCCCCCTGCTTGTGCTCCCTCTCTTGCTGTGTCTCACTCTGTCAAATAAATAAATACATTCGTTAAAAAAAAAAAAAAAAAAAGAAAGTCAGTTTTACTTCCCCATTGTCCTGTGATGGAAAGGTCACGTTTGCCTCTCTGTGCTTCACTTTCCTTACCTGCTGTCTTCCCTCTCCTGTTTGGTCTTCCCCTTTCCATTAAGAAATTTAAAAACTCAAGCCACTAGTCAGCAGCATTTGTATTTCAATGAAGTGGAAAGAGTGAGGGGCTTAACAAGTCAGGCCCACTGGACCCGCCCACCAGGTGACTTTGATTAGGAATGATGTGATACAGGTGAATTCAGAATGCCCGTCAAGGTCAAGAGCACAGCAGATGAGGCTGGGCATCCCGTGGGCAGGGGCTGGGGAGGCGGAGAGCTGTCTGCTGCGACCCGACCCGACCCCCCGGGAGGAGGCACTTCTCTCCCCCCTGCCCCCGCTTAGGTCCCTCAGCTCAGCATACTCTGCTCACCCGCCATCTCCCTTCCCCAGGTGGGCCTTGACCCAGGATGGCTGAGCCCCGCCAGGAGTTCACTGTGATGGAAGATTCTGATCTCCCCTCCCAGGGGGGCTACACTCTCCTGCAAGACCACGAGGGGGACGTGGACCAGGGCCTGAAAGGTGAGTACACAGCCGTGCACATCCAGGGGCCCATGCACTGAGCTCTGGGGAGGCGTGCCCATGAGATTTTAAAAGGAATTTTAAGTACTTCTGTTGGCTTGCAGCTGAGTGAAGCCTCTTAAAGGGCCAAGAGAACTCAAAACGTGAGGCTCTTGGAGAATGCGCCTTTCCAAAGGAGAGTCTGACACACGGGCGGGCCACATCGCGACACAGATTCCGGGGTAGGGTGGGGGGGCTTGTCAGTCTGAGGCTGGAGCCCTTAGCCACATCGATTCACCTTTAAACCGGCCACATGCGTTAGTGAGCAGAGCCCTCGGCTTGGGACGTTATTTGTGTGTCCTCCTTACGAACCTGTCTGGGCCCTGTTTCAGCAAGAGCCGGTCGGCTCTGGGATTCCTGCCCTACCTACCCTAACAGACTACATCCTCGAAACCTCTGAATATTCTACAGTACAGTCCTTGGGCCAAATTGTCTTGGCCTCCTCCTCTCCCCTGCCAAACACATGTGTTTCATTGCACTGACCACGGAGTCTGGGAAGGCCCGTTGGAGAACACTGTGCCCTCTCTCCGGCTTCAGATGCTGTGTTCTGCGTCCTCGCCAGCAGCTCCGAGCGGCCCCCACATAAGGATTCCGTCCCTGCCCTCCAGACCCATTTCTAAGGAGACAAGATAGCGAACAGCCTGCTGTTTGTTAGTGCTAAGAAGGATAAAAACACTTTGCAGCCCGTGTATGGAGTAGCGGCCGTAAGTGGCGGAGCTCCGAGGTGGAAGGAGTCCCCTCTGGGTACCTCTGTCCAAGAAGGTTCCTTGCAGGACATGGGGTCACCAGGATGTCCCCTGGGTTGGGAAGCCTGAGGAGCCATAATTCCTACTTGCAGGACTTCCCGTGGGCCTGGTTCCAAAGATGACGTCTGTCTCTCTGTTTGAGCAGAGAACGTAAGAGTCAGAGGAACCCAGGGATCGGAGAGGTGGGCTCCCGGCTGGAGGAGGTGAAGGAAGAGTGGGTACTTTGTCCTGGGGAGCTCAGAGGCTGCCCCCTGGCCTTCTTGGGGCTGCCCGAGCCCAGGTGCTGGGGGGAGGGGGTGGGGGAAAATACCCATGCCAGCCAAGTGTCCCAGGGGGCCACACCTGCCCTCCAGATGTCAGGCTCCAAATGGTGGCCCCAAAAAATGTATGATTTGACCTCTCCCAGTCCATAGCCCAGCTCTGGCCAGAGCTGCTAAGGTGCGGCTCCCACTGGGGGCAATGAGGAAATCTGCTTTCTCCTTTCAGTCCTGCTTGCTCCCTTCCTCCCTTTGTCCCCCACTGTCTCCTCCTCTCCCACGTTCTCCTTTTCCTCCTCCCCTCTTTCTCTTCCCACCTTGTTTTTTTCTTCTCCTGCTGTCTCATCCATGCCTCTCCCTCTATAGCCGCTTCCCCTTTTCTCTCCCCACCCTGACACCAGGCGTGTGGAATGAGAGGGGTGGTGACCCCCAGGACCTCCATCCCAAAGGCAACCTCACTTTCACCCCACAGCCCTCCCTGGCTGAGGCAGCTTTCTGGGGGAGCCAGAGTTTGCCTTGTTCCTTGACTCCCTGACCTGACTGGGGTCCTAAGAGCTCCTTCCTCTGAGGACCTGAGCCCACACATCCCCGTGCAAGTCTTTGCTGTGTCATGACGACCATCCCTGCCTCTACACTCAGAGTGTCCCGATTTGGGTGACAAAGTCTGTGAACCCCCTGCTTATAAGGGAACTTCCTTGAAATGGTAATTCGGGCATTTCTGTAGAACTCTGAATTGCAAAGGCCTTCACCACCAATGTCTCGGGCAATGCTCTCAGTAAGTGCTGAGGGCAGGTGTTACTTTCCCTGGTTGACAGATGACAGGCAGAGCCCCCTCTCCGAGTCACAGGCTGTGCAGCTCCGTGTCCTCCCTTCTGCCCCTTGTCACTCAGCCGGGTCCCCTGGGAATCCCTCACTGGTAGAATCCAACTTAGAATCACCAGGTACTGAATTCTGTCCCATATGAATTGTCCCAGTGACCCTCTATTTAGAGTAGGCTGGTTGAAATATTAAATTTAAAATATATACAATGTTGCAAAGAATGTACCATGATAATGTAGGATGTTAATAATTGGGGAACCTGGGTGTGGGGTATATTCTCTGGAGTTTGCTATTTTTCTGTAAATCTATAATTGTTCTCAAATAGAAATTTCATTTTAAAAAAAATTGGGAGGAAAAAGTGATTTTTACCATTCCTGCTTTTTTGGAGGGGAAATGAAATTCACTTTGTAAAGTTAGAACAAGTTTACCAAGTTCTTTTGTGTCTCAGAGTTGTCTAAAGTATACTTCCTAAAACCACTCAATTCTTTAACATAAAACATGATCAGAAGATCTATGCTAAGACATATCGTATATACATATATACATATATGCAAAATTTAAGTTGCTATCCTTTTTTCACTGATGTGAAAGGAAAACATTTGTAGATGGTTTGCTTACCGAAAGAGTTTACTTCCCGAGAAAGCAAGTGATACTTAAGAGATTTCCATAGTTCTTATCAAATTTATTCTTGCTCCTAGGAATTTAGGATGAGTTAATTTTATATGGGGAGTGAGCGGCATAACTAGGCAGAAGATGTCACTTGACTAGCAACATCTTAGATAAGTGACAGACTATTTTGAATAATGACAAGAAACCACGTATAAAATACTAGAACCGAGAGTATTTACGTGAAGGCTCCCAGTTGGACAAGGACTCCATACGGCCAAGAGCTGCCGGGCGGGGGAGGGGACAGGGGTTTAACTGATAGAATCACGCACCCTAAGGAATTAAAAGGTGTTCATGGATTAACTTCTTAGACCTTCCAGATAAGACATTCGAAAGAGGCTTCTTCCTCCTTTTTTCCCTCCCTCCAAGAAATTTAACAAGACTCAGGCAAATGGTGAGGCTGGCAGGCTCAGGACCCAGCAGGGGAGGGGCTGTTCCGGGGACCACCATGCTTGGGGTGCTCTCGCGCCTTATGCTCCTGAGCTCGCACAGTCAAGGCGGGTTAGTAATGACCAGACCCAGCAGACAGTCTGCAGATGTTCCCTCACCACTTGTCCAAAGCCTTCTTAAGGTAGTTGGTGGGTTTTTGCCAGCCCTGGGGCCAGGCTGCTCAGTCTGTGCTAGAAATTTGTTTAGGATGAGCCCCTCTTTTGGCCGGATGGTCACCCCCAGGGCTGGGTACCCAGTGCCGGCATGTTAAATTTTTTTTTTAATTTATTTATTTGTCAGAGAGGGAGAGAGAGCGAGCGAGCACAGGCAGACAGAGTGGCAGGCAGAGGCAGAGGGAGAAGCAGCCTCCCTGCCGAGAAAGGAGACCGATGTGGGACTCGATCCCAGGACGCTGGGATCATGACCTGAGCCAAAGGCAGCAGCTTAACCAACTGAGCCACCCAGGCGTCCCCCCAGTGCCGGCATTTTAGCAAAGGGTGTCTGATCTCACGCAGTTGAACATGACTTGCCTTTTCTCATTTGGGGTTACTTCTTTGTGCACAAACCAATGCCCCCAGACCCTGGCCTGAAACTCCCTCCAAGGCTGCCCCACCACAGGTGGAGTGGCTTTCCTGGAGCCCACCAGAGCCTCCTTGGCTCCGGATTCTGCAAGGACAGTTGTCTCGTAGGTAACCATGGCTGACATTTCAGGTGTGATTCTGGTCCTGTCGGTCTGTCCTTGGAGATCTTTCTCTGGAAGGAGCTGAGTCAAGTCCAGGCACATGGCCGGAAGCCCAGTTAGAAGGCGCAGGAAGGAGTTGGATCTGAGTGTTTTTCCAGGCATCTACTTGTCATCAACGAGTAGTGGTGATCTCCCAGATACCTCTCCGGCAGGAAAGACACAGCAGCGGTTTATGTGCGGCTTGGCTTGGTAGTATCGGCCACCCTTTTGTTAATAGAGGAGCCCTTGCCTCCTTTGAAACCGCCAGCTGATTAAAAGGCAGTTTCTCTTCTGGCCCAGGAACGAGCATCTTTGCCTGATGACCCTGGTATGGGGACACAGTTGTGTTGGGGCCGGGGTGGGATCGGTGACTTTATCATGTGGCCACCTCCCATCCATCTGGGTTCTATGCTAGGGGATTTTCAGGTCTGAAAGACCCTGCTCCCCATTTCCTCCTGAAGCCGAAAGGAGGGGTGGGGGAGAGGCCGCCGTTCTGAGCGGTTCGTTGTGTATGTTCCAGAGTCTCCCCTGCAGACCCCCGCTGATGATGGATCTGAGGAACCGGGCTCTGAAACCTCGGAGGCTAAGAGCACGCCGACGGCCGAAGGTGGGCCCTCCTCTCCCTGCTGCATTCAGACAGCCGCCCCCTGCCTCCAGCCTGCGCTTAGCCATGCTTTCAGCCCCGCGTGCCGCCCTTCCCGGCTGCCTCTGCTGCCGCCTGTCCCTGTGGCTGAGAGTCATGCTTGCCCCGTGCTTTGCAGGATGGGCTCGGGCCCCGGAATGTGACAGGAGCCAAGCCCTGCTTTGATGCCTTGCTGACCAGGGCGAGGTTTGGGCACCTTCATCGTGTGTACGCTTTGAGGTGGCCGCATTTGCAGAGGCTAGGATCTGCGGCAAAGCGGGGCCTGAGCACGGCTCCACAAAGCCCCTGTTCCATGTTGATATCCTCCTGCACTCCTTCAGAAGCCCCCACCCACTTTATCTCTTTCAGGAGCCACCAGGTCCCAGAGCAGCCGTTGGGCTGAAGAAGGGGCCGGCTCAGTGCACATCTCCAAGCTCACACACTGGGCCTGGTATGGTTTAGTATCCTTCATTTCCTCGGCTCTGGGCTTGGTCCAGGCCTCTAGACCTTGGCCAGGGTGTTCGTTCCAGCACATCTCCTACCCTATCTTCTCTAGACCTTTGGTGTCTAGGTTATTATTAAGCTCCTCGTGTATTTCCTGAAGAGCTCCTTGGTCCCGATTTTGACCACCTGCTCTTGCTTCCCATCTATGTCCATCAAGACTGCACTTGATTTCAGATCATGGAAAACCCAACTTGCTGCAGCACGGATATGAAGAGGTTTCTGTGTCTCATGTAATAAGATGTCTGGAGGGCAGCAGGTCCCCAGGGTCATGAGTGCTCTTCTGTCTTTATCTGCTGCCATCCTGAACAGTTGGATTGTTGCTTCATGGTGACAAGATGGCTGCTTCACCTCCCAGCATCACATCTGCTTTCACAGCAAGAAGAAAGTAGGCAAGCAAAGTGGCCAAAAGGGCCCAGAAACCAAATGTTTTTCCTTTTTATTAGGAAAGCAAGAGTTTTGTGACAAGTCCCACCTGGCTGACCCCCACTTATGTCTCATTGGCCAGAGCTGAGTCTCATGGATGCCCCTGGCTATAAGCAGGAGGCTGGAATGTGGAGCATTTTGTTTTCTGACTCACTAGTTGCAGAAATCAAGGGAGAAGGGCATTGAGGATGGCTTTTGAGTAACCAGTCTATGGCATCTGCCCTTCCATCTCTCCATCCATCCCCCAGGGGGCCTCTCAGCACTTCTCCTGGCCCTGCCCATGACTTTGGAGGCTGTCACAGGATGAAAACCTGGCCCAGCAACTCCCAAGTGTCCACTTTTGAATGAATTCAGAAAGCAACTGCCAAGTGCCCGACGACTGCTTGGCATAAGGGTGTGTCTGTGGGGGAGAAAGTGGGCGAGGCTCTTCCCCCGTGGTGTTCAGCCTAGTGAGGAGAATACCCATGCCTAGTGCTCTTTGCTCTTCTTCTTAGGGCCGGTGATGCAAGACATTTCCCGCTGATCTTGTTAGGACAGTTTTGCAAGTTGCTACCGCCCTGTGAAAGTCCTCAAAGCCTAACGCCAGACTTCATGGCAGCCTCCCAAATCATGGTTTTCAGTGCTCCCGTCAACATTATTCTGGAAGAATCTTCCAGCCAAGTCTCGCTGCACTCTGGATCCTGTACATGTGTGGGCCCCAAGAGCTTCCATTCCCACCCCACGGGGAAGGGAACCCTGCGGGTGGTGGGTTTTGCCAGGCTGCTCTGTCTTCTCCTGAGACGACCATAATTAAAATGGGTTCCATTTGACTAACTGACTCAGACTCCTGGAAAGCTTTCAAAGCTCCTTCTGACTGCCTGGAACAGCCTTCAGGTGTGCTAGGGCGGTGCTCGGGGAGGACTGTGGATTTCGTAGTGTTCACCCTGACGAGAGGCTGACAGCCATTCCCGATGGTGGGTTTTTATCTCTGGCCTCTGCTCTGAAGGTGGACCATCTGTTGTCAAGGACTGTTGTCAAGCACTCAACTCTGGACAGGACCAGCCTGTCCGTTGCCCCCACCTGCCCAGGGGAGTCTGCTTCCAACCATCAGTCATGGGCTCTGGGGACAGGGGACTTGGAGCTGGGAGCAAATTTGCTAGTCACCTGGCAATGACACTCCCATTTCACAGATGAGGAAACTGAGACCCAGAGGTCAAAGGCCTTGCTCCAAGCCTCATAGCGATCATCTGATATTCAACATGCCTTCTTTCAAAGCTCCTGGACCCACCCCCAGCAGACTCTCTCACAGCAGTGTTGACATGGGGGCTGTCCCCAGCAGATGGCCTGGGCATCTCACGAGCCAGGGCCACCAAGCAGGGTACGAATGTGCTTCCTTTGACATCAGTCTCTGGGCCCTGCTTTGTGGTGTTGCTTTTTTGCATGCCGCTGAGCCCCCTACTGCCTCCCCATCCCTGCCCGCTCCCACACTAGAAGTAAGGTGAGGGGTGGGCCTGGCTCCTCTCAGCCCCCCTTAAGGAGACTCTCGGTTTGCAGACGTGACAGCGCCCTTAGTGGATGAGGGAGCCCCCAGCGAGCAGGCGGCCGCTCAGCCCCACACGGAGATCCCAGAAGGAGCCACAGGTGAGGGTGACTCTCATGGCCGGGCGCCCAGCTGCCCTGCATGGAGGAGGGGAGCGAACAGCGGTGATGCTTTCCCCGAGCGAGGCAGCCACGTGGGTGGGTGCCGGGGTCTGGGGTTCTTGGGTTGTTCTGAGTTTAGTGTCTTGATGCCTGTTGCTTCCGTGGCTGCCTGCCAGCCTCTCGACGGACCGAGGCCCTTCTGGAGGCCTTCCAGCTTCTCTTCTCCCGCCTCAGCCCACACATCAGCTCAGAGCTCTCGGCCAGGTCCTCTGAGGCAGGCCGGGGGCAGATTCTGCCTTCTTCACCCCCGAGCTCAGTCCCACCTCCTGCTGGCACTCTGCCCAGTGACAGAGTCATCTCCTAGTGGGCAGGGTACCGCCAGGGGCCCCCCAGCGCGTGGCAGGGTCTTAATGGGACAGACCCTAAGGAGATCAGCAATGGGATCTAGCACCCATTTCTAGGACTGTTGCTTCAAACATGTCTGCACAGAACGGGCGTGACCAGACTATCCTGTCTACACAGATGATGGGAGTAGCTCAGTCAAGGCGCCGACCAGAGCTAGTGAGATGACCCCAGGGCCGCCAGGGGCCCTCAGAGCTGCCCGTGCCCTTAGGAAGTGGCGCGCTCAGCCCAGAGTGCTTGCTGTCATCCCCTTCTCACCGTCCTCTTTGGGTTTCTGTAAAGACTCAGCTGTTGGTGTGGCAATTTGGGGGTTGCTGAAGCAGGAGAGTGCTGGACGGGATTTCACCAGCGGTGGAGAGTGGAGGAAACGTCCCCAGACGGGAGTCTCCTTTCCTTCCTGAAGACAGTGCTCATGGCAGCCATTTGGGAAACTGCAGCCTTTCCTTGGGGCTCCATTTGTGGAGAGCCGCCCCCCCCCCCCACCATGCAAAGGTCCAGCAGCACCTGCCGCCCCAGCTCATCAAAGTAGTTTCTGCTTTGTGACTTGGTCTTTTGAAATGGAGAGAGGCGGGGCCTCATCCTGATGGTGAAGGTGGCTTGAAGGCCGTGGAATGACTCATGGCCTGAGATCTTGGATAACCCGATTTTTGTCTTCCCCGTCCCAGTGCAGCTGACTCAGTGGGGGAGCCCTTCTCCTCCCAGTGTGAAAACTGTAGCCTGCTCTTGACTTCGTCATCACTCCTCGGTAACCAAAAGTACTCTCGTCTCCTCAGCGGCAAAACGCAGTCTGCGAGTGCTGGGTGGCATGTCTGGTCCGATGCAGTAGCCCAAGCTCATTCGGGGTTGCAGCCCTTCCTTCTGGGGCTGGGGAGGCAGGGGAGGCGGGAGGCAGGAAAATTCACCCCGGATTTGGCACAACTGGGAGTCAGCTTCACAGGCTCTGCTGTGTTTAAAGTTGACTCTTTCTCTCGTGGGCACCTGTCCGGAGCACTTCCAGCCCCTGCAGCCCTGTTATCCGCCCCCACAGGTCTCTCCCCCTGCACTGGCTTCCAGCAGACACTTCTCTCTCCTCGGCCCCTTAGAATCTGAAGATCCACCCCAGCCTTACTGTGCCAAGGCTGGCTTCCATTGGTGGCCTACCGGCCACGGTCCGAGGCACCTCCAGCGACTGCTGCCCTGGCCTGCATCGGGTCTGTGGGAGACACACATTCCTTACCCAAGCAAACCTGGGGTGCGTTGACTAACCTCATGGGCTGAAGCCACGCCCCTTCACTCTACCCCCAAATCAGGGCCAGCCCATGTCTCCTGGTTTTCCCAGGTGGGATTCTGACCGCAGTCCGCCATGTCTCTAACCGCAGGGGACACACACCAAATGTCTGAGTGGTGCCTTGAAACCGTTTCAATGGGACTGCGATGGGGGGGGTGGCCCGGTAGCTGTCCTCCACACTCCCAAGCCCCGCTTTCCACCTTCTGCATCCTCAATGAGGTAGAGAGATTTCAGAGTTGGGGAACTTGTTTCCAGCTATCGTCTTGGATGCCCTGTACCCTAGTTTAGTCCTTGCTTGGGCGTGTCACAGTTGCTGCATCTTGGCGCGCCGATGAAACTTCTCCTTGGAGGTCCTTTTGGGGGTGTGGTGTGGCCACCCCACTACAGGAAGCCCTGCCTTGTTGGAGTGGGAGCCTCTGCCTCTGGGGGCTTTAGGGAGAGAGTGACAGCCCAGCCACCGTCACGCATCCGACCTGCCCCCTTTGGTTTCTCTGGGCGCCCCCCTTGCTGGGAACTGGGTGGGGGAACATCAGAGTTACCAGCAGCTTTCAATTTCTGACATGCGCCAGGGCCAAGATAGTCAACGCTGCACTGGCCTGTGAGCGCAGTGACTTCCCAGCGCCCCAGCAGTCCGGACATGCCCACGTGTCCCCTCATATTCTCAGTCTCCAGGACTCCATGCCGCTCAGCTGGACTTGCCGTCAGTCCAAGGCTTTCTATCATGGCCTCGTCAGATACTCAAACCACATCTGTGCTTGGAGCTGCCTCTCCTGGACGGTTGGCGGTTGTCGAATGACATGGAGCTGTCACCATTTGACCTCATGGGTGGCACAGTGTCGGCTGGTGGGGGCCCAGAGGGTGGTCATGTTCATGGCCTGGCAGATGGGGAGCCTGCTGCCAGCCCCCTTCTATCCTCCCTGCAGCTGTTCTGGGACAGCCCGTGGGCTAGGTATTTGTAAGGCCACTGTCCAGCGACCCCGAGAATCGTCCTTTTCCCGCATCCATGCTTTCTAGGGTGGGCCCGGGCTGGTCACTTGGCATTTCTGTCGTAAGTGTAAAATCTTAAACATCTCAGGGCTGGGAGAAAAGACTGGTCGCCGCCCAGCCGGCCACTCGTAGACATTTCTTTGGGGGTGGTGGCTTCTCTGTCCATCAGGGCAGGAGCGTTCTTCTGGAGCCATGAGGCAAGCGCGCATCAACATGTGGCCAAGTTGCTTTATAGACCCTTTCTTCCGGACACCGGTATCCGTTGTCCGGAGCAGAGTCCTGGTTCTTCATGGTACAGAAATTGCATTGCTCTAAAGCGTACTGATTTCAGGGCTGTCGGAGATGTGGTCTCCCTGAGCAGGAGCCCAGGACATCCTCAAAGCTGCTCTCTGGCACCACTGACCCCCCTCTAAGCAGGGGCCCCTACTCCTAGCATGTGGTTAGAGGTGTTTGCCCTATAATTTGGAGACAAGAAGCCAAATAGCTCTGGGGCACCTCCCATAGGCCTGGCACTCAGCCACACACATTCACTCAAATTCTCATATTAACCTTCACTCCCGTTGTACGAGCCGAGCCGGTGTGATCACCTGTGGGTCTAGATGGGCACACGAGCTCAGAGAGGTAAAGTAAGTGGTGGTGCCTGGTTGTGAACCCCAGCCTGACTCTATAGCCCTAGACAGTTGGTGCTTCCTTGCACCCTCGGTGCCTCTGGAGCCCTGGCTGGGGCTGGGAGTGCACCTGCCACTCAGACCTGGTTCCGGGGTCAAAGGCTGAGCACAAACTGGCTCTCTGACCTCACCCCTCCTGCGTGAGCGGGGCACTCGGGCCTCTGCGCCCCTGAGGAGAAGGCCTTTCCTGCAGGATCATGGTCATGTGGAAGGTGTGTGGGTGCGGTGGGGTTCACTAAGTGCTTTCATCCATACCAACATCCCCAGCAATAATGTTTGTGAAGAGCCAGAGGGGCCATCCCTTGGTACCTCATAAGATGTGCCTTTCCTGAATGTTCTTGGAAAAATCCCAGAAAATGCAAAGAACTTTGTTTCTGGCAAACAGTAACTATCTTTGCTTCTATCTTCTTCATTTGCTGACCATAAAACAGCTGAGGAAGCAGGCATTGGAGACACCCCCAACCTGGAGGACCAAGCTGCTGGACATGTGACTCAAGGTCAGTGGGCTAGAATCGCCGACCATGGCATGGGGGTTGGGAGGGGGAGCTGGAAACCCTCCAAGGGGCCCCACCCTGTAAAGACAGTCTGGACCCCGGCCCGACTTCATGGGGCCAGACTTCTAGGAGTTGGCGCTCATCGAGGTTGGGCTACTTAGATAAAGAAAGAGCTCTAGTCCCCCTTTTCCCCCCAACACAATTTCTGGGTGATTCCTAAGCTGTTCGGTGGGGAGTCAAGAATGTCCCAACAGAAACACAGAGATGCAGGACGGGTGATTTCCTCCGCAGTCTGCTCTCTGGCCTGTGCCAGGAGCAGGGCCTCCGCCGTATCCCCACCCAGCAAATTCTTTTCAACTTTCTCCTGGGCAACCTTCAGACCTTATTGTGATGCTCTCTCCTCAGAGACCCAAACTGCCGTGTTCAAGGAAGCCAACTTTCTGTGAGCGTTTAGCACACGTGTTTTAAGAACTTAATTTTATAAATCCTAAAGATTCCTTAATCTCAGGAAATGGAGACCTCTGATAGAAATGGAAACCTCTAGGTTTGTTTTCTATCACTCGCCGCATCAATGAACTCGAGAGTGCACTGTATCATGGGGAAGTTTCTAGATTGCCAAAGAGCTAGGAAGACCCTGTTCTTCTCTCCAAAAAGTGATGTGGGATTTGTCCAACATTTAGTGCTGCCGCTGGGACCCGCTGGCTTTAGGAGGACCCTGGTCCCAATGAAGGGTCTCGCCGAGGGTATTTTGAAGCTTAACTCCACATGAGAGGGGCCGGTGTCCCAGAACGGGCTGACGTGCTCAACTCACGTGGCACAGAGAGGCGTGTTTTCATTTTTAGGCTTACAAAGAGCTTCAAAAAATATTAGAAGGGATAATGAATGTAAGGGGGAGCCCTAGCCTGTGCGTTACAAACAGACCCTGCCTCCTCTTTCTTTTAGGTCATGGTTTTCAACTTAGGTAAAATGAAAGGCTTTTCTAACCTCTGGAGATGATCATTTATTTCCATAGGAAGAAGTGGATTTGAGTTTTTTCCCTACAATTTTTTTTTAAAGATTTTATTTATTTATTCGACAGAGAGAGAGAGAGCATAAGCAGGGGGAGCGGCAGACAGAGGGAGAGGGAGAAGCAGGCTTCCTGCCAAGCAGGGAACCTGATGTGGGACTCGATCCCAGGACCTCCGGCTCATGACCTGAGCCGAAGGCAGATGCTTAACAACTGAGCCCCCCAGGGGCCCTTCCTACACATTTTTACTGCAGGCTATGTGTTCCTGCCCCTGTGACATATTCCATGCAATGAAAAGATCAGGCCAATGTCTTTATTTTTGTGCTCACTGACTTCTTCCATTTTTCTGTCAGTGGCCTAGAATTGCGTAGATACAAAGATGAACACCAGATAGACACTGGCTGTGGGAAGTGGGCACCAAATCCATGAAACATGGAGGTTTCTACCTCTGCTCCCAGGACCAGCACCTCTTGCCTAGATGCAGGACTGCTGGTCCATCCTGACAAGGCCTCTTCCCCCCGGTGAACCCTTGTGAAGCTTGGACACATGATCCACAAACACATCTTATTTCCCAAAAGCTTGTCGTCTGTTTTCAGATTTAGGAAGAGCCACATAACGATAGCCCTGTTACTCGATCTTCTTGAAGTTTCTGCGGCGGAAGGCAAACCTCTGGCAGCCCGTGTTCTTGAAGAACCTAAGATAGACGAGGCTGCTCCAGGATGGCGCCCAGGGAGCTGAGTGTCAGGTGTAGGAAGGCCTTACCCGTGTCCTGCTCACAGCGGGACAGACCTTTTGTCTGTGTCACGAGGACCGGGGCCTCCTGAGGGCGAGGTGAGGGGACTGTTTACCCGGAGTCCAGAGGCCTCCCCCTGGTGGGTCAGATACTGTTTACCTCGGACTGCGCTCCCTGCCCCCCACCCCCAGATGACCGCAGTGTTGACTGCTTAGGAGCACCTCATAGCTCGCTAGGAGCCGCACAGACTGTTCTCCCAGCCTGGCTCCGGCCTCCGGAAGTCAATGCATGAAGTTAGGTTCAGTGAAACTCTCACACACACACGCTGTGCCATCAAATACTGATGACTTTTCAAGGTGTGTTTATTGTTTACGTTTGGGGCCTTTGTCTCTTTTGTCATGAGGGTCTGTTCACAGTCTTCCGGTGTATCAGTACAGTCACATCCTGACCAGGAGCAATTTCTAGAAAGCTCTGGGAGGAAAGCTCTTTCCAGAAGGCAGGGAGACCTGGCCCGCCACGGAGGTGTAGACAAGCACCTACTGTGCGCGCAGCCTCCGGCCTGTCAAGCCAGTTGGTTGACGAGGCGTCGTCATGGCCTTGAGACACGTGCTCCGATTATCTGTCCTTCCCACTGTTTTTCCCGGGGACCGACGGACGGCCCCAGTAAGGTGCCCGTAGACCCTGTGGAAAGCAGAAATGCATCTGTCTTCCCAACACCAGTTGGCTTGTGTCATGGGCCTTCCCCCGCGTCCCTCCCCTGAGCTCCTCCAGTACCCTGAATCTTTGGGGTCCTGCGGTGGAGTTGTATGGGTGGTTCTGTGGAGACTAGATGTGAGGTGCAGAGGTTGGGAATTAAAACAAACCAACAAAAAACAACAACAGAGGATGTGGGTTAGGAGTACCAGAGAGCATGACTCCTGTTCTTAATACGCGCTCAGGGCTCACGGGAACGCCGCGCGCACGGGCGAGAGAGTGAAGTGTGCCCTCCACCAAGTGCTAGTCGTGGGACGGGCTGAAAACTGGTCTCGTTGGCAGACAACAGCAGCTTTGCCACTCAGAGCCCTTTCCCGCCACAGTGGCCAGCCTTGCCTTATATATGCAAAAGTCCCGTCCGTGATCCAGGACCTGGATAATCTGAATCGTGCTTCTGTTTATAGGAACCTCGTGGCCGGTCTGTTAGCAAAGACTCGAGCCCCAGTGATGATGAATTTGGGCATTTTCCAAATCATAAGGCAGGCTCGGTTTATGGGCAACTGCTGGTTTCATTTGGCAGAAAGGGGAAGCAGAGAGAGGGAGAGAAAAGGGTATCCTCACTGTCCCCAAGCCGTGGCCTAGCTAGAGGCCAGAATCTTCAGGAAGGTCAGTGTCCCTGGAGAGAGGGAGAAGCTTCCATAGCCTAGTAGTTTCAGCACGAGGGGCTGGCAAGCATGGAGGTGCTGACATGCTCTGAGCCCACCCAGAGCCCGCGAGAGGCCGAGGACTGATGCTGGTGCTAGATGGGGCCTTGGAGGTCACCCAAGTCTGAGCACCTGTTTTACAGATGAGGAAATAGAGGCCCAGAAAGGGGAGATGCCTGCCCACCCAGTGTCGCCCGGGGAGTCCGTGTTAGGTAGACCAACAGAGCTCTCGTTCTGAGCAATGGAAAGCAACAAGGATGAGCCCAGGGTGCGCGCTCCTCTTTCTTTTTCGGCTGGGCTTGTGATGCTGTTTAAATGTCCTTTTCTTATTTCAAGAGTACGTTCTCTCCCTTAAACAATTAACGCGTCCTTGCCAACCTTTTGCCACTGCCGCCTCTTTAAACCCAGAGGAGTTGAGAGTTCCAGGCCAGCCAAGAGAGGTACCTGAGAGGCCCCCAGCCAACGGGCTTAGCTCTCAGGACCAGGCTGAACACGGCAGAGAAGCTTCTGGGGTCTCCGTGCTGCCTCTGGGGAAGAAACGGCCAGAGGCCCCCACCCTGGTGGTCCCCTGCCATTCCCAGCATCACCCTATCTGTGAACCACTTTCTCCAACAGGAGGCCCTCAGGAGCCCCACCAGGAGTGGGGACCCAAACCAGGGGCTGAGGTCAAGGGGGGTCTGGCCTTTCCAAAGCCCACCTCCCCTGGATGTCTCCAGATGGAGTCTGGGGGTGTCAAGACTGTCCAGGAGAGCCGCCCTGGGGAGCCAGGGCACCGTGGAGGTGAGGCTGCCGACCCAGGCACCCTGGGTCTGAAGGGCCAACGTGTGTCCTACACACCTGGGGCTCCCATCGAGCCTGATAGCCCCAGGAAGGCCACATGCCAGCCTTCGGAGACAGAACCTGAGGACACGGAGGCCAGTCACCATGGCTTGGAGCTGCTGGAGCACCAGCTTGTGGGAGACCTGCGCAAGGAGGGACCCCCTCTGAAGGGGGACCATGGCAAAGAGAGGCAGAGGGGCAAGGATGTCGACGAAGACCGCGATGTGGACGAGTCCTCGCCCCAGGACTCCCCTCCCTCCCAGGTCTCCCCAGGTCTTCAGAGCTCCCACACCCGAGGCGGGCCACCCCCCCACCCCGCAGTTTCCAGAGGAGCCACTGGCTTCCCCAGTTTCCCAGCCGAGGGTGCCATCTGCCTCCCTGTCGATTTCCTCTCCAACGTCTCCACAGAGATCAAGGCCTCAGAGCCCCACGGGCCCAGCACAAGGCCCACCGTGGAAGGGCAGGACACGCCCCCCGAGTTCACCTTCCACGTGGAAATCAAAGCCAACGTGCAGAAGGAACAGGGACTGTCAGAGCTGGATTTGGAAGGGGCTGCCCTCCCAGGGCCCCCCGGAGAGGAGCAAGAACCCCAGGGCCCTTCTGGGGGAGAGGACACAAAAGAGACTGATCTTCCAGAACCTTCTGGAAAGCAGCCTGCCACTGTTCTGCCAGGGAAGCCCATCAGCCGGGTCCCTCAACTCAAAGGTCTGTGTCTTGAGCTCCTTCGCTCTTCCCTGGCGACCTCGTGTGGCACCTGGGCTGCGGGCACTGCCACTGAGCTTCCGGCCCCTCCTTGACTCCCGCTGCTTCCAAGGTTCCTCGGGAGAGTCACTGAAGCCGCCCCGACGGACACTGCCGCTCACCCTCCCGCAGCCACCTCCTGCCCCTCAGGCTCCAGTAGCACGTGCTCCTCTCATGCTTGCCCGCCATGCTGCATGTCACCAACGCCCCACCCAGTGCTGTCCACCCTGTCCATTTCTCTGGCCCCCCGAAGGACCCACAGTGGTCCATCAGCCCACAGGTGGCTGGTGTGCTGCCCTCTGCAGAGCTGGTCTGCTTTTGAGGGCTGATTATGTGCCCTACAGTCATTGTCCAGAACCCTCCCAACCCTTCCAAGAGGGTGTAATTAGCCCCACTTTGCACATGAGGAAGCAGTCTCAGAGAGATAAAGTCACTGGCTGAAGGTCACCAGGTAGTAAGCGACAGAGCCACATTCAGAATCCGGGTAGGTCTGCTCTGAAAGTCACACTCTTCCCTGTTCAGCACAGTGCCTTCTGGAAGGTTCTGAAGGGTGCCCTCCATGCCCAGAGACACAAAGGGCATGAGCCTGCCTTCTGCTGCTCTTGTCAGTGGACAACACATCACATGCGGCAGATAATACAGACACGAGCATTTGGGGGTAGCCCAGAGCCCAAGCTGAGCCTTCGGCCCAACAGCCCCCCACCCCGTCTGCCCTGTCTTGCAGCAGGGGAGACAACGAGCAAAAACAAAACGTTCCTGCCTGAATCTTCTCTTTCTCCCTTGGGGGAGCCTGGGAACCCCTGTGCTGGGATGGCAGGGGCCTTGGAAGCACAGCAGCCCTTCAGGAGCTGGGGAGGTGGTAGGGAAGTTTCCCCCATGTTGGCATCTCTGTCAGGAAGACGAGGAGGCCAGCGGAGGCCTCGGGTGCATTCATACATTTAGGACAATCTAGTGTGTTGAAATTATTCACAGGGCTCAGAAATCCCTCACTTGAGCGGCCAGCTGCAAACATCTGTTACATTGTTATGAGATTTTACTTTCAAGAGAACTTTGAAATGTATATAAAGGAATTTTATATATAAAATTAAGGCCCTGAAAAATTCCTGTACTATCCTATTTTAAAATAACCTAAATTCCAAAATAGTAGGAGACAAATAACTATGACTTGGAAAATTATAATAAATAGTGTTTCCTGAAGTGGTGTTTTACTGAATACTGGCGATTGATAGATGTGTCCAGGGGAAAAGGAGTTCCGTGGTCCAATAAGTTTGGGAAAAAAACAGGCAAAGCAAAGTTAGGCAAGGTTTGCTGCAGCAGGACTTGTCAGAGCCTTTAATATTCTTTTTTTTTTTTTTTAAGATTTTATTTATTTATTTGTCAGAGAGAGAGAGAGCACGAGAGAGCGAGCACAGGCAGACAGAGTGGCAGGCAGGGGCAGAGGGAGAAGCAGGCTCCCTGCCGAGCAAGGAGCCCGATGTGAGACTCAATCCCAGGATGCTGGGATCATAACCTGAGCCGAAGGCAGCCACTTAACCAACTGAGCCACTCAGGCGTCCCAAGCCTTTAATATTCTAATGCACATTATGACCCTCTGAGAAAGACACAGAGTATGGATTTCTCAAATTTACTTGACCTGACCTGCTAACATCTCCCGGAAGAGGACTTGTTCAGTAGTACCCAATTTGGGAAATGGGAAATGCATATCTAGCAGATGCTTCTGTTGTGACACGGATGGTGATGGTTGATTTGAGCAAAAGACGTGAATCAGGTCCACCTGGGGCTCTTATTAAAAATGCATATTCGGAGGCCCCACCTTGAGCTTACAGAGTCTCGGGTGGACCCAGGGATCTGTGTTTATCAACCCATCCTTATGGTTCTGCTGTGTGGGACTGTGTGACAGTCTCTGGGCTAGACCATCAATCCGGGTCACTCCAGAAATCCAGTCTCCAGCAGCCAGAGGGAAGCTCCAGGAGGCCCCATTGACCTTTCAGCAGGAGGAGTATGGTACTGAGACCAAGGACGAAAGTCTATAATCAGTCTATAATCAGCAAAGAATGTCACCAGAAGGGGACACGAAAGTCACCAGCAGTTTGATCCTAAATTCCAGAGATGACCTGTAAAATGTTTGACGGTAACTAGTCTGTAGCTAATTTGGGGAATCGACAAGGATTAGTCCCCTTGGGAGGACCCGTAGATGGCGAGAAGACCCTTCCCGGCTGCATCAGGGGTGCATTGTCGGGCTTGTCGAGGGCAGGGCTGCTGGGGCTGGAGACCATAGCCACCCTCCCCCCAGCCATTAGTGAGGGACAAGCTCCAGGAAGACAATTCACGTACCCTGACCCTTGGGGGACAGCACGAGTAAGGGATCCTGCAGGGGTTTGGAACATAGCTGAGCTGCCCCTGGCTGTGCCTGAGGGTCTCCAAATGCCCCTCCTTGGAGTGGGGTTGGTGCCCCCTGGGAGAGGCAGACCCTGGAAGAGACAAGGAACGAGCCTATGAGAGATGAGGTCTGCACTGTCTGCCTTCCCTTATCCCCCTGTCACCCGCGTGTGCCTGGAAGAGTTTTCACTGCGTCCCCTCTGCATGTCCCCACCCTTGGCCAGCCTGCTGCCCCCTCTTGTCAGGGTGCGCCAAGCAATGACCCCAGTGTGCTGTGTGGATACTAACAAGGAGAGACAGATTCAAGGGGAAAGAAAATCCACTGGATTTCCACCCAGCCGAGCCGGGCAGAACACACTGTACCTATCCCGGGAAATCAGCGCAACCGCACCCAGCTCTTTCCAGGAGCTCTGCAAACAGGTGTAACATACAATCTCATTTTATGTCTTATCAGCTCGCATGGTCAGTAAAGGCAAAGATGGGACTGGACCCGAGGACAAAAAAGCCAAGGTAAGCTGACAAAAACCACGAACCTCTCTCAACGTCAAGTTTATCAAGAAGCCATATTTATCTGAATTTTTATATGTAACATGTGGGGAGCCTCTGTCACCGAAGGATGACTGTCATTTAAAAAATGCTTTGTGTTTTCATGCAAACTGTTAAAATTCCAGCATTTATCTACTTTGATGCTTATGCCAGGGAAGGGCGGTCAGCAGGTGAATGAATTCATGCTCCTAATTGCAATTCCGTTAGCGTAGTTGAAATGAGACGTTCATCGTAAACAAAGATACACTTGAATTTTCTGCAATGAAGTTTGAATTTTGCACATTTTGCACTTACCACTGCAGATCCCGGCTCAGTGAGCATATATGTACACATACATACTTAAGGTGTAGAGAAAATACCATTTATTCAGGTGGCTGAGGGAACATTGATCAAGGAAGCGACCTCTAACCTAAGGTGGAGGGTTCTGGGAAAGCCCTAGAAGAGGGGACCTATGAGGCAGATGGGGAAGGAAATGTGAAGTTGCTGAGGCAGCACTGGGAACAGCATTCCGAGGAGCAGGAACAGCATAGCAAAGCCCAGACACATGAAGAGATGATACATGTTCTGAGAATTCTAGGCAGGTGGGTTGGTTGCTGTGGAGCTCCAAGTGGTGCTGGTGTGCGGTGGGAAGGACAGTGGGGGAGGGAAAGCAGATACATGCCCCAAATGCTCAGTGGACGAGTGGGCAGCAATGCGGTAGACGCCATCTTGAAATCTTGCCAAGGTGCCAGTTTGACACAAGCTTTAGTCAGACGTCAAAAACCAACCTGAGGTATGGTGAATGGAGCCCCTGCTCCCACCAAAAGCGCATCCAGAACGGTGCTGGCTTTCTCAGTGCTTCCTGTCAGCTGTAGTTTCCTCCCGTAATGACTGTGCCTTCTCGAAAATTCTCCTGTAACTGCGCAGTAGAGTTTCCCCAGGAAAATCCTGCTAGATGAAGACCAATTTTCTGTAAAGTCATCTAAAATTTCCAATATAAATCCTGCCTGGAACATCTGGGTCTGAATCCATCCCAGAACCCTGGTGGGGTCCTCAGAGGCAGAGGGTAGCTCTAGGAGTTGGGGAGCATGCGTGGTGCCTCCCCTCTAGGAGGTCAGGGTTTGCCATCATAAGACCTGGTGAGGCAGCTGAGGCACTAATGCGTGGACCTGGGCGGCTGGGCCCTAGCGGCACGAAGCCATGGCAAGAGCTGCTAGCCAGTCGTGGGAGTCCTAGCCTCAGGCATGCATGCATTCTGTTCATTCATTCATGTGCACACATGGGAACAACATCCCTGCCCTGGACAGCGAATGATCGGGTCTTACACGACCCTGGGCCAGGTAGGGAGTGCTGCCGGCAGAAGGGGGCCTGTGCACCTGGGAAAGGAGGAGTACCCACCCCCAACTTTTCTTATCACCAGTTCCAAGACCTCAGCCTGGGTCCGTCCCCTCACACCTTTCCCCATCCCCCTGGGCCCTCTTTGCCGAGGCTGGCCACACAGAGGGCCCCCCCCATTTTGGTGGGGTATCTGAGGACAACGAAAAAACAAACCCAAGGTCCTTGCTTGGTAGCTAGCTCTGACTCCCTCTTGGAAACACCTCTGGACTAGGCCTCTCGGTCTTAGGCCTGAAGGTGTGACCTCCTTCCTCCTCCTCCCAACACACCCTCTCCACCAGGGCCAATTAGGACAAATCATGAGTCCCAACCACCGTCCACCACTTTCCCTCTCCTCGAAGGGGCAGCTCCATCTGTGAGGCCATCCAGCCCCACGCCCTCTTGCTGGACTACCTCACCCAGGCTCTTTCATTAGGTAGAATGTGTTCAAGACTGAACATTGGCCAGATTAGGATTTAGCAGGTAGTGTGAAAGGTTAGTTTTGTTTGAGACTTTAATCAGAAAGTGTGTGTGTGTGTGTGTGTGTGTGTGCTGTGTGTGTACATGGGCACATGTAACCTGAGGTATGAGGCAGAATCGTTAAGACTTGGGATAGGCACAATCCTGATGTTAGCAAGTGTGATACTCTCAATGTGGCAGAAGAAGGCCAAGGGTTAGCAGGCCAGCATGAGTTCCTCAGCTGCAATTTAGCAGAAAGTGGGGCCCTGCTGACCCATGACACCCTGAGGATGTTTTCTTGAAAAACATCCTAAGAATCCTATGCTTTGGCAATCTCCATGAGCTCTTTGGGCGTGAAACACCTTTAAACCAGTAGTCTCCAAAGTGGCAGGGGTGCAGCACAAGAAGATCTAATGGGCTAAAGAACATTCTAGAACTTCTATCGATTTTTTTTTTCCCCACCTCTCTTTTAAAAGATCTGCCATACGTAAGTTTTATGATGTACATGGTGTGTTGGAATCATAGCATTTGTAATTAACTGATAAATTACTACCAGGACATTAAGAGCGTGTAGCCACTTTCGGTCCTTAGGGATCAGAAGGACGGATGAGGGTACACAATCCAGACAGTTTGGAGATCACTGCTTTAGACCATTGCCTGCCTTGTTTATTTTTAGTTGCTGTCCTTTTTCAGTTTGTTCCCCTCCCCCATGTGCTGACTTTTATTTTGATTTTATTTATGTTTGTGTTTAAGACATCCACACCTTCCTCTGCTAAAACCCCGAAACCTAGGCCTTGCCTTAGCCCCAAACGCCCCACTCCTGGTAGCTCAGACCCTTTGATCAAACCCTCCAGCCCTGCTGTGTGCCCAGAGTCATCTTCCTCTCCTAAACACGTCTCTTCTGTCACACCCCGAACTGGCAGTTCTGGAGCAAAGGAGATGAAAGTCAAGGTAAGGAAACCACCTTTGAAAAGAATCAGGCTGCTCTAGTAGGGTTTTCAAATGGATGCTATTTTTAGCCACAAAGACCTTCCTTCAGAGAAACTCTTACCTAGAAGCACCACGTAGAACAGTGAGCATTCTGGTAAACCGGGACAAGGGGGGGGCGTGGCACTATTTTTTTTTTTTTTCCTCCCCGGCTGGCCTTAGTCCCCTCTAGCACCCCGACAGGGCCTGGTTTTGAAAAAAATAATAGTAATCATAATCCCCGCCCTAACTGGGAGTGCTTCTAGAGCGCCCCCTTGTGGGTTGGGTACAGGGCCACCCCGCAGAGCCTGTCCGGCAAGGGCTCTCCCTCAGCCCCACCTTGAACCCTCCTGTGATCTTTGGTGAATGTCAGTTTCTTTTTTGAGTTTGTGTTATGTGTCAAGGTTAAACCCAATGACTGCCCCCAGTCAGTAGACGGCTTGCACACCGGCTCTCGACCGTTGGGCAGTTTGCTAATTGGCACCGGTATTCACCCCGCCAAGGGCTGTTAGCGTGCTCAGGAGTCACGGAAGCCTAAGGGTTGTTTGGGACAGAACAGAAGAATGACCTAGCTCTGTTGGTACCCGAGGTCAGGCTCATCAGTGTCCCCCAGGGGCCTCTGGTGAAACCAACCACGATGAGTCCGGTGAATCCCTGTGGAGGGTCGGAGAATGGCTGTCCACACGGGGATGTCCCGCCCACCCCTCAGCCCCGGGTGGGTGATGAGCCTGTTGGTCCTTCTAAGCTCTGTGACCTTTTTATAAAACACAACAGCACCCCTCCTGCGGAAAGCTCACCTGCGCTCTTCTTCCAGGAGCACTCGCAGGTCAGGGCGCTGGGCGTCTGGGTGGAGATAGGGGTTCCTGCGCCCACAAACCCCTGACATCAAGGAAGACGTTTGTGGCATCTGGCAGGGAAAGGGTCACCCCAGTCTTAGCCTCGTCTTGAGTCAAGGAGGTTGAATGGGGCTCGCATGGACTGTAGGTGAGTCACCTTTCCCAGACGTGAACACCACGATATCGTGCTTCGGTTGACAGGGGGCGGACGGCAAGACCGGAACGAAGATCGCCACCCCCCGGGGAGCGGCCCCTCCAGGCCAGAAGGGCCAGGCCAACGCCACCAGGATCCCAGCGAAAACCACGCCCTCCCCAAAGACCCCGCCAGGTACTGGTAAGACAAATGTTCTCTGGACACTAGGTCAGGGGCAACCGTCGGTGGGTGCCGTCCTCATCTTGGAAGGCCCCTGGCGGTGGGTCACTGCCGGTCACGGATGGACACACAGACACCTGCAGCTCACTGAGCACCTGAGCGCTCATTTTATCTCTAAGCCTTTGGATAGTTTTCCGAGGTCGATACTGAATCCCCACTTTTGAGCGATGACAAAATCAAGGCCTTAAAAGTGTGCACGTATAAGTCTAAACAACTCACTTCAAGCATGAAGAGAATGCAGGCGCGGGACTAACTAAGCAGCAGGAGAGGGGGTGCTCTGAGTTTCTCTGACCCTAAGCCCCGGGGGGTGTCCCCGCGTGGTGGCTCTGTGTCTCTGGAAACAGAGCAGCAGCTGAGTTAGGTCCCCGTGGGTGACCTCACACCAGCTGTGGCCCCCGCTCAGCTGGACTTGCTGGAGTGGGCCCTTTGGCGGCCCCCGAGCTCTCGGCTGGGCACCTGTGTGCTGCCCTATCCCCCAGTGCTCCTGAAAGTCAAGTTTAGTTAGTTCTGAATCCCGGGCAGGCTTCCGTGGAGCAAATCTGCTCCCGGTGGTGCTAGAAAGAATAGTTGCCCTCTTTGGGTTTTGGGAGACAGCCCGGCTGAGCTCCTCTCCCTCCTCCTCCCTGGGGGCCCTGTCCTGGGGGACAGGGACTCAGGGCATCTGGCCTGCCCTGGCTTTGGGGAGGTGCCCAGGGGTCTGAGGACTTTGCACAGGGCTAGAGAAGCCGGCACTGGTTCTGGGATCTCTCTGCTGGGCGGGGGCCCCGGGGGCACAGCTCAGAGCCCTCTATCTTATCTGCATGCAGTGATGTTTGCCTCCTTTGCCCTGGGGTGCTTCTTGCAGGGGTGCTCAGCTCACCAACGCCCGCTGGGTGGCTTGTTCCTGTCGATAATTCATATGGCATAAGGCTAATTCACAGAATTGGGATTGGATTTTATACCCGACTCTCATCCTGCTTTTCTTCCCTTGGCATCAAGCCCATTGACTCACACAACTCACAGCACTGGGAACGAGAATGTGCCTTTCTCTTTGGGTCTTACCTGCGTTTGGGTGGCGGCTTGCGTGTGGGACTGACCTCTGTGGGCCACCTCGACCTGTGTCCTGCCACCGGGAGGGGTCGGGACCCCCGCTCCCCAAACACACTCCCTGCCTCGCTCGCCCCTGCTCTGCGGCCTGGCTGGTGCCCACAGCATGATTGACGATTTCATGGAGGCCCCGTTTAAGCTTGGTTATAATGAGGCTTCCTGTGGATTTTTCTTTTTAAGCTACCAAGCAAGTGCAGAGAAAACTACCCCCTGCGGGGGCCAAATCTGAGCGAGGTAATTCGGGGGCTGCTTCTCCCCGTGGGCACTCGCTGTTCGTGCGTGGCTGTCCGTTGGCCTAGGTTTTGAGAGCGGAGACAACCTGCTTCTTGAACCTGAAAGCAGAACCCTCCGAATTCCTGCTCTGCGTTTTGTGGCTTAAGCAGATGCATCGGTCTGATGGACCTTTCTGCTCGCGCGTGTTCTCAGGAGCCTGGGCTGAGGCTCGGTGGCGGGGCAGGGGGGGGGGGTGCAGGAAGCACGGAGGTGTGAAGTTCCCACTGGCATTTATTAATGAGGGCTGTGAGCGCGCCTCCCCCCACCCCGCGCTGGATGCTTGCCCTCAGGTCTGCCCCGTGGGCTGTGGCCGCTCTCCCCGTTGTCCAGATGAGGATGCAGACTTAGGAGGAGGGAGGACCTTAGGAGGACCCGGGCTTGTCCAGGGTCAGTCTGCCATTAAGTGGCACAGAAGGGATTTGCCGCCACTCCCCAAGTCTGCAGGGGTCAGCCTTTGTGCCTGGAGGCAGGAGCAGGGGTGTGGGGGGGGTGCTGAGCCTGGGGCAGGGGAGCTGAGCCTGGCACGGAGACCCTGTCTGTCATTTCTCTAATGTGGAAAAAGAGGAAAAGCTTGGTTTGTCCCGTTGCCACAGAGCTTGATGACCTTAGGGAACGTCCCACAGACGTGGAAACTCAAACTAAAAATGGCAGGACTTCCCCTTCTTCCTGATGAGAGAAATTGCCTTTTTGCTGCTGCCCGGCACTTCCAGCCAAGAGCTGCCCTTCTCCAGGGTGGCGTCTGCAGGTCCCGGTTTGGGACACATGGTTCCCGGGGCAGGGGCTAGGGTATCTGGGAAGCTTGGAGGCGTCAACAGAGCTCAGCCATCCTCCAAGTGGAGGGGAGCCAGGCCCTTTGGTAGGCACGGCGTCCGGCCCCGAGGCTCTGAGGACCAGGTGCGCTCAAGAATCCGCAGGAAACTTGGGAGGAACCAGAAGTGTGGATTCTGGCCCAGGGTTTCCTGTCATTCCAGGTCTGGACAGGCTCAGGAATCTGCATCTTACAGGTCCCACACCCAACCCGAGGCTCTGGAGACTCTGAGGCAGGGGTCCCTGGGCCACACTTGGAGACACACTGCTTCGTGGGGCATGTGGAATAGGAACCACAGAGCGTGCAGGGCCTGGGAAATGTGGGGTGGAAGCAGGCTGAGCTGCCCAGGACGGAGTCCGTTGGGGAAAGAGCAGCCCCAGCAGCTTCCTCGCAGTGGAGAAAGGGACATGGACCACGGTGCATTGGCGTAGGGGGCAGGGAGTTCTTGGAGAGGGCAGGGCAGGCGGCACAGGTGGCATGGCTTGTCGGGAGAGCTGGGGACAGGTGCACACAAAGCAGGCATCCTGTTCTGGAGCCCACATACCACAGAGGGGTTGGGGAGGCTGCGCAGGTCCTGCTGCGAAAGTGGCCTGGAACTTGCTGAAAGGGTCTAATAGAGCCAGACAAGGGTGGCCCCTGGTCCTGTCACCATGTCACTCCTATTCAGGGAAAAGCCACAGAGGATGGCACTAGACTTTTTCAGAGCACACCTGTACAAATCCGTGCCAGGCCTCCCTCACCTCGGGCATGGTCGTTATTCCCATGTTCCAGCTGGGGCGCGTAAGCTCAGGGAGGGAAGGTGACTTATCTGAGTCCACACAGCTAGCCAGACCTAGTCTCTCGATGCCAGGGCCATGGCGCAGAGCTGGTCCCCTCTGGAAAGGGTAGGGAAAGGGACAGCCGGCTGTCCTTGGTGACGGCTCAGTTTCCCCCCTGGGAGACAGGGAGTCTCTGTCCCTAAGAGACAAGGCCTGGAAAGGAGAGACACATCTCTAGAAATGAGGTCACGGGCAGCCTCCTGCTGGCTCAGTGGAACCTCCCACCTCATTCCCACCTGCCCAACCAGCCCTGGGTCTGGGAGTGGGCCCTCAGGACAGGCAGCCCCCACGGTCTTTTTTGCCTCCCCCACCCCACCCCAAGCGCTGGCCTCACCACCTCCTGTCTCTCCAGGTGAATCGGGGAAATCTGGGGATCGTAGTGGCTACAGCAGTCCCGGCTCCCCAGGCACTCCTGGCAGCCGCTCCCGCACCCCGTCCCTGCCAACCCCGCCCACCCGGGAGCCCAAGAAGGTGGCTGTGGTCCGCACTCCACCCAAGTCGCCGTCTTCGGCCAAGAGCCGCCTGCAGACAGCCCCCGTCCCCATGCCAGACCTGAAGAATGTCAGATCCAAGATTGGCTCCACGGAAAACCTGAAACACCAGCCAGGAGGCGGGAAGGTAAGGGCGCGCGGGCGGGGGCTGGCCCCAGGACGCCGGCGGCAGAGGCGGGCAGTGACCCTGCCCACACCCGTCCCCTCACACCCCGGTCCCTCCTGGATCTCTTCAAGCAAAGGCAGCTCTGGCTCAGTTCTGTGTTGGGGTCACCACCACATTGTGAGTGCCCTGCTCAGGGGACAGAAAGCACTGGTTCTTTCCTTCCCTGTGTGAGCCCCTGCTGACCAGACAGTCCCTCCGATTATGAGGTTGTATCTGCATGACCTGGGGGCACCCACAGAGGTTCCCCATCCTGTCTCGTGTTTAGAACATGACTCGACCAATCTGTAGGTGAGTCTCTCTGGCGTCCGTTGGACATTTCTCTAGGTTGACATTCTCTCTAATCCTCAATTCTGGGAGAATCTGGGGTGCCCTTTTGAACAACTGGTTCTTTGGGGCACGTGGGCACTCATGAAATCTTTTGTTTCCCTAATGGTGGAGAAACGTGAACTTCCAAAGGCCTAAGGTGGTGGGAGGTGGGGACTGACCTGGACCCCCTCCTGTCCCCCGTTGTAGAAGCTTCCCAAGGCTGACATAGAAAAGACCACAGACAGGGCAGTTCATATAACAGAAGTGTATTTCTTCACAGTTCTGGAGGCCAGAAGGCCAAGATCAGGGTATCGGCAGGGCTGGGTGGTTTTTTTTTTTGAGGTCCCTCTGCACGGCGTGTAGATATCAGCCTTCTTGTGTCTGACGTGGTCTTTTCTCTGGGTGCTTCTCTGTCCCAGTCTCACCTTCCTAGAAGGACCCTGTCATACTGGATGGAGGCCCAGCTCGTGAAAGGCCCTATCTCCAAAAGTGGTCCCATTCTGAGGCACTGGGAGTTAAGACATCAGCATATGAATTTGGGGGGACACAGTGGAACCTTAAACAGCCTACCCCCCACCCCGTACTGGCGGTGGGGGTGGGGAAGGGAGAAGAGGTGGCTTGTGTACGGGGGACCAGGACTCAGCTGTTGGGAGCACTGATGTGTTGGGCCTCCCGGGCTTGGGCCATTTGGGGGCCCGTGAGCCTCCTGCTGTGCTGGGGGGACGTTATAGAACCCAGAACCACTTGTCTCCCCCCACAGCGGGGGCCCTTGGCACTATTGATGTCCCTCTTGGCTGGGGCCTGGGTCACCATGAAGGGAGGGCGTCTCAGGGCTTCTGTCCATGTTGCTGCCTTAACTGAAACCCTGAGTTTGCTCCCTGTGAAGCCTCAGGGCCTCCCCCCAGCCTTCCCCATCCTTGGGGTCCCGAAGAGTCCTGCCCAGCTGGGAGGTCTGGGTGCCTCTCTGGGTAGAGCCCCAGGGCTCATGGCCACTGGTCTGTGGTCCCCGGGGTTGGCGCTCGACCCGTGTTTATTTTTCTGTGGTGTTTGCCTTGGCTGTTCCTTGTAAAGATGCCTGCGTCCTTCCAGAAGGGGCTCTGGGGCAGCTGGGGTGTTGGCTTGAAGTTGACCCCTCTGTGAAGCTTTATGGACAGAGGGTTGACAAGCGGATGGGCTGTTCCCACGGGTGTCCGCACGCCTCCCTCAGCGCCGTGAGTGTCCCACGTGTGCCCTGTTTCCATAGCATAGAGGGACCGCTGGCCCCTCGTGGTGGAAAACAACGCCGCCGCCCCCCACCCCAGCCAGCTCTGCTCCTATAAGATTGTGTGGCTGCGACCAGTGTCTCAGGACAACAATGACTGCAAGAGAGAAACTCACCATCAGCAAACCGCCCCCCCACCCCCGCTGGGGCCGCCTGCGGGCTGTCACACACCAGCAAGCACCCACCTCTTCCTGCCAGCCCCGGCCGCACCCCCATCAGCTCGGGCTGCACCCCCCGCCAAGCCCTGAGTTCCTCTGAGGTTGGCACGGAAAGCATGGGCATCCCTGGCCCCATTCCAACAGTTCAGCGCAGACCCCAGTGCTGGGGCAGAGCATTTCCCACTGAGGATCCTTCCGGGGCCAGAATCTGCCCCTGGCACCCAGAGCTGCCCACCTGTGGGGGAGGAGTCCAGTGGATGGGGTCAGCGACCTGAGGCTCTGAGTGGCCTAGTCCCCCCTCCTTATGACTTCACTGTGCTGGGCGCAGACCTATGGCCTCACATATACTGGAGGGGTTCAAGGGGGAGAAGAACACTTTATCTGGGGCTCCGTGGGGTAGGACGCAGGGAAGTAGCCTAGGGAGGAGGAACAGCTTCCCTGAAATCCCATGGAGAGCCTAGAAAATTGTTGGAAACAAAGAAAACCTCAGCCATAATGAAGAGGAACACTAATCTCCAGGGAAAACGAGGAGCCAGGAAACAGAAAAGAAGACACATGGGATCCGTGGGGATGGCTTTCAAAACGCCCGGACTAAAGGTTTCCAGAGCTCTCCTTGAGATCATTGGGGCCCTGGGGCCTCCCGTGGGGCCCGCCAGACAGTAAGGGCTCAGTGGGAGCTTATTTCGACTGCAAAAGGGCCGGCGCTGTGAGCCTGACCGAGTACCGTGACCCCCTGCATAGGTGGTCCCCTGAAGGAGGAGAAGCAAGAGGGTCCAGTTTGAAAAACCTGCAGAGACTGAAAATACCAAGGATCGACGTAGATCAGTGGCTGGGGGGAAAAATGTAAAACATCTGTGTTCTGCTTTGTACTTTGTTTTCATGATTTGCTACTATGAGCAGGTGTTGCTTGAAGATTCCAGAACAGAATTATTTTTAAAGAAAAATGCAGATAGTCACTTGGCCACTTGAACAGAATCAGCTGAATCCACCAAAGGCTGGGGGAGAAGGCAAGACAGGCCAGCACTGCAGACCTGCGTGCCTGCTCCTGGGGGCAGCAGCTCTCCTCCCTAACTGCAAGAGAATCACCTGGGGGGCTTTGTTGGGGGGGGGGTAGGAGATTCTTATAAAAATCCTAGTGCCAGAGCCTTCCTCAGGCCCATTAGAATCTCCCAGAGAGCCTCTCCAGGTGTTCTCAATGTGCAGTCCCCTCTGAGACTCGGATTCTCACCTGCTGGCTCTGATCCTGACCCCTCCTAGGGTCTCTTGTGCTACGCAGATCTGAGTACTGAGCCCAGAGGGAACCACGGGGGTCCCAGGGACCATCCAGAGTGGGAGAGAGATGGAGCTCACTTGGGGCCAAGGCCTCCTGGTTAGAACTGGGGCAGAGCCTGTGGCTCTGAGGATGTCCAGACCAGTCCTGCAATGCTAGGGCCCCAGGCAGGACAGAAACCAACGGAGAGAGCCGAAGGGTTCCCCCTCCATCCTCCAGAGCTTTGGGCTGCAATATTCAAGGTAGCCACAAGATGGCAGCAGAACACTGTGTCTGTCTCCACGCAGGAGCACCAGAGACTGTATTTTAAAAATTCATTATATATAGCGACAAGGTCCCAGGTCTCTTGTAAAAAGCACACAGAACATTTACGTGAAGTCAGTTAAGTCAGTTTGTATCTGGGATAGCCTGCCTCTCCTGGGTCAGGGCTAGGGATTCAGCTGAACCTGAGCTGAGGGGCCCGGCCCTGCAGAACCAGGCTGGGACCCTTCCCTGGGACAGCCCAATAACTCCCAGGCCCCCCGGGCACCTCTCCCTGGGCACAGCATCTGTATCTCTGAACAACCTTGTGTAAATCCCATCATATTAAAGATTCACCCTGTACATCGACTCTAGGGGTGCCAGGCTGGGCCCAGCAAGCACCAGGCCATGTTGGAGACAGGCTTTGCCAGGGACAGCCGGTGGACACTGGGCCAGACTGGGACCTCCTGGGGGGAGGACTGGGCCATCTGGAGCATCTTGAGAGCTCTGAGCCCGCACTGAGTCAGATCAAGGCCTGGGGAGCATTTGGCACAGCTTCAGGTCCTCAAGGAAATGGACAAAACCAAAGGGAGCTCTCTTCCTCCCTGCCCCACCCCAGCCTCTCCTCCCGCATCAACCCTGACTGCAGGAATTTCTCCGTTGACTGTGAGTCCCCTGAATCAAAACTTGGAGATTTGAAAACATCGTTCTTTCCTTTGATGAGAATTCTCAGTGTCTGCCCAGAGCCGAGGCTCAACATCCTACATGTTGCTGTAGCCGAGAAATTAGGTTTCTGGATTTCAGTTTCATAAAGCCAACCCTTTTAGCTCCCTTCTGAAAATCTAACACTTCGTAATGGGTGTTGACTTAATTTGACGACTAACAGTAATTCAGGTCTTCTTTGTAAATATCCTCATGTCTACTGCCAAATCCCACAAAAAAAAAAATTGTTGCCTTTTTTGTGGGATTGGAACGAGAAGAAGCCACGTTAAAAAAAAAAAAAGTTTATGTATGTTGCAAATCTTGTTGCTTAATATCGCTAAATTCATTTGGTGAATTTCTTAAATGGATCAGTTCAGAAAACAAGGTTATCTTTGTTGCAAAACTGGTAAGTTTTCTTTGTCAGATAAGGAGGGTTATGGAGCTCTTCATGGTCCCCATTTTGCCTTGACTTCTAGGACGCTCGGAGTTCAAGGTAGTTAGTGATCCATCTCATGGTCAGTCCTGAGGACCTCTCCTCCTTTGACCATTACCTTTTTAATTTTGTTGTATTAGTATTTTGTGTGTTTGTGTGTCTGTGTTTTCTAATACTAGACAGCCCCAGTGCCTTTTGTGAAAGCAAACAAGTCTGCTTCTGGGACTTAACCAGTGGAAAGGGATGAGTAAACCATGAAGTAAACCCTTCTGTGGGGACAGAAGGCGTTCGGGTCCCACTCCGTAAAATCTGAGGGTGGTATGAGCTAATTCAGAGACACTGTGCCGAGGGGCGGCTGTGAGTCCTTGAGAAGCTGTGTGAGAAACCCTGTCCCTCTTGCTGCTCCCGCTCCTGCCGGGGCTGAGCCCTACATCTCCTCCCTGGCAGGAGAGAATTTCAGAGTCCACCCAGAGAGAGGGTCGTTGGTACTTGGTGTATGAGGCACCCAGCTTGAGGACAGCTGGGGTGAAGCATTGTTGTCACGTAGGTAGCCCGTAGTGAAGTCTGGATGTGAAAAGGTCACTGAACCTCTCGGGGCCTCGGATGGTCTCCTCATTACCAAGTTAGGGGCATGGCAGGTGAGGAAGATGATGTGGAATTAGATATTGATCCAACCGCTAAATGAGGAGTGCTTTTTACATTTAAAAACCAGAGAAGAGGGGCACCTGGGTGGCTCGGTCAGTTAAGCATCTGACTTTTGATGTTGCCTCAGGTCATGGTCCAAGGGTCATGAGATCGAGCCCTGTGTTGGGCTCTACGTTGGGCAGGGAGCCTGCTTCAGATTCTCTCTCCCCCTCTCTTAAAAAATAAGTAGGGGCACCTGGGTGGCTCAGCGGGTTGACCTCTGCCTTCAGCTCAGGTCATGATCTCAGGGTCCTGGGATGGAGCCCGGCATCGGGCTCTCTGCTCAGCAGGGAGCCTGCTTCCACCTCCTCTCTGCCTACTTGTGATCTCTATCAAATAAATAAATAAAATCTTTAAAATAAAATAAAAAACAGAAGAAATGACAAAGTCTAAATTTATAAACATTTGTATGTTTAAATATGTTTAAAAATATACATCTACCAGCAAAAAAGGGGCAAAGGGACAACTTCATAAAAATAATTTTTCTTTAAATGCAGAATAAGCCAACAATGCAGTCCCACTTATTTTAGTCCAAGAACACAAACCAAGTCTTTAAGTGTCTGATGCTGGCAGCCGTGTGGCAAAACTGACTTTTCCCATGGTGTTCATGGGGTAAATTAATCCAACCCTTTTAGAAAGCCTCTTGGAGAGTTATACTGAGAATTTTTAGAATATTTATAACTTTGACCCAGAAATTCTTCTTCTGGGACTCTGCTATGAAAATAATCCATCATATGGAAAGAACTCCTTGTAGAAAGATGTTCGTGGTGAAACTGTTTCTGTCATTTATTTATTTATTTATTTATTTATTTAAGATTTTGTTTATTTATTTGACAGAGATCACAAGTAGGCAGAGAGGCAGGCAGAGAGAGAGGAGGAAGCAGGCTCCCCACTGAGCACAGAGCCCGATGCGGGGCTCGATCCCAGGACCCTGGGATCATGACCCGAGCCGAAGGCAGAGGCTTAACCCACTGAGCCACGCAGGCGCCCCTGTTTCTGTCATTTAAAATAAATATCTGGTCGGGACACCTGGGTGGCTCAGTGGGTTAAGCAGCTGCCTTCGGCTCGGGTCATGATCCCAGCGTCCTGGGATCGAGTCCCACATCGGGCTCCTTGCTCGGCAGGGAGCCTGCTTCTCCCTCTGCCTGCCACTCTGCCTGTGCTCACTCGCTCGCTCTCTGTCTCTCTCTGACAAATAAATAAATTTTAAAAAATTTTAAAATAAATATCTGGTCACACAGATGTCACAAAATGGAATATGACATATTATTTAAAATAATGCTTTTCATGACTGTAGGTAAGACAAATGCTTAGAAGATGATGCTACTTATGTAAATAAGACCCTTTAAATGTAATTTTATTTATAGATCTGTGACTTCAAGGGAACAGAACGAAAAGTTGATTGTTATTGGGTTAGGGTAATGGGAAAACTGTTTTGTTTTTTTGCTTTTTTTAACCTGTTTTTCAAAATCATAATGTTTTGTTACTTTTCTAATGAAAAACAAAACAAAACAAAACATACCCTTTTATTTTAAAGGAACATAGAAGAGAATGAAAAAGGTGGGCAGGTGCGTGATTACCGGGTGTTTCAAGCCAGACCAGTAAGGTTAGGGGAAAAAACGGGATGGGGTCCAAGAGAAGCTTACTCTGTTTTTATTTTGTCAGGCTAAGGACATCTAAAAATGATAAACATGATCTGCTACCCATGTAATTTAATAACTAATAATTTAATAAAGGAAAGGCCATTTGAACACCAAAAAATAGGATGGACAGATTTTGCAGTTGTGTCCTGGTTTCCTCGTTTTGAGGAGGACCTTGAGGGCTGGCTCTGGCTCTGGGGTCAGAGTTTGGGACCCTTCTCCCCCCAAAAGCCAGGCCGGGGCTCTGCGACACCCCTGCCCCCACTCCCCACCCCCAGCCACAGCCACCCTCTCGGGTCCCGAGTCCCTGGAGCAGCGGCCCCAGCCCGGCATTCCCAAAGACCACATCGAAGAGGTTGGTGCCATTTCGTGAATTCCAGAGAGCAACTGGTTCTCACTGGGGAGCTCCCGCTCGCCAGCTGGTGGCTGTTCTCTGCGCAGAACAGAAGTGAAGGGAACCAGAAGAGAAGCACATGTTTTCCCAGCAGGGAGCTCCCGAGGCGGGTGAGCCCGGGATGAAGATGTTACCACCGCTCCGGCCCAACAGACTCTCCTCCTCTCTGCCACGGTTGTCAGCATATTTTAGTTTTTAGACAAATTGAGTAAAAAATCAGTCACCACTGAAACGGTGGTGTCTTGTGCAGAGGGAGGCCGGGATTCGTCTCTCTCCGCAGAGCCCTCTGTGTCCTCCCTGGGATTCTCACGCGTAGCCCAGCGTCCCAACCAAGCCCTGGGCGAGCTTTCCAGAAGCACAGACACCAAGATGCTAATTCTAGGTCCCGGTGGGGTAAAAATTCTGCAGGTGATTCCAGTGCCTCCCAGCCTTGAGGACAGGCACAGAGAGCTCTCGAATGTTCGGGCAGGCCTAGTAGGTGTGTGAATGAGGACACGGATGGGATTTTGTTTTTCTTCTATTTATTCATTCAGTCACATAATTGAGCACATCTCACTCCATCCCAGCCTGGAGGACACTCAGGCTGGGGTTTATAGGTCTCCGACTTCTAGGCCCAGCGTTGCCAGGTGGAGCTCGGCACTCCCGGTTCTGGAAAGCCTTCCTGGGGCAGCTCCCCTGGGAAGGCCTGACTCAGGCCTCCTGCCCTCGGCCTGGCGCCGCGTCTCCCCGCCACGAAGCTGGCCGGAGGACAGTAGCACCGGGCGGGGCGTGCTGGGCGTGGTGTGTCACTCATCCTTTTCTCTGGCTATCAAAGGTGCAGATAATTAATAAGAAGCTGGATCTTAGCAACGTCCAGTCCAAGTGTGGCTCAAAGGATAATATCAAACACGTGCCAGGAGGCGGCAGTGTGAGTACCTTCACACTTTCCCCGCACCCCACTGCCATTTGTTAAGAGGCAGCGTGGGTGTAGATGCTCGCGAGACATTGCAGAGAATAAACCATCCCCCAGTTCAGGGTCGGCCTGTGTCCCCGGTACCCGTGGCCCGGGCTCCCCACACTGTGCCCGCTGTTCTGGGGGCGCTGGGCTGCCCCAGCACCTGTGGGTCCCCTGGCCAGTGGAGGCTGCCAGGCGGTAAAGGGCAGATGACCCAGCCCCTCTCTGTCCCAGACCAGAGACCGGGTCCTCACCGTGTAACACCCCGGGAGAGGGGGGCGCCACCCACCATCCAGCACAGGCTCCTGGAAGCCCCACAGCCCGCAGGAGGTTGGGCCGAAGGTGGTGGCACCCAAGTCTGGGCTCGGTCACCTCCTCCCCTGTGACAGGGGCAGGTTCACCTTGACAGCCCCGGGGACAGCTGGCCTGCCTAGGCTGACGAGCTGAAGCAGCGTCTTCCTGTCCTGCCTCGGGGCCACGAGATGGCTGTCCAGTCTCTGTTAATGTCTCACCCCGCATTTGCAAGGGAAGAGCGAGCCTGGGCTACAAACAGCCCCTGGCTGAGCCATCAGGTGCAAAAGAGCCCAAAACAGTGCCCCAGGGGACCCTGCCTGTGGCAGGCAGGCGTTGCCAGAAAAAGCACAGCTTTGCACCCTTTTAAGTTTGGCTTCCTCCAAATGTCGTGGGGGCACCTGGAGTCCCCAGTGGGTGAAGGCCTGAGATCTGGGGCTGCCATCCTCACTGCTTACCCGCCCACTCTGTCAACTCTGCCGACCCCCTCCACCCTCTTGGCGGCCACACACAGTAGGGGCGTCCGGAGGAAGGGCATCCCTTCTCCCCAGCCCCCTCCCCTTCTCTGGGTTGGCTTTAAACCCATCTCAGCGGGAGGCCCAAGCCCCTTTGAGGTCCCCCCTCCCCGGGTGGGAGGACAGTTCTGAGAGCAGGGATCTCACTCCCAGCTGGTGGAGCCTGGGGCATGGTGGTAGCCCCTGGCCAGTGCTCTCTCCAGAACGTGCCCAGCCCGGGCCGCACCCCTGTGTCCAGCAAACCCCCCCACCCCGAGGTTTATTCTTGCAATGTGCCGCTGTCCCCACCCTGAGCACCCGGACCCCGCCGCTGGTCCCGGGACTAGCGTGTGCTTCCCACCACTGCTGCATGACGCTTCGGTAACGCTTCCTCACCGGTGTCTGCTCCATGTCCCCTCCGTGTCCCCGGTCCTTGTGCTCCAGTCCCATTGCTGCCAGAAGCCAAGGGAAGGTGTGGGGACTGCCCATGCCCCTAGGCTCCGGGTGGCAGCTTTGATTCCTGGAGCGCTGGTGTTGCTGCAGACGTGGGCTCTGGCCCGGGGAGGAAGGCTCTCTGGTGTGACACCAGTCTCGTCAGCTGGTGGCGGGTGTGCGGGGAAAGCAAAGGCTGTGGGGCCCAGGGGGCCGAGGACAGCAGACCACTCCTCTGGGTGTGAATTCTGGGGAGACTGTAGCTTTCCATGGCTGCTGGTCATGCCCAGAAGCTCAGGGGCCTTGCTGGGGGCACCCTCCTGTCTGACCTGCGCTCTCTGCCGGCCTGTGGCTCACCTGTAGGAGCTGGCAGAGAGCCCAGGACTTCTCAGGCTGGCCCTGAGCGCTGGTTTGCGGTAAGGGCTTCACAGAAGGCTCTTCCGGTGGACGGTGGCTGGGGGGCTCCAAGCAGCTTTCTGTGTTCTGGGGGCGCTAGACTGCTGGCCTGGGCCCCCTCCTCTGGCTGGCTGCTCTCCCTTCCCGAGCCTGGTGGTGACTTCCCAGCAGGCAGACCCCACTCCTTGTCCATGTCAGGTCCCTCCCCACCTCCTGGCTGGCTCTGGACTCCACTCCCAGGCCTGGCCTCCTGCCCTCAAGCAGTTCTTTCCCTCTGCCCGTCCAGGTTCCTCCGCCTCCCTGCCCTCCTGTTCCCTGGTCCAGGCCAGAGGAGCTCCTTCCCAGCTTCTCGGCGTGTCGTGCAGCACACGCCGTCTCCCAGACCTGACTCCCTCAGAATCGTTCCTTCCCCCACCTTCCCCGGCTCACCCTCCCAGGCGTGGCTGCCACCCTGTGCCCTACCCCTTGCCTCACTCGGCACACCCCACACAGGCCAGGGGCACCTGTCAGCCCCACTCAACTCTGCATCAATAAATGGCAAATGCCAGCACGATTTTCATTAACTAAAATAATTTGGAATTGTTCCAGATGATTTAGACAGAAATAGATCTCCCTCCTTTTTTTTTTTCTGGTTCTCTGGCTCTGGGCCATCTCTCACCTTGCCCAGGGGCAAGGAGTGGGAGGCAACTCCCCATTCCATGGTGACTGGCCTCTTGTACCCACAGGTGACCTCACACTGGCTGCTGGCAGCTTTAGGAAGTGTCCATTGGTGACCATCCAGGGGCCTCCCCCCTCCCCCACCATGGCTATGGGGGGGTGCTGTGGGCGTGTCCCCTCCAGGGAGCTGTGCCTTGGGCTGGGACTGGTGGCTCACTCAGGGGCTGTCACCCCCTCCGGAGGGCAAGCCACATGCTGGGCCCTCAGCTGGTTCTGAGGAGCCCTGAGGCCTCCCCTACCTGTGTGTGTCCCAGAGGGTTGTTCTGTGCCGCCTGCCCATCTCCTATCGCTTTGCTCCCTGGGCTACAGAACCCAAATGTCCAGGACGCTGTGTGCCCAGGTGCCGGCCAGCTCTGGGTCCTAGTTGCTGACTGTCAACACGCCCGCTGCGGTGCTGGGATTTGTGGGAGGCTGTCCTGGGAGCACGCCCCCCACCAAGCCTGCTCTGCCCACTCCTCTCCGAGGCCCAGCCACCAGCAGACCCAGCTTCCTTGCTTTTCTAACAAGATTTTCTAAATGTCGCATACACGGATCATGTAGATTCCATCTGCTTTGTCCCCACTTGCTGTGGCATCTTGTCACATCAGGGAAGAGTGACTCTTTGAAACCAGCGGTGCGGGCCCTGCCCCATGACAGAGGCTCCCTGTGTCCCCCTGAGGGACGAGGGCACTCCGGTCCCACTGTTATTTTGTGAAGACCCGGCCTCCCCGCGTGGGGCAGGGTTGGCAGAAGTCCGAAGATGCAGCTTCCCACTATGACGAGGGGTGTGTTCCTCGGGGCGCCAGGAAGCACTGTCCCAGCAGGGCCCGATCTGCTGGACACAGCTGCTTCTCAGGGTGTGCCGCCCACAGTGAAATCATCCTGTTTTATTCTTTGTCTCTTGCTCATCGTCTCTCACCTCCAGGTGCAGATAGTGTACAAGCCAGTGGACCTGAGCAAGGTGACCTCCAAGTGTGGCTCGTTAGGCAACATCCATCATAAGCCAGGTAGCCCCTGCAGAAGGAGGGAAGGTCGGGGATGGGGGCAGGACCAGCTGGGGGGGTGCCTTCTCCTGAAGTGGCTGGGAGGGATGGAGGGATGGGCTGGCCAGGGGGGCGTTGGAAGTGGAACTTGCTGGGCCCTGGGAGGGGCGGCTGCCCTATCTCACTCCTGCGCGGGGTGCTGTGCTGGCCAAGGCAACGCGAGGAGGGAGGGCAGAGGCTGGTCCTGAACCCCAGCTCGTGGTTCTCCGAGCAGGTGCACATAGGGCCTCTGGAGCTGGGGGAGCACCTGATCTGGCTCCCAGAGGCTGGCTTGTTTGATCCCCAGCCCACGTGGAGGGCCACTTCACCAGCCATTGCCATGCTCCCGCTGTGACTTTGTTTCAACAGAAGATACTGCTGGGGCTCACACCATGTAGAAGCTAGAGTTAGTAGCTGTAGATCTCTCTGCGATGGTGGGACTGTTCTGGACCTGCTCTGTTCCTTATGGTAGCCACCAACCACGTGTGGCTGTTGAGCCCTGGAAACGTGGCTAGTGCATTTGACAAAATGAACAATTTTTTAAAATTAAAATGTAAGTAGCTACACATGGCCAATGGCTACCGTCTTGTCCAGAGCTGATGTAGACTCCAACTCCTGCCTGGGAGTCCAGAGCGAGGGCTTCTGCCGTAAGCCCGATTCAGAGGGGCATCGTTGCTTGAAGCGTTCCTGTGGGGGAGAAGGCCAGCAGGCACGTGGTCTGGACTGTGTCTCATCGGTTTCTGGCTTCCCTGGGACATGCTGTGGGGGTTTCGTCTCTGAACCATTCCTCGCCTGGGGCCACCATCCTCCCATGCTGGGAGCAGCTTTCTCAGGTGGCTTTATCCTTTCTCCAGAAAGGAATGGCATTCGTCACTTCCTCAGGCCATGTCCCCTATGCTTGGGCTCGGCCCTCAGCATCCGAGGAAAGAGAAGAGTCTTGCCCCTGGCTCAGTTAGGGTGCATTTCGCCATTTAGTTTCATTCAGAGAACTTGCAGGGCTGTGCCTTTCAGGACATTGGCATAGAAAGACTTCACTCTCTGGAAGCTTAGAGTGCGGAACCGTTCCTCCCGGACTGAGCTGTCCGTGACCTGTGCGGTAACAAAGGAGGAAGCGTTTGTTGAGCGAATATTGGATGCCCACCTTGATGAGAGAAATGCAGCAAGCTGTCGTCAGGCCTTTTGGAAGGGCTTACCTGGGCCCCAAGCACCTTCTAAATGCAGCGTAGTCTTACCCCCTTGGAGAGGCGGGCGTCTTCCCGGCGGCACGCGCTCTGCCCTCCTTCAAGGCGCCATGCCCCATGTGCCTTGTTTCAGGAGGCGGCCAGGTGGAAGTCAAGTCGGAGAAGCTGGACTTCAAGGACAGAGTCCAGTCGAAGATTGGGTCCCTGGACAACATCACCCACGTCCCTGGCGGAGGGAATAAAAAGGTAAGCGGGGCAGGGCAGGGAAGAGGCTGCGCTTGGACATGGCCATGAACGGTTTCGCAGCCTGGTCCAGTTCTCCAGAGGAGGAAAGCCGAGGGGCCTGTCTTGGTCGGCTTGATGGGGATTCCCAGCAGGACCGTGATTACCAGATTTGATGTCCCCCCGCCCTCCCCCCAGACTCTGACGGGTCTCAGGGCACCTGGGCCGCCTGGGCACCTGGAGTTTCAAAAGCCCCCAGGTGATTCTTCCGTGCCCTTGAAGGTGAGAGCCGCTGTCCTCGGTGACAGCAGTCGGCCGGTGGCTGGCAAGCATCCTCACAAGGAGGTAGCAGCCCCGGAGCCCACCCCAGCGCACCGCGAACAAGTCATGGGAACACAACCTAATTTTCTAAATGGGTCACTAGGCAGTTAGAGCAAAACAATGCTGCTGAAATCCAGGTTCCTGCAGAGCACCTGCCCGTCTGGCACAGAAACCTCCGCGGGGAGGCTGCTGGCCCGAGATCTCGGCGATCCCCGCGGTTTCTCAAGTCTCCGGGTCTCACTGTGTGAGCGTGGGGGAGGGGACCCGAGGATGCATGTGGCCCTGAGCAGGCTTCTGCTGGGGGCGTCACAGGATGTGGGCTCGTGGCTGCCCTTTTCCTCTTTTGCAGAAATGCAGCCAAAACGCCCTCTGGGGGGGTTCCCACGCATCCCCGCGGTGAAGTTCTGGAAATGGCTCTTCTACCAGTTTGTAGCGCCTCCTAGCAGCTGACAGAGCTGTGGGGGAAGGAGAAGTGGGGGTTCCAGAATGGGCACAGACTCTGAGACCTAGCCCAACATTGAGAAAGTGTGCTGCCCAAGGTGGCCGGGCTGGATGGACATAGCAGCTGGCACAGCACGCTGGGCTGGGGGGCGGCTGCGGGCCGGCTGGGCCAATCGCCCCCTACCCCCGCCCCTCATCCCGCCCCTCCCACCGCCCCCCGTGCCTCCTGGGTCAGCACTGGGCCTTCTCGATAGACACACCCCATGTTGTGTTTGAGGGGAAGGCCCCACGGTACAGTTTTGTAGAAGTACCTCCTGGGATGGTCTTAAAGCAGAGGCTGCAAACTCAGGCCTGCCCCTCCCTGGGTTAAGGCCTTGGTGACTCCCTGGGTAAGGGAAGGTCTCCGCCCACCCCTGGAAGCTTCTGTGTCCTGAGCAAAGCTCTGGGCTTGACTCTGCTTGGAGATGTAACCCTGGGCAGGATGGGCGAGGGCTCTGCATGCATTTCTCCATCAGCAAAATGGACGGAAATAGCCACATCCCAGGGTGGTGGGGAGACCCAGATGAGACCATGTTCTGGAAGGTTCCTGGTACTTTGTAGCCATCTAAGAATGTGAGTCCAAGTCAGATCTGAGTGTGAACTTATGTTTTAACTCACTTCTGTGCGGGCTCAGAAGGGTGGGCCTGGCCCACCACCCAGAAGACACTGTCCTGATCCCAGAGCGTCCCCTCATACTCAGTCCCCCAATTCCTGATGTGATGAGCAAAACTGCTAACGAGCAGTGGAACACAGGGCCCCTGATGCCTGAGCCCCTTCCAGTTTGGGAGATTTGGGGACATTCCCAGAACCCTATCGCTTTTTTCTTCAAGACTCTACCATTAATGCTCTTATCAAAGGTTATGTCCCAAAAGCCTCTCAAATACTGTGATAGGGAAAGGCTGTTTTTGCAAAGCACTGCACCAAAATGGACAAGATACTCGTAGAGCTTAAATGGGAGCCTGGCTTTTTGTTAAACCTACATTCACGCTCCCTGCAACGGGGGCTCTTTACCCCCCGGGGCCGCGGACTCCTGAAATCGTGCGGAGGAATTGTGGGTGGGCGAGCACATGCCTGCCCACATATACATTTTCCTGGCTTCACCAGATGGACAGCAGTCCCAGGGCCCAGAAGAGCAGGGAATTCCTGTGTCCACCATGTCAGGACTCATCAGGGATGATTATGAACTGCTCATGTCTCTAGCAGATGCTTTGAGTGTCCCGGGTCTCCTGTGGAGCAAAGATCTCTGGGCCTCTGGCTAGGTTCCTATTTCTGTACTTGACAAAAAACTTCATCACGCCAGGATTTCTAGCCCACCTGCCAGTGCTGCCCACAGCTGCTGCCACCTCCAACCCTCCCCACCCCACCCCCAGCACCGGTGATGGGGAGGAATGTGTGTGGCTCATGGCTGGCCAGCAGTGACTCTGGTGGTGTCCCTTACTCATCTCTGGCTTCTCCTTCATGCTTTTTTTTTTTTCTTTTCTTTCTTTCTTTTTTTAAAAAATATTGTATTTATTTACTTGAGAGAAAGAGAGCACAGGCAGGGGGTAGGGGTAGAGGGAGAAGCAGACCCCCTGCTGAGGAGGGAGCCCGATGTGGGGCTCGATCCCAAGAGTCTGGGATCATGACCTGAGCCAAAAGTAGGCAGACGCTCAACCTACTGAGCCACCCAGGCGCCCCTCCTCCATGCTCTCATTTGCAGCTTGTTAGCGTCTATTAAAATCAAATGCAGTGGCTTTGGACCTTCCAGCCATTCTGCTCCTAGGATGCATCTCCCCATGTGTGAAACGCTGTGCACAGGCCGGTACTCAGACAAGCGTTGTGATCAGCAAGGATGCGGGAACAGTGCAAAAACCCGTGCGCAGGGGAGCAGGTGCATTTTCATAGAGGGCGGTAGAATGATCCACGGGACAAGCATCGGGGAAACCAGGGGCCGATAATGGAAGTGATTAGGCCAAGAGACTGAAGAGTAAAGCATGTGATATTGTCACTGTGTGTATTAGATACACTTCTCATATGTCACGTTTGTGCACTTGTGGGAATTTCTGGAAGGACACACAAGACAGGAACGACGGTCACTGCGTCTGGAGAAGGGAAGCGGGTGGCCGGCAGGCAGGTGACGCGGGAGCCGTGTGCAGGTGTCCCTCTGGAAAGGAGACCACAGAGCCCCCGCTGCCACCACGGCTCCCTTCCCCCTCCGCAGCCCGTGGGCAGCCCCGGGCTTGCCCCCCTTTCTGGGGCTTCGCTCACCCTCCCTCGCCTCTTCTCTTGCAGATCGAAACCCACAAGCTGACCTTCCGCGAGAATGCCAAAGCCAAGACCGACCACGGGGCGGAGATTGTGTACAAGTCGCCCGTGGTGTCTGGGGACACATCTCCGCGGCACCTGAGCAACGTGTCCTCCACGGGCAGCATCGACATGGTAGACTCGCCCCAGCTCGCCACGCTAGCCGACGAAGTGTCCGCCTCCCTGGCCAAGCAGGGTTTGTGATCAGGCCCCCGGGGCGGTCAATAATCGTGGAGAGAAGAGAGTGTGGAAAAAAAAAGAATAATGATCTGGCCCTTCGCCCTCTGCCCTCCCCCCAGCTGCTCCTCACAGACCGGTTAATCGGTTCATCACTTAACCTGCTTTTGTCACTTGGCTCTGGCTCGGGACTTCAAAATCAGTGACGGGAAAAAGAGCAAATTTCATCTTTCCAAATTGATGGGTGGGCTCATAATAATAAAATATTTTTAAAAACATTTAAAAAGATGGCCACACCCAACATTTCCTTGGGCAATTCCTTTTGATTCTTTTTTTTTCCCCCTCTACGTAGAAGAGGGTGGAGAGGCTCTGAAAGCTGCTTCTGGGGCATCTCAAGGGACTGGGGGCGCCCCCTCTGCCCCATCCTAGGGGTGTCACAGAGGCAGCGGCAGCAACAAAGGGTTTGAAACCGGGTTCCATGTTGGAGCTGTGGACCGATGTCAACCTTGTGGTGGGGGAGGGAAGGGAAGGGAAACCCTGGGAGAGCCTGGGTGGGGGGAGGGAGAGGGCAGAAGGGAGAGCATGGGAGGGGGTGACAGGGGCTTGGTGGGGAGCAGCCGCTGCCCTCGGCCTGGAAGGGCAGCAGGAAGGGCAAACTGCAGACTGGGACCAAGTGGCCTCCTGTGCTTGGTGGCCCCGGGTCTGCTGCGGGTCAATGTGCCACTCTCTGGAGAAGGGCTCTGGTCCTTCCCATATACTGCGAAGGGACGGTGGTGGGAGGAGGTGGCCGGTTGGCGGGAGGGTGGCACCTTGCGCTTCACTTCCTCCAAGACTGACCTTGATGTCCCCAGTGCTGGCCTCTTTCTCCCTCCCTGCAGGGTGGGGGTCCTGAGCTGAGGGGCTTTCCTTGGCCCCACGGAAACCCTGTTTTATTGAGTTCTGAAGGTTGGAACTGCAGCCACGATTTTGGCCACCTCACCGATCTGGGACTTTAGGGCTAACCAGTTCTCTTTGTAAGGACTCGTGCCTCCTGGGGGCATCCACCTGCTCCCCAGCCTGGGCCTCTGGCATCTCTGGGTGTGTGGGGCTCCGGCGGGTGGGTCCTGAGCCTCCTGTCCCTCCCATGGCCACTGCAGCCACCTGTCTCCCCCACCCCCCACTGCCCGCCATGCCCGCGTGTCTGCTGTGCAGAGCCCAGTCACTGCCTGTCTCCCTCATCGTGTCACAATGTCCTGAGTCCCCAGCCTCACCACGCCCCTTCTCAGCAATGGACGTTGTTCAGATGCGGGAGGCACCTGCTCTCATCTGAGGGGTGTGAGCGAGTGAAGGCAAAGCCCGGGTGCACGGTGAGACCTCGGTCTCTTGGTTTAAGCTCTGCTCACCAACTGGTGTGTCCCCCACGAACCCGGTGACCTTCCTCAGTTCCTTATCCCCCACCTCTCCTCACAGACGTGAGCCCAGGTGGGCTCAGCGAGGACCCGGGATGTTTTTGCCTTGTTTACTTGGAGAGCCTTTTCCTCCATGAGGGTCAGGCCCCCCTCCTGAGCTGAGCTGGCAGCAGGCTGGCTGTCCCGGTTCCAGAGGTGGCACCAGGACAGGCAGGTGAGGCCCCCTGGGCAGGACCACACCGCCCCCCGCCCCCCCCCGCCCACTTCCACCCAAGCTCGTGACTGCCAGCCTCTCTGAGAGCCCCGCCACCGCCGGACCCCCCGTGCGGACCCCCGGAAGGGGAACACGCCCCCTCAGAAACGGTCTGTCCCCCCGGCCCAGCTGGAAGCAGTGCCGACCGTCTGTCCTGCCGGAGCAGCTGAACATATACATAGACGTCGCCTTTCCCTCCCCGTCTGCATCCTGTCGCCTTGTAGTCGGATCTGTTTATGCTTGGATTCAGAGTGACTATGATCATGAAAAGGGGAAAAAAAAAAAAAAGGACGCATGTATCTTGAAATGCTTGTGAAGAGTTTCTACCCCACCCTGTGGGGGTCCTAGATGTCTCCCCCTACACACACACTGGGGCCCGGCTCCAGGGGACCAGTGTGGCTCTACCCTGCTGGGGCCTCCCTCTGGGACCCACACAAGACCAGATTGTGGCATCCGAGGACCCTCAGCTTCGAGGAAGGCCTGGAGCACAGGATGGAAGCTACGGCGCCCCCTCGCGGCCCCTGCCGGGGTTTCCTCTGTCAGGGCGGAGAGCGGCGGATCTCCAGGCCGGCCTGGTTTGCAGCAGGAAGATGGCTCTCTCTGGTTCCAGCCAGAAGCCCCCAGCAACCCTGACGGGGGTCTCGGGATCCAGTACCAGCCGGGGAGAGGCCTGCAGCCCCTCCTCAGCCCGGAGTCCTGGGGCAGGCAGCCCGGGTCTCCCCACTGCATCCCCACAGCCATGGCAGGGGTTGCGCCCGCCCTGGAAAAGCCCTGGAGCAGCCCTGGGAGCTGCTCCTGGAAAAGCCCTGGAGCAGCCCGAGCTGCCCCACTGCAGAGGGGGGACCCAGCCCAAAGCCTCAGTCGGAGCCCCGCTCGCCCGGCACAGGGAAAGGGAACCGCCTTTGTAGAAAATCGCTTTAGAGAAATTCAGCAACCTCGGGCCCAGTCTCGGGCAGCCCTGGGGGCTGGGAGAGTAAAGGGCCGCCTCTCCAGGGCCCAGGGCTTCGTTTGCAGCCAGGTTTCTGAGCAAGGAATCATCTGGGCCGGGAACTGACCACTGTGAGGCTCTCCATCGCTGAGTCCCAGCTGTCCTTAGAAGGGTCCTGAGGAAGAGAAGGGAAATGCGGTTCAGAGTTGGTAGCTCTTAGACACACGGACCCTCCTCGTGGCCATGGACTCTGGCTGCCCGTTCTGCAGTTGCTGAGCCTGCTCTGATACCTTATTCCTAGGGCCTTGCTCAGAGGGCCCTGCAGTCTCCCTGGTGGGATGGACTACTGGGGACGGCCTAGACAGCACAGTTTAGGGTGATCGGTTCAGTGCTGGCCGGGAGACTGCACAAAGGGATGCTGGCTAGTGACCTTGAATGAGGACAATCCCCCCCCCCCCACCCCTGCTCCAGGGCTGGGCACTCTGCCACCCTCATTGCCCCCACCTCCACGGTCAGTGTCCCTTGGGTGGGCCAGACAGGCTGTGCTGTACGCCTGGTCCCTTCGAGCCCTCCACTCACTTATCAGTAGTTCCATTTAAATTGACTTCAATGCGGAGACTGTATCCTATTTGCTTGTCATGCTTCTGGGGGGAGGGGGGAGGAACCTGTAAGATAGTTACCACGGGCAGAGGGAAGTCTTGGAGGGTAGCAGTTCAATCGCCTTGTAACCCTTTTCTTCAGATCACCCACGGTTTGCTAGAGGCCCCTGGGGTCTCACCTCTCCCCGGCCAGGTTTCCCGAGTGCGGCAGGTGGCCGGCTCGCACTGTCTCCCGCCCAGCCCGGTGCAGGCAGCAAGGCTCGTGGAGGATATACACTGCCCTCTCACGGGGCCCCTAGGCCCCCAGCCCTGCCTCCCACAGACCCTGGCATCCTTCCATCCAAGCCGCTGGCACCTCCGTGTCACCTTTCCTGCCAGCTTTGGCCGCGCAGCCTGTCCTCCTGGCCGCTGCAAGTGCTCCTCCTTCACCCTCTTCTATCTTGTCCCCAAGTAGACCCAACAAGGTGGGGACGAGGGCAGAGGTGGAGGTGGTCAACTTGTTCCATCTATAGGCTTGTGGCTTTGAGACTTCTGGTTTCTCTTCAGCTTCGAAAAGGGTTACCCTTGGAACTGGCCCAGAGTCGCCCCTCCTAATGGACTTTGCCCTGTGAATTTGCAGTGTTGGGCAGGATAATTTCTGGCACTTGCAAGTCCCACAATTTCTTTGGTAATTTTGAGGGTGGGGGGAGGGACATGAAACCATCTTAGCTTAGCTTCCTGTCTGTGAATGTCCCTATGGTGTACTGTGTGTTTTAACAAATGATTTACACTGATTGTCGCTGTAAAAGTGAATTTGGAAATAAAGTTATTACTGATTAAATAAGGTCTCCGTGTGTGGATTCGAATAAGAAAATAATTGAGGATGTAGGATTTGCAAGTCTTTTTCCAACCCAAGAACACAGCTCTGAACAGGGAATGTCAAGGTTGCTAAAACCTGGACATCAGAATTTAACAGCTCTCTCCCGGGCCCAGGAGATGCAAGAAGAGTTCTCAGACTTGTTCATTCTGCACTGACTCTGACTGCTGCTCGAAAACCACCCCGGTCCAACTCACAAGGGCAGTACCATCCCTTGGTCGAGCTCAGGAGGCTGCGCTCGGAGTCGGCCAGACCCACGCCAGCATACTGCCACCAGACGAGGCAGGGGTAGTGGGGGAGATCGTTTTTGGTCCCTAGGCCAGCCCCAGCCAGTCGGCCAACTGAATCTGCCTTCCTCTTTCCTTTGGATCCTTACTTAGATGGGGGGAAGAGGCCTGCTACGTCAGGACAGAAACACCACATAGCCAACAAAGAAAACAAAAGCCGAAAACCATAACCCACTGAATTATTTAGTAATCAGGTCAAGGTGCGAACAAGGAACCCTTAGATCTTCATACAAAGTTGAAAAAGACCCCCCCGTCCTTATTTGAGCCCCTGTGGGCAGAAGCTCCTACAGAACTGACAGGGCAGCCAGAGAGAAATGCTACCTCCAGACTCGGGGGCTTCTCTGGTGGCATCAACTGGACCGTCATCAGAAGGAAGAAAAGAGAGTAAACAGGGATCAGGCCTGTCCACTTAGCTGTCTTACACAAAGAGAATCCAGCACTGAGCCGCCTCAGAAAAATAATGTTACATTCTCACTGACCCCAACCCTGGGGTGGGGGAAACCAACAAAAAAACCAAAGTGAGAGGTGTTATCTCCCTTAAGAGTTTAACAATTTAGAATAGATATGAAATGTCATACTGCTGGTCTCACTGGAGAAAGGCAATGATCAATCAATCACTTATATCCAACAAAAAGATTATCTACAGAGATCCCCCGTCCTCTGGGCCCCCTCACCCCCCACCTCCCCCGACAACATCCTTTTCCTAGTGACCATCAGGTGACCCTGCAAGGTGCCCAGAGACAGAATGGAGACTCCCCAAGAGCTGCTCAGCAGGGAAAGGGCCCAGGCTGCCACCATGGCCATGCAGAGCCGGTCCAATGACAAGAAAGGCCTGGCAACACAACATTCTGTAACTTTTTTTTTTATTATTTTTTTTTTCAATTTTTCCTTCCTTTTTTTTTTTAAGCACTAGTCTGTGCTTTGCGAACAGAATCAAGACATTAACAAAGATCAGCTTCTCTGAAGAAAAGCATTTCTATAGAACAAAGACAGCTACATGTTTCGCTGCCAATACACAGCTCAAAGCAGGAAAAGAAAATATTTACAAAATACAAGGTTTTTTTTTCCATTTTTGTTTTTGTTTTTTTTTTTTTAACAATGCTAAAAGGGTTATTCAGAATTTTCAACCTTATAAATAGAAGAAGCACTTTATGCATAGGGATATGGTGCATTATTGTTTTTTTAAAGAAACAATGACAAACCCTTTAACTTGCAAACAGAATCAAAAAAAAAAATCACTAATGTTGAAAATTGTGAAAAAACCCCAACCATTAAGCAGTTTGTCTACTATTTTTATACGATTACAAAATGGCAACAACAAAAAAATAAAAATAAAGAAGTCCTTATTGCCCCCCCCTTTTGGTGACGTGATCATACATGAGACAGGCACAAGGTTAACCAAAGGGGGTGGTGAGGGAGCGATGGGAACCACAGCTAGGACCAGACAATGTTCCACAGGCAAGGGGAGCGTGGAAGAGGAAAAGGTCTAACTGACACCGACAGGGAACCAGATGTGAAGGAAACAGAACTAAATGCATCCGTGACAACAGAATCATACAGGGAAGATGGCTGCTCACGTCCCTGACCCCCCAGTTTGCCGAGTTGTAGGAATGACGTTAAGTAGCCCTAACCCTACCTTCACAGACGAGGATAGGTGGTAAAAACGTCCCGAGTGGAAGGACTGGTGCGTACGGGTGTGTGGATGGTGTCGGGGAGCAGACGACAGGGCATGAAGGGGCAGGACAGGGACCTGAGCAGCTGCAGCTGGGTCACTGCAGTTAAGGAGTCAAAACAGAGATGACCAAATGCAGAGGAAACCCTAACTAGGTCTCCAAGATCTGGATGACAAGGGGAAGCCATTCTGTCGACTGAGAGCTTGGTGAGAACAGGTGGCAATTATGGCCAAGAGGCTCTGGTGGGGGTGCTCTAGCACAGATGGCCAAGGGGGACCCAGCCAGGAGGGCCAGCGCAGGGCCAGGCCACCACAAGGGCAGGGGAGGGAAGAGGGCGGGGCCCAGAGCAAGCTGTTCTCCCCAACCCCCTCCGCCCACCTGGCTGGTGCACCCTGCCCACAGGTGCGAGGAGAGGGGTGATCATCTAGCATCGCTAAGTCCAGTGATTCAACAGTGCAGAGGACGTGCCAGGACCAGGCCAGCAGGGTCTTATCCTGAACTTCTGTTTGCCAATTGGAGGAAGTGCTCAGGTGTGTGACAACAAAACATGGAAACCAAAACCAAAACAAAACAAAAATCAAAACAAAAAATACCAAAGTAGAATCTAAATTCCTTAAATTCACTAAAAACTGTGAAAATTTCCGGCATATGATGTTTGAATATCAAACGCAGAGATTTCTGAAGCTTTAATGCCAATAGTTCGTGAGTCTGTTTAGATTCTCGTCTCCCGCTCATCTGTGAGTTGGACGCTGAGCTGTGACCGTTGTTGCCAAATGCCGACTCTTGAGGGGGACAGCAGGAGGTGAGGTGGGGGCCACCTCTGCCTCTCGGCCAGTCTTGCTGCCTGAGGTGCGCCGAGTGCAGCGGGCTGCCCGTTCCTGCGCGTCCAGCTGGTCCTCGCACTCTGCCTGGGGGCTGTAGGCCAACGGGAAGATCCGCCGTTCCCACGGCTGGACGGACTGTGGGGAGACAGAGATTGCCACGGTGAGGAGTGAGGCCCAGCCTACATCTTGCCCCAAGGCCGTCTCCCAAAATATGTGGAATGAAGTCCAAGACTAGTCCCTCGAGAGTTCCTGGAGTGGTCCAGGAAGACCCCTCAGAGTGGGCACCCGTCCCATGGTCCCTTCAGAAGGTCATTTTTAAGTGCAGCCCCTTTAAGATGCAGAGGGGGAGGGGCACGAGAGGCAGACCCATCTTCAGGGGGTGCTGTCCCTTCCCCATTCTGTTCCCTACCCGGCTGACCCCCACGCAAAGGCAGCGTTCCTCACCTGCTCATCCAGCCCCAGCTCTGGCGTGGAACAACGGGTGTCCTCGCTGGCTAGGTGTCGCAGCGCATCCCGAGCCACAGGGGTAAGGGGCGCCGAGTGCAGTTCTGGGCTGATAGGGCTCCTCGGGGACTGACCGTGGGAGAACTCCGACAGAGAGTGGCTACTGCTGACATCAGGGGAGGCGGGCTGGGGGGTGGAGGGGTTGGCACTGCCCAGCTGGGGAGTTGTCCGGCCATCTGATGACCTGTAAGACCTGGACACCAAGGAGTGCAAATCTGAGTGCCTGGGCGACAGGGGATTACTTGTAGATTGATTTTCGGGGGCTTGGGGAGGAGGCAAGAAAAGAATATCCCAACTAGAGGAGCTGAGGTAGACGGACACACAGGGTTCTTTCCCAGGAACCATAAATCCCTCATTTCTTCCCACCACTGTGTACTGGGGGGGAGGCCCCTGATACACAAATCTTAAGAAATGGGTGCATCTATCATCCCTAGAGAAAAGCCAGGGCAGAACGAAGCCAGGGGCTAATCTCTGGCACAGTGCCCACTGAATTCACAGGGAAGGGAAAATCATCTAGACTTTGAAAACTGTTGTTAAGGGAAAAAAGCAAAAACAAGGGCCCTAAATCTTTCTGAGACCCCTGAGGGTTTCCGTGCCACTGTTAGCTAAACGGAGACAGGGCAGGCCAGTTCTTTTGAGCAGGACCACAACCCCCCCAATTCAACTGTCCCAAGGAGGGTTAAACTTTGGTGAGGCCTCCGAAGTACCTCTGGTTAAATCAACACAACCCTCAACTGGCCCAGCCAACCGCTGGGCAGAGCCGGGAGATCACGCAAGTTTGCCACAACTGGACAGCGACCCTACCGCTCAGCGAGGCTCCAGCCACGTGACCCTCATCCCCTCAGCGCCAACAAACGGCCAAATAGCCGGGAACTTCTGCGTTATCAGCACCCGCCCGTGGACAGACATACAGAGAGACCCAGGGGCGGTGGCAACCTCACGGACCCAGCGCCCAACTCCCCGCCCACCCTCCCTTCACAGGCCAGGGGACCTGTGCCTGCCCCGTCACCTGCTGCCCCGCCGCTGGGGTGGCACACTCGTGGTCCACAGCCACCGAGCCCTCTCCATCTCCTCACATTTGGCATGAAGGGCGGCGAAGGCTGCGTCAGATAGGTCCTCGACCTGCAAGAGAGCAGCGTCACTGGTTCCCTCTCTCCTCTAGGAAGCCGAGATCAAGTAAAGCTAAAGCAATTCTAGAACCAGCTCCAGCCCTTACAGGGGGGGCTGTCCCCATCAGGACAGGAATACAGTGAACTTGTACTTGACACTCACGGGTCTTGAGGCCCCTGGGGTGTGTGCGCCCAACCGTGCGCATGTGCACGAGTGTGTGTATATAGGCATGTGTGTGTGCGTCTTTCCAAGAGAGAACGACCATGCTGTTACCTCCTCATTTTCCTCGTCAGGACTCCCCTTCAGAGACCGAAGATCGACCTCGCGCCAGCTGCAAAATCAAGATAGGACAAGTGTGAGAGAGCAGGGCAGCCGGGCAGGTTGAGTGTGTCTGTGTGAGAGAGCGAGCTGGGCTGGGCGCCTGTGGACGACCCTGCCCTCTGCCTTGGTATTCCCAAGGCCTCAGAGGGGGGCCCGACAAAGGACAGACACGGGGAGCCGGCTGGGAGCTGTGACAAACAGCAGGCAAAGGAACTGTCCCCAGGGGACCACTGCCAGCCCCAGCAGACTGCTAGCCTGTGAGAGCACATACACGGGGCTGCCCAATTTCTGAAGTTGTCAACAAAAGCGGGATTGACTCCTAGGTGAAATCCTGCTTTGTTGTGGACAACAAACTCACTATTGGGAAACACACTGTGCTGTCAGACAAACATGGCTACAGCCAGCATGCGGCCCGAGGTCTGGTTGGTACTCTTTATTAACAGAACGAGAGAATGATATACAGAAACAATTTCACTGCTATCAGGGAAGAATTTCTCTTAAAGAGAAGATAAAACCTAAGGCTAGGACCCAAAGCTCAGGGACAAGAGGGGAAAGAGGCAGTAATGGAGGAAAAGGGCAAGAAGCCAATGAGCAAGGGCCTCTACCTGGGAGTAAGGATTTCCTTGTACTGTAGTTTCTCGACACGAGTTGTTGCGGCAACAGACATTGGGATGACGATGTTGTTAATGTCGAATGAGCTCTCTCCCCTTCTCCTCCTCACTGGTTGCTGTAAGACAAAGGTGAATTTAAGGGGGTGCCTGGGTGACTCAGTTGCTGGGCATCTGCCTTCGGCTCAGGGCACGATCGCAGGGTCCTGCAACTGAACCCCACCATCAGGCTCCCTGCTCCGCGGGAAGCCTGCTTCCCCCTCTCCCACTCCCACGCCCCCTGCTTGCGTTCCCCCTCTCGCTGTGTCTTTGTCAAAGAAATAAGTAAAATCTTAGAGGAAAAAAAAAAAAGTCTAAGCCCCAAAGTCTTATGTACCACTTAAAAAAAAAAAAAAAGTGTATTTACAAGGGAGGTGCAATTCTGCAAACGTCAAATCCTACACCTGGGACATAAAATAGGATGGCCAGCACCTGGGCACCTGAGCCTCGGGCGGGGGCCGGCCACCTGAGCCTCGGGCGGGGGCCGGCCACCTGCACTGAGGATGAGGTCTCCCCCCATGACATCCTCAGGAGAGCCGCCAGGTGGCTCCCGAGTCTCTTCCCTCACGGGCTCATGTGGAAGAAGACTTCTACTGAATTTTGCAGGGGTGCTCACTCTGAGGCCTCAAGTCAGGGGCTGTGGTTCTGACTCCCCCACATATACCTTAACTACCTGACCCCGTTAGGGTCATCCTTTCTGCTTCCCCTTGCTATCTCTATCACCCAGCCCTTAGAGGCCCCCACAGCCAACGCTTCCTTAAACCTAGTGCATCCTTAAGGTTAAGAAAGGGGAGCTTCCTCATCCTGGAAAGACCTTGGGGGACAGGCCCAGCTCAAGGGATCATCTAACCTTGGACGTCATGAAAGCACCTCCTTCTTGCAGATTTGAACTCTTCAGCTAAGTCTGCACCCACCATCTGCTCAGCCCTATGGGATATCCCCTCTTTTTGACTACTGGGGAAGAGTGGAGAGCTTTCTAGCTCTATCAGTGGAGCTGAGTGGAGGGAAACAGGAAGAGGACCTGGACCTGGCCACACAGCTCACTCTTGGAGAAGAGAGATTTGCTTCTGCAGGTTGAGAAGTTCAAATTCTTAGGCAAGAAGACTAACAAGGGTCCAGTATCAGAGGAGGAAGCGAGCATCTACAGCAGGTCTGAGGCCAAAGGAGGAATACAGGAGGGAGCTGAAAGCCTTGGTTGGTTTCTCGGACGCAGGCAGAGTCCAACAGCTGCTTGGGCCCAGACAGCGAACAGCCCACCCTGCAACAGACACTGGCGGCTGAGTGGAGAGGGGCCAGAGGGCAACAGTGGGATGACACACGTGCTGCCATGGCAACAGCACAGCTGGAGACACCCAAGGGGCTGCATTTCAAAGCCAAGCCCCAAGTGCGGTGGGCTCATGATGAGGAAGACACTGTTCCCTACAACTAACCACCCCACTCTCTGTTCCTGGAGGGCGATACAGGATTGATTCATCCCATCCCTTCAGGTATTCTGAGAACGCTGATAGGCAGTGCTTCCTGGGCCAGGCCTTTAGCTGCTGTCGCCTCTCATGTCAGCCCACCACAATGTCTGTTTCACCTCCATTTCCTTCTCTATCAAATGAGGACAGATGGCCTCTACCTCACAAATTTAAGGTAAAACTGGTTAACCAAAATGGTCGAAGAGAATCCTGCAAATCTTGCGGGTGAGGTCTGTAGCTAAGGCTCAGGGACCTCACACCCCAAAGCCTCTACCACTGGCCCATCTCTGCTGAAAGGACATATCCCACGACCTCGGGGACCTCAGGAGAGCTCAAGAGAGCGCTCTCCTTGCAGCCTGGTCAAGACTGAATGTGGAACTGGCAGAAACAGGTGTGTTTTTCCCTGAATCTTCTGGGCCTGCTGTTAGTACCTTCAAGGGCAAGAGATGGGAGTGGGCTGAGGACAACACCCGTGGAGTTTTGTCTCAACATCAAGCTTTCTACTATGAAAAAAAAAAAAAAATGGGTCAATAGGCTTGAGCCCTGCCTCCACCAGGCACTCATATGGTCTAATTCAACTACTCTCTCCTGTTTAGAGCCAGAGGGGCAGAACAGGTGATGGGAATGGAAAGCGGTTTCTCAGAAGCAAGATGAAGAGTGCTTTGCCAAAAAGGAAAGGGGAGGAAAGGAAGAAAGCACAGAAGCAAGCAAAAGGTTCTGGGATGCCTTCTCTATCAAATCAGAATCCTCAGGGATTTCTTTCTTTTTTTAAAGCCACAGGAGGTTTCTGAGGTGCCCAAGAGCTTTCAGGCAGCACTACCCCACACATCCCCCCACCCCAGTTTCTCCCCCTCATTTTCGGTATCTGGCCTATCCTCCTTCTTACTATTAAATAAATCCACACTCTTAGAAAACATCAGGCAGTGAGAGCCATAAGGGTCAGTGCAGATACAAAATCTGTACTCAATAATTAATAAGAAAAAATTTCAAACAATCCGGGCCTAAGGGAACAGCCTCCAGACAAGGAGGGCTAGGAAGTGAAAGAACACTGAAGTCTCTCCAACTGTCAGATCTCAGAGTTCTGACTGGAATCCTCTGGTTGTCTGAGATCCTCTGATGGGAAACGGAGTTTGTGATAGACACTACACACCCATTTAAGACAAAAATTTGTGGGTGATGGAGGTAAAAGGGAGGAATAAAGAGGTCATTTGGAAAAGAGTGTCTGATTTTAAAGAGCAAAGACAGAGAAAAAAGTGAGCCCATTTGTGAGCTTATACGTTTCCTGAAGCATGCTCTGAAGGGGGCTCGCAGTGCCTGCACACCCCCACAAGTGACTGCAGTGACGCAGAGCTCGCACGTGCGTGTCATGGTGAAGAGCTGGCTGTGGTCACACGGCTTGGGTCCGAGTGGCAGTCATGACCCTCACAAGTTGCCTCCCTTTGCACAGTTTATTTAACCTTACAAAGCCTCAGTTTCCGTGCCTAGAGTAAGAATCCTTAATATTACCTACATCTCAAAGGGCAGTACTGGGATTGAATGAGTTAACACAGAAAAGCATGCAGAACAGACACAATAATAAACACCATTTTATTAGCACTAGCACAATTATTATCATAAATACCACAGAAAGGACCAGTCAGTGGGCACCAAGAAGCTCTAGGTATACGTTTCAAGGAGGCAAACACTGAGGAATTAAATATGAGAAAGAAACCAGCGGGAATGTGTGGCTGTGCTGACAGCTTTCAGGGATAGGGCGAGGCCCTGCCTTCTCTCCTCCACTCACCAGGAGAGTGAAACTAAGGAAATGGAATGCCTCCAGTGTTCCTAAGTACCTGTCCACTACCGCTCCTCGCGGGTGAACTTCTGGAACCAACGGGATCAGAGCCATGCTACTGCTGAGTGCTGGGTGAGACCTAACCCCACAGACCACCTCCAGGGTGCGTCTCAGCATCCAACTTTCCACCATGGAGAACACAAGGTCAAATACCATCCCTTGGACTAAAAAATGACACACTGCGGTGAGCTGAGCACTCCCAAATGCCCTGGGCCTCACAGCCCACTCCCCACACTGTCCTCCAGAGCCCCCTGAGGAGCTGGGACTGCAGAGGGGCTGTCCAGCCACCTCCGCGCTGGTACTTACAGACGCGCTGGCCGTGACCTGCGGGCTAGAGCTGGTGGGTGCCGACGTGTCTGAGGAGGTGGAGAGCTGTCGCACCAGAGGGCTGTGCGGGGGATGCTGGGCAGCCGCCAGGTAGCTCGAACTGCTCATGTCCATGTGATGCTTCAACACTGCAGAAGTCAACAGAAAAGAGGAATACGTGGCCACCTCAACCGGCTCTCCTTCCAGCACAAGCCACAAATGCCAGCAACACACGGTAAAAGCAAAAACGCTAAGCCTAGAGGATAAAAAGGTGAAGCAAACTGGTTGCGCGGGAGGTGGGGGGCTGGGCGGAGGTCGCTGCAGCAGTTAGAAGTAACCTGCATTTAGAAGCAGTAGGGGTCCCTCTACTCTGCCTTCCTTTCTAGAAAGTGAAGGACAAAGCTGGGGGCGATTGAGAGAAGCCCAGGCTGCCCCAGAAAGCCCTGAGCAGATGCAGATGCAGGCAGAGGTGCCGGGCCTGGCCCTACCTTCACTTCTCTCAGATGAATGGTCTCGCAATCTCATTTTGCTGGGGTTTGGGTCGTGCACAGGTGGCGGTGGGTTGAGCAAGCGCTCTGCTTTTGGCGCTGTCACTCGTTCCACCATAGGCACGGCCCCCACATCGTCTAAGTGCTGCCTGTGGGTCCTGTCAGGCCGAGTTTGGTGATGGGACAGCTCTGAAGAGGGGAACAGAAAAGGAGCTGTGAAATCTTCTCTCAATCTTTTATTTGAGTTCCGAGCTCTCGAGTTTGCTCTAGGCCAGTGACAGACACCCAGGGCAGCAGGAGAGTCCTCTGGGACTGCCACTCCTGGCAGACAGCACGAGGACCAAGACAGGCTGGGCAGCCCACAGGGCCCTCAAGCAGAGTCTGCAACCAGGCTACAGGAGACAGCTTGCCCACAGCTGAAGCCAATGCCATGTCACTGCCAGCTGTTCATCCCGAACTCTGGGTCTTGCCCTGAGACGCCTGGTGTCTGGAATGGCCTTCGAAGTCCATGTGAGAACATCCGAGACAAGCAGAAGTAGACTGTGAGCTGAATTTCTATCAGCCAATTGCATCTCCCAACCCCGAGATACTGCCACAGCAAAACAGTAACTTGAGAATACAAAAGGAAAAGAGAATAACCGGAGGACGAATCCCGGGTCCCCCGGAACTTACTGGCTGTTGTTAGGAAGGAGCTGACCAACTTGTGCCTGTCTTTACGAGCTGGATCTGGCAGGCTGCCTGGCATGGGTGCTCTGTGCTTAAGTGAAAACTTTTTGGGAGGTTTGATTTTGTCAAAAGGCTTGTTCTGCCACTGAGATTTCAGCATGCTCTGGAAGTGCAGGCTTGTGGGAACATCTGCGAGAAACAGGAAACACTGTGGGTTAGTCCAGACACCTGGTCTCTGGGCTCCTCTCTCAAGAAGGGAGATGCGTCTACCGGTAACCCGCACTCTCCACCCGGTGAGGATCCAAGTCATACCTTTTCTTCTGTGCCCAGTGGCAGGATGGCCCGGCAGGGCAAGCGCTGTCCTGTGGAGCAGCTGGTTACCTGAACCTTACTGAGGGTCATTTTTTTTTTAAAGATTTTATTTATTTATTTGACAGAGACAGATCACAAGTAGGCAGAGAAGCAGAGAGAGAGGGAGAAGCAGGCTCCCTGCTGAGCAGAGAGCCCGATGTAGGGCTCCATCCCAGGACGCTGAGATCATGACCTGAGCCAAAGGCAGAGGCTTAACCCACTGAGCCACCCAGGCGCCCCTGAAGGTCATTCTTTTATTCACAAATAAGTCATTTGTGCCTTTCATTTTCAAATTAAACAAACACACACCCCATCTAAAAACACGTTTTGGTAGATCAATGGAGTTTTCTTTGTTCAGGAATTCTACCAAGTCTGTTAAACTTTACTGGTTCAAAGGATTGATAAACACCCTGCTTCTATTCACCTAGAGACTAAAACATTTAAACCTAATACTACTAACACAGTTAATCAGGATATATTCATTCAACAAATACTTATTATCTCCTGAGTACTACCCCCCCTTCTTTCCTAGCTCCTTACCTCCCACCTAAAGGGTTATTTTTTTGCTAAGTTAATATTCAACATCAAAAATTAATCTTTTAAACTATAATTTTTACCACTTTGGTTTACCATTATTGTACATTTTCAATTTCTTAGTTGTTTTTTATTTTCCTAAGAATGTGCCATTAACTAATTTCTTTAGAAAAAAATATTTCTAGACTGAAACCATTTTTCTCTCAGACCTTAAAAACTGTCACTACTACTCTATTCTAACATTCAGTGCTGCAGATAAAATGGAAGCGGATTCTTCCTTAATCCTAGGTGGTTGGTTTCTTCCTTAGGCTTCTGCAAAAAACTCAAATACAAAAAAGCTCGTGTGTATTACACGGACTCTAGGGTCAATGTGAGGAGAACTGCTTTCTTTTCTTTAATTTTCTCTCAGCATTGTTTGGCAGTTTTCTTTTTACAGATCTTACACTTGAGAATTAATTTTAAAATCTGCATTTCATTTTGATGTAAGCATCATTATGGTCTTTTTTAAAAGACCAAACAGGTTCACAGAGGTGAATTAACTGTTTAAGGATACACAGTTTAGTAAGTCAACCAACACTCAAACTTAGGTATGTAGAACTCTTGAGCCCACACTCTCAGCTACTACACCATGAGATTATTTGGTCCAGAGAATGGAGAGGTGGAATGTAAGATTTCTCAAATTACTGGCAAGAAGTAGAGTGTATAGGGTATTTTTCAAGGCAGTTCTATAGTTCTCTTTTCTATAGTATATTCCATGGACCTCATGACTTTAAGAACAAATTTGAACACTGGGCTTCTCAGGACTGGAATGAACATATATCCCTGAGTGAATAAAATAGTTCTGTTCTCAGGGATGCCTTTCCCCAGTGGGCAAGCATCCTCAGTGCCAGACATTATTTTCCAGTTCTGTGAAAAGACCACTGTTATGCCATTTTTTAAAAAAGATTTTATTTATTTGTCAGAGAGAGAGGGAGAGAGCGAGCGAGAGAGCACAGGCAGACAGAGTGGCAGGCAGAGGCAGAGGGAGAAGCAGGCTCCCTGCCGAGCAAGGAGCCCCTTGTGGGACTCTTGATCCCAGGACGCTGGAATCATGACCCGAGCCGAAGGCAGCCACTTAACCAACTGAGCCACCCAGGCGTCCCTATTATGCCATTTATTATGGCAATCCAACAAATTAGGAGTACTGAAGTTTTAAAGATAATAAGTATTTGCCATATGTCTAAGTACTGAGATACAGTCTGTAAAGACAGTGCTGTCTTTTGCATTTTTTTTTGCATACTCATTCTTTCTTTTCCACACTTAAAAACAGATTCACCTATTCCAACCTTAAAAGATAAACATCAGCTTTCAGCAACCTCAAAGTTGGGGAGATACCAACCAGACCGAGGCTGTTGGATCTCGTTATGTTCCCACCCTTCCACTCCTCCCCGAGTCCCTCAATAAAATGGTTTGATTCCCCCCACTCTCCTAAAGAAGGTCTAATGTTTTTTAAAAAAGGATTTCCCATTAATAAACAATCAAGAATTGACTTGAAGTTATTAACGGTGAGTATTTTTTGCTGTAATTCAAAATGGTTAGGGAAAAGGGTGTGTAGGATATAAAGCATTGTCTGGAGGCACTCTGAAAACTGGGCTAAGCTGGAATGTCTAGAGACCCCACAAAGGGGAAAACACTTCCTCCATATCCCAGGACACCCTTTGTCAACAGAAGAATTGGCCAAGTCTATATAATGGGACAACAGAAGCTTAGTGATTTCACGTTTTCCTTTTACTTTATCCAGTCACTGCTCTACCAAACCTGAAAATTAAGCCAGGAAAAAAGGAGGTAGGGAGGAATTTAAGAGACCTGATTTATAATGGAAATAGTACCTTGACTAGAAATGAGAAGGCCTGGATTCAGGTCCTAATTCCATCACTGAGTAGAAGGCAAAAACAAGAACAAAGCACTTAGCTGGGCTTTTTAGCTTTATCGGTAAAATGAGGTGGCAGGCCTAGATCTGGGAAGGTAACATCCCAGCACACATGCTCTAGAGCTCTCCCTTCCTCTGTTGCAGACAAAAACAAAAAAATCAAAACACTCTTTCCCCTACTGTACCCTGAGATCTTAGATTCATCTTTAAAAATTACTTCTTCTTCTTTTTTTTTTTTTTAAAGGTTTTATTCGACAAAATGAGAGAGGAGAGCGCTGGCAGTGGAAGCAGGAGAGGGAGAAGCAGGCCCCCCACACTGCCACCACCTCCCCGCCCCGGTGGAGCAGGGAGCCTAATACAATCCTGAGATCATGACCTGAGATGAAGGCAGTCACCTAACCAACTGGGCCACCCAGGCACCCCTGACTCTCTCCACTCTCAACACATTACATCAGACTCCAGAACCATACCTAATCCCCCACCCTCATCTAATTCTCTGAAATAGAAGCTGCTATAATTGAAGAATACCACTGTGTGCCCTAGAGTTGAGGTATTAAGCAGAATCAAGAGCAATTTCCCCTATAAACCCACCGAATAGGAAGTTAGGGATAATAACAAACTGCTCAAAGCACTCAGGCTGTTTTACTTTGCTAGAAAGTTGCTGTGTGTTTCACTCCTCTAAGAAGGAAAAGGAAGTCTGTTAAATCCCCCAGTCAATGAACAAAAATGATCTCTTAGGAATTGCTGGTCTGAGTTCATGCTCTAAGTAAGTAATAACACCTGAGATCCATGTAGCGCTAAAGCTCTGAAATGGATTAGATATGCAGGACCTGAAGGTAAGCAATGAAAGGGTATGAAATAGAAGAGAACACAACAGGAACCCATTCAGCCAGAAGACTTCACAAATTCCATCCCCGCACAGGCCATGCCGTTCAAGTGCCATCATCGGAGAAGAGGGTGCAGATGCCTGATCAGGTCAGTAACAGGAAAACAGAAGTGTGGAAATAGGAAACAGAAGGAAACTAACATCATTTTAAAGTTACTATTTCCTCAGACAAAATGAAAAGACTGACTTCATGCTCACTGGGGGGGGTTCCTGACATTTCACGATTCACTTGACTGTTTTGCTCATTACTTTCCACCATTTTCTCAAGCAAATGTTCTAGGTTTGTTTCCTAATACTCACTTCCTCCTCCTCCTGGTAAACTGCGGTAGCCTCACATACACCAGTCTGGGTAAGCGCTCTCAAAATAGCATAGATCCTCAAGGCCAGCAGGTGGTGCTCTTATGAAGCTCAAACTCAAGTTAACATTCTACCAAGGTTTTAGACATCCTCTACATTTCCATGCTAAGGATTAACTGGCTTGTTAAGGAAACAAGCTCCTCCTCCTAAGAGTACTGAAGAGTTACCACACTCTTAATGGCTTCACCTTGCGGCCAGGCACCCTGCTCCTCCAGCTCCTCTAATTCTACCATCTCTAGCCACACTTAATCTAAATGGCTGAGGTGTGGTCAACATGGGAGAAAGAACTCTAGGATTAAGAGCTGCAGTTGGTTCCCATCCCACCTACAAACAAGGTTAGGAAACATTAGTAAAACTCCCTGAAAATCCTGCCATCTCTAAGTATCTTCAAGAGAACTGGCTGTAAAAGGGTGACCCAAAGGTCAGGTCTGGGGCATGTAATGTCTGACCCACAACGTATTACGCTAGCTGCTAGTCGTCACTGTTACTTACTATTCTACACAGTGATCAGGAAGTGCTATTCACACAGAAGAATGGTACCCTTTGGAGTTGGACATCTTTGTGAAAACCTTACAACTTACAAACATTCTGAATGTGGTAATTTGTTTGGATGAAAACAAAATTATCCAAAAGGAACAATATTAACTGTGGTAACTGTCTCGCCCAAGTCAAACCACAGAAAGTCTAAGGCAAATATGTTCATACATCCTACTTGAAATAATAAAATATATATATTCTCCTTTACAGTCTCATAAGGAAATTTAATGACGAACTCTCCTGTCCAAACCCCAGTGTCATGGTTAGGAGCTGTGTGAGACTGGGAGACAACGAGAGAGGAAAAGTATTTAAAGGCAGGCAGGAAAGTGAAGATGCTAAAGACCAGAGAGAAGAGTCTCCACATCTTTCCCTCCTTTCTCCCTCAATGCTACCTACAATAGCTTGAAACGGGATGGAGTAAGGAAGTGTAAAGGCACCAGTCTGTGAGACAGAGAATTTGAGCATATGTGACTGGGGGATGGGGAAGACAATTCACAACTGTATATGGTAAAGCTGTTGAAAAAGAAATGATCACCATGTTTATAAGCTGATATTCAGTGAGTATGGAAGAGGCCTTATGAGAATCAGAATGTAACTACAGGCTTCAGGCTTCTTTATTCAAATATGAGATCCTGAGAAATGCAAATGTGATCCTGAGAGAGCAACCCAAGAAATGTTCCTAAGTTTTCCAGGTGGCTCCACCTGCAGTCAGAGTCTAGAAATGGGTATGGAAAACTGATTTCCCTGAATAGCCTGATATTCCCTGAATAGCCTAATATGCTTATAGTGAAATGAAGGACAGGCATCAGATGACGCGGGTTTGAATTCTAGAACCATTTAAAACTCATTACCATTCAGCCTAAGATAAAGCACAACTTTTCTAAGCCTTTTCTTGATCTACCACAAACTGAAGTCGATTCCTGAGAGAAGCAAATAAAACAAGTAGAAGAAAGGTGCTTTGTAAACCATAAAATGCTATGCAAATAAAATCTTAAGTTATATGAGCTATAATCCAAATGATAAGGTAAAAGCCAATGCACCTTGGAATCTGAAGTACACAGAAGATGTGTTAGGGTTTCCCCACTCATTATGTTCCAAAGTTTATTTACTGCTCTACCACTCCCGCCCTAAAATAAAAACCCTGCCTAGCTTGCTATCCATATGGTCCAAAAGTTTATATAAACTTTTTCTTAAAAGGGACAGATGATAAATAATTTGGGCACTGCAGGCCAAACTATGTTCAGTCTGGTGGCAACTATGTAATATTACTGCCACTCTAGCAGAAAAGCAGCCAATGACAATGTGTACACAAATGGGCTGGCTGTGTTCCAAAGAAACTTTATAAAAAAACAAAAATTACTGACACCTATCCTAGAGGATGCCCTCTTCTGTTTGACAGTTGATCAAATACTGCATTACGATAATCCCCTCTCCTTTATCTGTTTTTCAAATTACTGAATTCTTTTTTTTTCCTACCTAAATCCTATAGCTGCTCCAGGACTTGTTATCAGAACTCCCTTGATTAAGAAAGAGCTTGATCGAATTATTCCTGCTGTCAGGTGACTTCTAATAAAAGTGGAAATATTAGTAGAAAACTTGGGCCATATGGCTAGCAAAGCTAGGCAGGGTTTTATTTCAGGGTCAGGAGCCACTTGAAAGGCTGGGGGGAAATCTCTCTCCTGGCAAGGTGCAATCTTTTGGTGGCACATTTTGGTCTGGCAGATCTGCTGCACGCTATTTGCAAAATTCTAAGAGACAATGTTGACTGAAATTGATACCCTGATAGCACCTGGATTGTACCAGGATGCTGGCTGACTTTCTTTCACTTTGAAGCCTTTAAGTCTCATTTAAACTTTATATTCTGTGGCCTTTCTTACCATCTGGAAATGCTAGGACTGGGTGAACACAAGAGTCCAACTGGGAAAGACGTTCCAACAGAGGGGCTTCATAGTGAATTTCTGGAGGCATGGTGACGGTGCTGCCTGAGCCACACAGTGCGCAGGAGGGGTTCACATCACAGCCAGAGCGTGTTGTGCTGTTCCGGTGAACCTGTGAAAAGCCAAACAAAACTGACAATTCAGTGTCTGATAAAACCCAGCTCTCTCTCATTATCCCAAAGATTCAAAAGACTCTTTCTAGATACCTATATACCACTACTAATTGAAAGTTCAATTACTTTGTTAAAAAGAGTCCCTTTTGGGGCGCCTGGGTGGCTCACATGGTTGAGTGTCTGCCTTCAGTTCAGGTCATGATCTCAGGGTCCTGGGATCGAGCCCCGAGTCAGGCTCCCTGCTCCTGCTCAGCGGGGAGTCTGCTTCTCCCTCTCCCTTTGCCTCTTTCTCCCACTCATTCTCTGTCTCTCAATAAATTAAAACAAACAAACAAACAAAAAAACCTTAAAAAAAGAGAGTCCCTTTTCTCCCACATAATAACCTTCAAAGCAATTAAGTAAACTTGCTTCTTCTTCAATGACAAAATCCAGTCACGCCAGAGACCTAAGCACTTACCTAGGTACCAAACTTGTAAGTTTAAGGCTACTGAAACTGTGTTGAGAACCTCATAAAACCTGAATGTTTCCACCATCTTGATGGGTTTCAACAGTCCCTGAGATGAATTGGTGCGTGATTCCCACATGGACATGACTTGCTCTCTCCAGCAATTTCATCCACTGAAGAGCCTGAATAACCAATCACACCTCTCCTGTTCTTTTCAGAACTCCTTCTAAAGACTATCAGATGGTCTCAAACAAGGTGGCAAGTTTCCCTGGACTACACAGAACTCATTAGCTACATTTTGACGAGCCCAAGATCCATAGTTATAAAGTGCATGCCTAAGCAATGAAAATAAATTTGGAGGTCCCTGGGTGGCTCAGTCAGTTAAGTGTGTCTGCCTTAGGCTCAGATTGGGATCTCAGGGTCCTGGGATGTAGTCCCGTGTCAGGATCCCTGCTCCGTGGGGAGTCTGCCCCTCTCCCCTGCTCATGTTCTAACAAATAAATTAAAACTTTAAAAAAAAAAGAAAAGAAATTTGGTATGGTGAGTGTTCACACCACAGTCTTTATGTTAGAGTAAATTCAAGGGGATAGAAATTATTCCCATTAAACTTTCTTAGTACACATGTAGGCAGGATAAGAAAGAACCTCTCCTGCTATGTAATCTAACTCTTTAAAAGACTTAATATGGGGGGGGGGGCCGCAAAGCTTAAAAAAAAGGTTTTTTGTTTTGTTAACAATTTTAATGCTTTGAGGAGAAAACTTCGGGTTATGCTGAATGCAGGATTCCTAGGCTCTAGTGTTAGGATGGACAAATCTGCCATGTGCCAAATCATGACCCATAAAGTCATCTGGGCAGCAGACAGTCCTAGAAGAAAAGGACTTGCCTGTGGAACAGCACCATGAGAAGGGATGCTCTGAGCAAGGGTAGTATCGTAACAAAAACAAAAGGTAGCATGGAAACTGCTAGCAAAAAGCCTATGACGACTGCAAGAGCTGCATTCAGTGTCAGCACAAACCTCTCTTGAAAACTATTTGCCTTTACAGACATGTACAGGAGAAAGATAAATATGAGAACAAAATGGGCTTTATCGACCTTCCCCAACTGCCTCCTTCATGCAACCACACAGATGGGTGGCATGCAAAGCAGGTCCTGTGAAGGTCAGACTGGGCAACTCGCACTAGAATTCTAATAAGCTGCAATTGTAGATGTCACTGAAAGGGAATTATACCAACTAAACATGACACTACTGTGTAGACATTAACCAGTACTGTTTTGGGAAAAAATATTCCTTGCTCTCTATTTAATCAGCACTAGCTTTCTGAAAGAGGTAACATTTTCAGATAGAACTGAGAGAGAATATGCCGGCAGGAGATGAAAACCACAGACCATACAGTAGATGAATGGGAGGATTTAGGTAATTAGGTAGATGTAGAAATTGTACCAAAACTTAAAACATTAAAAATAAATTAGAAAAAGTTATCAAAATAATAAATCTTAAAATGGAGATATGTTTTCCTCATAAATTAACCCATGGCATCAATTATCTGAAAAATGAACATTCCATTTTGTGGCTCTAGCACACCCTTAAGTCAACAGCCAACAGACTGGGTGCAGAGGGAAAAGAATATGGCAAAAATAACAAAATAAAAACTAAAGGAAGAGATTAAGATAAAGAACTCCTCAAAAAAGCACTAGTTAAGAACTGGAAACTGTATACATATGTAATGTGTGTGTGTACAAATTATGCATTTCTGTGATGTTTAAATGTTAACATTTTTTTTATTCCATCTAATAAGGGAATAGCATATATATGTCTAAAAAAAGGGAAAGGCTCAGATAGTCTATTTCCCCGGTCAAGGCTTTAAAAACATTAAGGAGGGACACCTGGATGGCTCAGCCGGTTAAGTATCTGCCTCCAGCTCAAGTCATGAGCCCAGAGTCCTGAAATCCTGAAATCAAGTCCCGCAATCAGGCTCTTTGCTCAACGGGAAGCCTGCTTTTCCCTTTGCCTGACACTTCCTCTGTTTGTGCTCTCTGACAAATAAAATCTTTAAAAATAAATAAATAAATAAATAAATAAAAGCATTTAAGAACAGATCATTTTCTATTCAAGTAAGACGGTTGATACTAACATAAAGAAATGAGATTTCTACTGTCCTTTCAGAAAAATAAGATTCTCGGGGCACCTGGGTGGCTCAGTGGGTTAAGTCTCTGCCTTCGGCTCAAGTCATGATCTCAGGATCCTGGGATTGAGTCCTGCATCGGGCTCTCTGCTGGGCGGGGAGCCTGCTTCCTCCTCTCTCTCTCTCTGCCTGCCTCTCTGCCTACTTGTGATCTCTGTCAAATAAATTAAAAAAAAAAAAAAAAAGATTCTCTTAAAAAAATTTTTCTTTCTTTCTTTACTTGAAAGAGAGAGAACAAGTTGGGGGAGGGGCAGAGGGAGAAGAAGACTCCCTGCTGAGCAGGGAGCGGACCCTGGGATCATGCCTGAGCTGAAGGCAGATGCTTAACTGACTAAGCCACCCAGGCGCCCCAGAACCTATTTTTTTTAAATCACAATATCTATTTTATATTAAGAAATTTTAAAAATCACAACAATATAAACAACCAAACCTGAGCAAGTGGAGATTTCATTTGTAGATTAACTGCTCACTCAATTTCACTTAGATGTCTTAACATAAGGCACCTCGGTTCAAAACTGAGCTCTTCCCATTTTCTAGCTGCTCAGTTTTAAATCTCTGAACTCATACTAAACTCCCTTCTCTTACCATACCCCATATCCAATCATGAAATTCTGTGGTCTCTACCTTCTTAATGCATCCAGAATCTGACCATTTTATAAACACCTCAACTGCAGTCACTCTGGTCTGAGTCAGTATCTTTTCTCATATATATTTTTTTTAAGAGGGGGTGGTGGGGGATGGGGGAGAGGGAGAATCTTAAGCAGGCTCCACACCCAGCAGAGTATGATGTGCGGCTTGATCTCACGACCCGGGCTGAAATCAGGAGTTGGGGACTTAACTGACTGGAGCCACACAGGCACCCCTCTCATATGAATTTTTTAAATAACTCCTAACTTGTCTTCCTGCTTGCTCCTCCTTCCAACTAATCAAATAAACACGTAGTAGGTGTGACCTTGGCTTACCAGTCCTCAGTGGCTCCTCCTCTCATAAGTAACAAAGTTCTTGCAAATGGTGCACACAAAGCTTTATAGCATCTGTCACCCTTTATCCCTTCTCTGACCTCATTTCCTTTTACTCCCTGCTTCTCTCCTTGCTCACTCTACCATTGCTATTTCCTCAATATGGCAGGCAAAATTCCAGACCATGGGCCTTCCCACAGTTACTCTCACCTCAGGTCTTTTTCTGAAAGGTCACCTTCTTAAAAAAATTTAACTGTTATTTAGAAACATTTAAGTGAAAAAAAAAAAATCTTTTCTTGACTGTAACAACAAAAAACAAGAGTAAGTTTAAGTAAACTTGTAAACACAAACCTTTTAAAAACTATTAATAATTTACAAATTAATCTACAATCTTATTAAGGTTTTGTTGGGGAAGGAAGAGGCAAATAAGATTTAAATAAATAAATAATCATAAAACTGCAACTGAAAGAATATAGTTTTAAAGGGAGAAGTCCCCATAAAATCTCTGATAAGCAAAGATAGAGAGGGAGTAATTTGCCCTACTACATATCAAAGTATTTTAAGATTATAGTATTTTAAAAAGTCTGCTACAGAACAATTAAACAGAAAGAGAACTAGACCAAAGTATACATAACACCTTAATATGTAGCAAAGATGATATTTCTAAATTAATTAGTTTAGGGGCACCTGGGTAGCTGAGTCATTAACCACGTGCCTTCAGCTCAGGTCATGATCCCAGGGATCAAGCCCTACATTTGGCTCCCTGCTCTGCGAGGAGCCTGCTTCTCTTTCTGCCTGCCACTCCCCTGGTGCTCATGCTCTCTCCATCAAATAAATAAAATCTTAAAAAAAAAAAGTTTTTAAAAAAGGGAAAAGATGATCAATGGAAAACTGTGCTTTCAGGACACTTCCATAGTCTAGGGATCACATAAGACTCCCACAGAAAACATGCCTTCCTCACCCCACCCCAGGTGAGCTCACTGTAAAAGATTACAAAGCAGAAAAGAACAGACTGATATGCAGCGGTCAGCAGATGGGAAAATGTGGAGAACTCATCCTCAAGAAACTAGAAATGGAATAATTTTTTAAAAGTGATTTCTAAGCCCAACGTGGAGCTCAAACTCAGGACCCCAAGATCAAGAGTTCCATGCTCTACCCACTGAGACAGCCAGGCACCTCTGGAAATGGAGTAATCTGAAAGCAATTTTAAAGTGAGTATATTGGCCGAAGATGCAGAAACCTCATGTTCTCTACCGGGGGCAAACATATACAAACCTACATGGTTCTCTTTAAAAAATAGTAATAAAGTATATTATAGTCGTTCAAACAGATAAAGAAAGGAATGAACACCATAAAAGAATAGGAAAGGATGAAAAAAAAAAAAAAAAAGATGTTTCTAAAAGTAACCACAAATAAATTCGAAATGAAAAACACGGTGGGGCATCTGGGTGGCTCAGTTAGTTAAGCATCTGACGACCGAGGTCATGATCCCAGGATCCTGGAACAGAGTCCCACATTGGGCTCCCGGCTCAGCAGGAAATCTGCTTCTCCATTTACAACCCTCCCTGCTGCTCATGCTTGCTCTCTCAAAAAAATAAAATCTTTAAAAAAACAAAAACAAAAAAACTCCCAAACAACTGACATTTTTTTTTAAAAGAAATAGAGGTGTTATTTTATTTATTTGTCAGAGAGAGAGAGCACAAACAGGGGAAGTGGCAGGCAGAGCAGGCAGAGGGAGAAGCAGGCTCCCCGCTGAGCAAGGAGCCCAATGGAGGACTCGATCTCAGGACCCTGGGATCATGACCTGAGCTGAGGCAAATGCTTAACCAACTGAGCCACCCAGGTGTCCCAACAGGTTTAATAGTAAACTAAACACAGCTGGAGAGAAACCTGAGGAACAGAAGAACAGGCACAGAAGTCTACTGAGAATAAAACAGAGCAAGACAGAGAGATGGAAATAGGAAGTATACAAAAAAAGAGATATGGAAGGAGAATAACAAGATCTACAACAATCTACATATAAACAGACATTCCATATTAAAGAGGAGAAGAGAGGAAAAGTTTAAAGAAATAATTTCCAAATTTTCAAAACTCCATATAGACAAGACCTCTCAGAATGAGGATGAAAACCAAACCCTAAATGGCTAAAAATTAATTCATACATCTAAATGCGTCCCTTGTTCTTGCAAAACATAAAAAGAGTACTGAAGGTAGGGGGTTGGGGAATTTAAATTACCCTAGAGAAGAATGACAAAATCACATCAAAATTTTCATCAACAATAAATACTGGAATGCAATGCAGTATCTTCACACTGCTGAATATAAAATTTTACATGCCGTCACACCATCATTCAAGAATAAAGGCAATTTGGACGCCTGAATGGCTCAGTGGGTTAAAGCCTCTGCCTTAGGCTCAGGTCATGACCTCAGGGTCCTGAGATCGAGACTCGCATGGGGCTCTCTGCTCAGCGGGGAGCCTGCTTCCTCCTCTCTCTCTGCCTGCCTCTCAGCCTACTTGTGACCTTTGTCTGTCAAATAAATAAATAAATAAAATCTAAAAAAAGGGGGGCAATTTATAACTATATATTCACACAAAACACATTACGTAAATACTGAGTTGTAAATTACTAGACCATTGTTGGAAGGCTACCAAAGAAGTGGTTAGCAAGGAGGAGAGTGGGACTCAAAAAGGAACTACGAGCAAGAATGGTAAATGTGTTGGTCAATGTAAAGAAGTATGACTTTACAGACTAATTTGGGAAGGATTTAAAAAACAAGGTAACTGGGGTGTCTGGCTGCCTAAGCTAGTAGAGCATCTAACTCTTAATCTCAGGGTCATGAGTTCAAGTCCCATGTTGGGTGTGGAACCTACTTAAACAAATTTAAAAAATAAAAAAAATAAAAACAAGGTAACTAAAATATTAAAGATCACTTATAGATAATGAAAAAAAGATTTTTTAAAAAGATGTATTCCAAAGTCCTATTATTCCCAAAATAGTAAGAAATGAAACCCAAGCAGAAGAGGAAAAAAAAACAAAACAAAAACAGGCCAGGAGATGATAAGACTCAAAAAAAAAAAAAATTATGGAAGCAATGATTCCAAATCTAATAGTAATCAGAGTAAATGTAAATGCATCTCTGCTAAGACAAACGGTCACAGAAAAAGTGAAAACAAAGAGATGAAAAAAGATATACCTAGCAAGTATTTATCAAGACATCCATTAAAGTAAAATCAGTACTAGAGACCAAAAGGGGAACAACAAAATGATGAAAGGTTAAGATGGGAAAGAAGAAATAATCATGAATTTGTCTGTACCTAACCAGCCATCCTGGAACTATATGAATACATATGTGTTAAAAAAAAACAAAACAAAACAGAAATGGGAGATAGGGAAATAAGAGAGGTTGTTTAAAAGTATAAACTTGCAGTTAGTAGATAAATAAGTCCTGGGGATCTAATACACAGTATAGTGACTACAGAGACAACAGTATTATAAATATGCGAAGAGATTAGATCTTAATTATTTCTACCACAAGAAGAAACGATAAATCTGTGACATGATAGAGGTATTAGCTAAGGCTACAACTGGCAGGCACGCTACACTGTCAATGATCAAATCCACATGCTGTATACTTTAACCATACGTAATGTTACATACCAAATACGTTTCAGAGAGAAACAGAAAGGAGGCCAAAGGACACAGAAGATATGAACACAATTATTAAGTCTAAAACAGAAGTTAAATTTAGAACACTGAAGTCAACAAACAGGATATGGATATACTCACACCCACAAAAACACTGTCTTTTTTTAAGGAGATGTGGACTATTTACAAAAGATGAACTAAAATTATGTCTACCAACATGGAGATCTTGAAATGGCAACAATTAGTTAAAAAAACAGATACACCAACCAACTTGCTGAATACGTACACCATGACGGCATTTACATACATTTTTATATGAACATTAAACTAAACAATACATACTGCACGTTCCTCATGGATACATACACATGTAGTAAAAATCTAAGAGAACCTGAACTGCGTCCATGACGCCAAATTCATGATAGTGGTTACCTCTGCAGAAGGAAGCAGGCAGAGGAGATAACAGAATAAAACAAACATTCTTCATCTGTAATTTTCTTTTAAATACTAAAAAAAGGTTAAAATACTAACATCTGAGATGGTATGTATGTAATGTTTGTCATCATCATTCTTTATACTTTACAGAATTTTAAAAAAATTAGGGAAGGAGGCAGGTAAACCTGATAAGTTTTTCCATAAACAGGGAATTCAAGTTCTTCACATAGTAAAGTCAGTGGTGCAGAAGAGCTCCAGAAAACTGGCAGTGGGAGTAAAATGAAGTCCAATTATTTCTCTTAACATACAAAGGTATGGTTTAAGTAGGAAAGCTGCTGAAACCCAGGAACTGAATTAGAAACAATACCTTTCCAGATTTATTTGTTTTTTTTTTTTTTTCTAGATTTTTATTTATTTATTTGACAGACAGAGACCACAAGTAGGCAGAGAGAGAGGAAGGGAAACAGGCTTCCCGCCGAGCAGAGAGCCCGATGGGGGGCTCGATCCCAGGACCCTGGGATCATGACCCGAGCCGATGGCAGAGGCCTTAACCCACTGAGCCACCCAGGCGCCCCCCCGCTTTCCAGATTTAGAATTAAGAAAAAGATTCAGCCATCATATGAGTAGCAGACTAGGACCAATGGCCAGTGTACTGAGTAGAATAGTGCCCCCCCACCATCCCCCGACCCCACTGCAATATTCATGCTCAACCAAAACTACAGAATGTGACCTTATTGGTAAACAGAATTTTGCTAATGTGATTAGTTTAACATGAAGTGATATACTGAATTGGGGTGGCCTTAAACTCAATAAATGGCATCCATAATAAGACCATGTGAAAACACAAAGACATAGACACACAGGGAAGATGACTGTGTAAAAACAGAGGCAGAGACAGGAGATATGCTGCTACAAGCCAAGGAATGCTACGGTTTGCTAGCAACCATGAGCAAAGAAAGCAGGAAGTGGCAAGAAAGGATTCTTCTTCTGCGAGACTTCAGAGGCAGCAAGGGCTGTCACCTTGATTTCAAACTTCTAGCCTCCAGAACCGATAGGAAACAAATACACCCAGCTATTAACTTTCTGTAGTGAAATCACAAAGTGTGGATAGATCAACTTATTTTTTAAGAATAGTGAAAGAAAGAGAAAAAAACCCTCAGCATGGGGACTATGAGAATACTGCAGAATAAGGGAAAAGGAAGCAAATCTGAGAAATTCAGAAATCCAGAAAACTATTAAACAAGTTTGGTAAAACAATTAATTAATGAAACTTCTCACATCTCCAGAAGAGTAAAAGATAACACAACTTTTATTATATGGAAACAGGGAAGATGAAAGGGCAGTAAGATGACATAAAAAGGAAATATAAAATTTGAAAAGAATAGAAGAAAAAATCATAACTACATGGTAGCAGAACTAAAACCTACCTAAGAGGAACTATGGTCGGAACCAATGATATGGAGAATTAAAATAGGATGTGAGCAATAAACTTGCCTTTATTCCTTTATACTACAAGAGAACCAAAGAGATGAGAACCATGACAAATGTTAACAGCTACCATCTGAGTACTTATCATGTGCATCCAAACTATGCCAATCACTTCCATGTTTAACTGAATGACGACACTGAGGAGCAGCAGGTAGTAAGAGCTAAACAAACAGGAGAGAAAACAGTAACACAGAGATAACTGGAATACTCCCACTTCCAACTACAAACTGGGGAATCAAGAACCAAAGCTAGTACAGAAGACTTGACAGGACCGTATTAAAATCCTGCAGCACCATCCACTGCAGTGCTGCAATGATGGAAGCATTCGGTATTTGTGTGACTTAAATATGGTAGGCACGACTCACATGCGACTGACTACTGAACACTTGAAATGTGTTTTTTTGAGGTTCAAATTTTTTATCTTAATTTGAAATAGCTACACATGGCTACAGTAGCTACCATACTGGGCAGTGTAGAGCAGAACTGGTTAGCAATATTGAAGGATTGAAAATAAGATCATTTTAATTCTACGCCAAAATAAAACAACAAATAATCACTCTCCGCTACAGCAAAAGACAGTGAAACAGTTTTAAGGGACAAAGGTTATGGGCTAAGAACCTGAAACATGGTCAAACTGTTGTTCTAATCCTGAAAAACTAAAAACTAAAATTAAGAACTCTATAAATGAGGGGCGCCTGGGTGGCTCAGTGGGTTGAGCCTCTGCCTTTGGCTCAGGTCATGATCTCAGGGTCCTGGGACTGAGCCCTGCATCGGGCTCTCTGCTGGCGGGGAGCCTGCTTCCCCTCGTCTCTCTGCCTGCTGCTCTGCATATTTGTGATCTCTCTCTCTCTCTCTCTCTGTCAAATAAATAAATCAATCTTAAAAAAAAAACCAATTCAATAAATGGGCATGTATTAAGTTATAAAAAGGACTATCAATAAACAATAAAATGTTACAGTAGAAATAAATCTAAATAAGCCTTTAAGTCTATTTAAAAGCTGAATATAAAATGAGAAACTTTTATTTAATAAAATCTCCATTAAAATCAAAGACTATATGGAGATTTCAAAAACATGATGTTTCAAAAAACATACAGAAAACAAAATGCTAAAAGCATGGGTGAAAAAAAATCACATACTGTAACACTGTTATCAAGGAAAGGAGAATGTGAGGCAAAAATTACGCCTGGGTGGCTCAGTCGGTTAAGCGGCTGCCTTTGGCTCAGGTCATGATCCCAGGGTCCTGGGATCGAGTCCCACATCGGGCTCCTTGCTCGGCGGGGAGCCTGCTTCCCCTCTGCCTCTGCCTGCCACTCTGTCTGCCTGTGCTCACTCTCTCCCTCCCTCTTCTCTGACAAATTAATAAAAAAAAAAAAAAAAAAAAAAAAAAAAAAAAAAAAAAAAAAAAAAAAAAAAAAAAAAAAAAAAAAAAAAAAAAAAAAAAAAAAAAAAAAAAAAAAAAAAAAAAAAAAAAAAAAAAAAAAAAAAAAAAAAAAAAAAAAAAAAAAAAAAAAAAAAAAAAAGTCACTAAGAGGACATAATTACATAGAACTCCAGACTAGACACTAATGACATTTTTTTAGAAAAATCAACATAACGGACTACAAATATAAGCAGAAACTACAGAAACACCACTTTAACCCAAATTCTATAAAAATTAGTAATTAAATAACGAAAAGTTTAAAAAGCAAAACTACCCATTTAGAATTTGGAAACTCAATTTGTAACTCTTGGGAAAAGAACTGAAAAACTCAAAGGCAATTTACAAATCGCAAAAAGAATACTTCACACATCAAAGGCTGTGTGGAATGCCATCCCAAAACTACACGAAGAAAATACAAAAAGTTAAACACTTTTATTATTACATAAGAAAGAACAGAAAATAAATTAAGCATTTGAGTAAAAGGCAGAGAGGAGAGAAAAACAAAACAAACAAACAATAAAACACCAAACCCAACAAACCAAGACCCAAGACCACAGGAAGGAAGAAGGAATTACCAGCAACTAACCAATCTTTGAAATGACCGATAGAATAGGAAAACTGCTGACAAGATTAATCAAGTAAGAAGAGACATATGTAATTAAGACTGAGAAATGGACATAACTACAGATAATAAAAAATGAAGAATGTGTTCTATAAAATTCTGTATCAGTTAATTTTCTGTAAAATAGATGCTGGTCTCAGATGGTCTTTAAGTTCCAACAAATTTTAAAGAAAAAGATACTTACTGAAAAATCTTTAGTCTTCCAGAGCACAGCAAATGGTAGTGTTCTAATTCATTCTAAGAAGTCATCCTACATCAAAATTAATACTGAACTTATAAAAGTATCACCGTGAGGGGTGCTTGGTGGCACTTTTGGCTCAGGTCACAATCTCAGGGTCATGAGATCAAGTCCTGTGTTGGGCTCGGCATTGGGCTAGAGTGTGCTTAAGATTCTCTTCCCTACTTCTTTTGCCTCTCCCCCATCCTTTTCTCTAACCGAAAAAAAGAAAAAAAGAAAAGAAGAAAAGGCAGTATTGCCATTAAAACCAGAAATGAGATGCCTCATTGTGATCAACTATTTCCTAATACTGCTCTGTAAGTACATCACATCTAGTCAAGGAAAAGGAGTAAAAAGTGTATAAAAGAGGTATCGCATTATTTGTAGCCTGTCTAGAAAATTTAAAATAATCAAAACACAGAGTTCATGGAAAGTGTTCAGTTACAGTAATCAACAACACTCATAAAAAAACACTAATAGAAAAGATCTCATTTGCATCACAAAAATATCAAGAATGTAGGAAATATATAAAAACTGAATGAAGTGGGGCGCCTGGGTGGCTCAGTCATTAAGCAGCTGCCTCTGGCTCAGGTCATGATCCCAGGGTCCTGGGATTGAGCCCTGCATCAGGCTCCTTGCTTGGCAGGAAGCCTGCTTCTCCCTCTCCTACTCCCCCTGCTTGTGTTCCTTCTCTGGCTGTGTCTCTGTCAAATAAATAAATAAAATCTTAGAAACAAAAATGACACGACAACAACAAAAAACTGAAGAAATAAAATACTTGGATACATGGAGAAATTACATCCTTTTAATACTATAAATTTTATCAATTCTCTCTGAAGGAATTTCCACTAAAAATCTAATACAATGCACATGGATGAATTCCACTATCAAATAAAAGCTGTATTCATCATTTTCTGTTAATCACAGAATATTAGTTCAAAGCATTAAGAAAATTCTTTTGGCTTGAGGACAGTTTATAAATAAAATATCAGAGCTTCTACCTCTATTTTATCTTCAGCTTTTCAAAATTTGTCTGTGTTTTATAACAATTGCAAATGTCCATATGGCACTCCTGCTCCTTCCCAAAAGTTTGACTAGTACTTAAAAGTTAGGCCTCCAATGTCTATCATAAGAAGCCCCTGTCAATAAAGAATGTATCTTATTTGATATCAAGTTATTCACTTTTACTATTTTAAGGATTTAATTTATTTGAGAGCGAGAGCACATGTGTGAGAGCGGGGAGGGGCAAAGGGAAAGGGAGAAAAGAGAACCCTCAAGCAGATTCCCCACTGAGCGCAGAACCCAACGTGGGGCTCAGTCCCAGGACCTTGAGATCATGACAATACCCAAACCAAAAGTCACCTGCTTAACCAATTGAGCGACTCAAGTGCCCCAAATTCTTCACTTGTAATACAAACTCACAATCATTTTAGTTCTCTAGTTTTCAACCACAAATATCACATGACACTGTGCCTTAAAAGAATGTCCTAGTACTATCTGTAATGTCCTATATATCCTCAAATGTGATACAAGAGGAAGAAGTGAACCACCACTGGAAATTCTCCAGAATATGACTTTAAAATTAACCCAGAGCAATCCTCCTATATAATTATCTTCCAACACAGACTATAAAATTCCAAAATCACACCAAAGCACTGCCAAATCATCTGATAAGAAACGCTACCCCCTTATGTTTATATAGCAGCATTATTTATAATAGCCAAATTACAGAAGCAGCTCAAATGTCCATCGATAGATGAATGGATAAATAAGAGGTGATGTGTGTGTGTGTGTGTGTGTGTACACAGATACACACACACACACACACACACACCATGGAATAATAGCCATAAAAAAGAAATCTTGCCATTTGCAATGATATGGATGGAGCTAGAGATTATAAAGTAAAATCAGAGAAGACAAATACCATATGATTTCACTCATGTGGAATTTAAGAAACAAAGAAGGAAAAAAAGCATGAGAAACAAACCAGGAAACATTCTTAGCTATAGAGAATAAACTGATGGTTACCAGAGGAGTGGGAAGGGAAGGGGGCTGGGTGGGTCAAGGAGTGTGCGCTTGTGATGAGCACTGAGTGATGTACTACTATACTGTGTAACTGTGTAACTACACACTGTATGCTATACCACTGTATGGTAACTATATTCTGAAAAATTCTGTAAGAAAATAGAAACTAAAAAGAACTGTATGATTTTAGAAATTAAAAAGAAATGCTATTAAGGCCAATCTGAAAATCTCATGGCATGTTATTTTTTCTTTTAAAAATATCTGTAGTATGATATTTTATGAAATAACTTTTTCTAACAAAATAAAAAAGCAACCGTATACTGGACTCACATTTATTTTAAAACTTTTATTGACTTGAAATTTTGTTATCTAGAAACTATTGTTTTAGATTAACCTATAAATATCTACCTCACAGAACAGCAGGGCAGGAAATAAACATTAATGATACGTGTTATAAAAGTTTCCCACTTGAATGTTTCTTCATGGGCTTAGCTAACCACTGGCATCTACCAAACCAGGCCCCTAACAGTGATGAAATATGCAATACCTAACAGTACAGGCAACTTGTTCTGATCTGCGCTATTACAATAAAATGGTGATATAGTTCTCCCAGGCCTTACTGATTTTCATGGAAGATAACCCCAGTCTCCCAATCTCAAAGCTCTCAGTCCTCCCAACTCTGACATTCACGACACCCTGGCGATTCTTCCTTAGGACTAGAGTTTTTAAATCTATTGCATCCCAAGAGCTTTGGAGCCTTCAGACTATTTTTTCCTCTAGGATTACTACTGTTATTGGTCTGTCTGTCTGACTCCAGCATCTTTTATGGCCTATCTATTCCAAACATAAACTATCTGCATACTTTATCTTTTAAAAATAGTTTATAGGGGCGCCTGGGTGGCTTAGTGGGTTAAGCCTCTGCCTTCGGCTCAGGTTATGATCTCGGGGTCCTGGGATCGAGCCCCGCGTTGGGCTCTCTGCTCAGCAGGGAGCCTGCTTCCCCCGCCCCCTCTGCCTGCCTCTCTGCCTACCTGTAATCTCTGCCTGTCAAATAAATAAATAAATAAATAAATAAATAAATCTTTTAAAAAAATTAAAATAGCTTATAAAACTAAAATTCTCTAAAATCTAGATAATAAAACCCAAATCAACAGTTTGGGTATTCAAAGCCTTTCATTATTTACCGATAGGCCTCATTCCTATTTATTTCCAACAAGTTTAACCTATTGAACCCCCTTCGTTGTAGTCACTCAATTTAAGATACTAATGACATAAAAACAACCTTTTAGGACCAGAAGAAACATGCTCTCGATTGTTTTGTTTTTTAAAGATTTTTTTTTAAAGATTTTATTCATTTATTTGAGAGAGAGAGAGAGAGAGAGAGAGAGAGAGAATGAGAGGAGAGAGGTCAGCGGGAGAAGCAGACTCCCTGCCGAGTAGGGAGCCCAATGTGGGACTCGATCCCAGGACTCCAGGATCATGACCTGAGCTAAAGGCAGTCGCCCAACCAACTAAGCCATCCAGGCGCCCTGTTTTTTAAAGATTTTATTTATTTATTTGAGAGAGAGAGACAGCGAGAGAGCACAAGTGGGGTGGAGTGGAAAAAGCGAGCTTCCCACAAAGCAGGGAGCCTAATGTGGGGGCTCAGTTCTAGGACCCTGAGATCATAACCTGAGCCAAAGGCAAATGCTTAACCAACTGAGACACCTAGACACCCCAGTACATCTCAACTATAAGATACATTATAATTTCAGAAGTGCTGGTAAAACTTGATGGAATAAAATCCCAGCTGTCATTTAGCTAAGATAACTGTCCTGTAAAACCGAGCAAGTTCCCTAAAGTGAGTTTTATATTTAGATCTACAGTAAAGCAGAGATACTGCGAAATATGTAGGTAAGCCAGTAACAATGACATTAAACATTTGTTTTTCATATTCCATACTTATAAACTAGTAACTCTTCTTGGGTAGTAGTAAATGTGGTAGAAGGGGCAATAACAAAGGTAATTCGAGTCAATCCAGAAACATGTAGTTCCTGTTATTAAGACTCTTTTATTCTTTTTTTTTTTTTTTTAACTTAGAAGCAAATCCTATTAGTGAGTGTGAACTCAATGCCATTTACCAACATCAGAAAATAGTTTATCTGTTAACTTCTTTGCTATCTAGGCTCTGTCATTAAAAAGTAAGCTCCATGAAGGCAAGGACTGGGTTCACCAATGAAGCTTGGAGAATACCTGCAACACCGTGGGCACCTGACAAAGCACTGAGTAAATCTGCTTGGCAAATCCAGCACCACAAGATGATAAAAGGCAAGAAACACTGAGCAAGAAGAAACAGTGAGCAACCAAGATAGACAAAATGGCCTTTGCCTCCAACACTGGCAGAACTCCAGCATTTCTGCTATAACCAGCAAATGGATTATTTCCCCAAACTCAACATTTCTTTTGTCTTATTTTCCATGTAGCTTACTTTCCATGTCAGGGTGACTGTGTTTTAGAAACTGGCAGGGGAATCGGAGTCTTCAGTATGTTATATAAGTGCCTTCAAAAGTACATTAGATTTTAGGCTCAGACCAGAAGAATCTACTGTCAATAGTAACAAGGAATGTTTACTAGTTCACAGATTGAAAAGAATCCAGGCTACTCTACACCACAGAAAATTTGCATAAAACCCCTAGATGTCATGACACAGCGAGACTAGCAAACTGCCAAAACAGAGGAAGGACACTATTTCTCCATGAGGTTTTTTGTTTTTGTTTGGTTGACGGTTTCTTTGTTTTTAAGAGCAGAGTCATGATCAAAAACTTTCTTTCATTTGACAGTAATATATTGTTTTCTTGCTTGTTGTTTCCCAAAATCAACATTTCAACCTTTAAGAAAATAATTTGTATCTATAGGACTATTAATAAAAAACTGAGACTCAAATGATATGAGAAACCTGCCAAATACCCTTTTTCTTCTTTTCTGGTATTTTGGTAATTCAGAAATTCTGAGGAACAGACAAGAGAAAAATGGCACAACCTGATAGTTATTTTTAACTTACACTGCTTTCCTTAAAAACAAACAAAACAACAACAACAAAAAACCATGGCAAAGTTCTGCAGTCCAACTACATACTATAACATTTGCCAAACACTGAAAATCCACTGTCCAAATATTAACGGTTCCAATAATTCTCTCCCCTCTTGTCAGCAGTTTTCTCATCAGTAAATATAGTGTAAAAGCTCTATCATAAGAAAGATTTCCCGTCAAATGAGCTATTTCTCTGCTCTCCTTTACGGAAGCATTCTTTCAAAGTGTTACCCTAAACAATTCCCTCAATTCCTTGCCTCCCATCCTCTCCTGAACCCAATCCAAGCAGACTTTCACTCTTCTCCCATTAGCAAAACTGCTCACACAGATCTCCAACAGCCAGTTCACAGTCTTCATGGACCTGAACCTGGCTGCAGCATCTCACACATTACCCTCTACTTCCTCTCTGACACATTGCTCATTTACCTTACAAGTTTGTGTCTCACTTTCTTCGTTTTCCTTCTACTTCACTCTTCACTTCTTCCCAGTCTCTCCCTCATCCTTAGACTGTCTCAAGGCTTAATTCCATCTGAGCTCCCCAGCAGTCCCCTATTCCCTTCATCTGCTACATTTTTCTCCCCAGTACTTAACACATAAGACATACCATTATACTTAATTTATTGTTTTATTTTGTCTCTACCCACTAGAGTATTTCAGAAGCGCAAACATTTTTAACTGTTTTTGTTTAGTGTTGTATTCCCAGTGCACAGAACAGACCTAGCTCACTGCAGGAGCTCAATAAATATTTGTTGAATGAGTGAACAAGTGAACAGTAACAAAAGTCCTAACAGTAACAGCCGCTTTGTACCAGTAACTTATCAGCCACACACTCCACATAAGCAAGTCAAATGCACTTCATTAAATTTCAAACAACCCTATGAGGTCCCTGAGGCTTGCAGGGAAGAGAAGGGTTTGGGAGGGGAGCTGGGAGCTGTTAACATGCTCTGAATCACAAAACTACCATGTGGCAGTGCCATGATTCAAACCCAGGTTTATCCTCTTCAAAGTTAATGCTCTTAATTACTGCATGGTATTAATTTTACTGAAGTATTATTAGTTTTGGAATAAATCCAACTCTGTTACTTGAAGAGGGAGCAGTCAAAAGTTTCCTGCACTCGTGAATTTATCTCCATTTTCTCTGTGAAGACAAACATTATTTAGTTACATCAATTAAAAATTTTTTTTAGTAGCTTTCTTTTTTTTTTTTTTTAAGATTTATTTATTTATTTATTTATTTGACAGACAGAGATGACAAGTAGGCAGAGAGGCAGGCAGAGAGAGAGGAGGAAGCAGGCTCCCCGCTAAGCAGAGAGCCCGACGTGGGGCTCGATCCCAGGACCCTGGGATCATGACCTGAGTCGAAGGCAGAGGCTTTAACCCACTGAGCCACCCAGGCGCCCCTATCAATTTAAAATTTTTAATGGAGATTCTTATTCGAAAGGAAAGCATGCCACATCAAATTTTCAGTGATAACAGAACAAGTGGGAAGCACATCACCTTCCTTCAAAGTGCTGATGGCAGCACTTAAACTTCTTTTCTCCCATTTCTATTAAAAGTCTCACATCAGTGATTTCCAAAACTGACTAAAGAACCACGTGGGAGTTTTTTGTTTTTCCGAAAACAAGAGTCCCAGGCCCAACTTCAGAACAACCAAATCAGAATCTCTAGGAAACAGGTGTCAGGAACTCAGTATTTTCTCAAGCTCCCCAGGAAACTTGGGTGGTTCGCCAAGTTTGGAAAACACTAGTTAAATGAACTGAAGTTGGCAAGAGACTAATAATTCTATCTGAGCCTGTGGCTCACCGTTTCACAATGACCAAGTCTCACTGGTACTGACCTTCCTGGAAAGAGGAACGATGCTGCTGGGTCGGACAAGCCTTCGTTTCTTACAACTCAGCACAGGACGTGTTCGGGCTGCCACACAGGTGCCATCAGTTGATGAAGAAACTAGATTGAGTCGTTGCTTTTTTTGTAACTGTTCTTCAGCATCAGAGATGTCACCTGGAATGTGGTCTGCCAAGATAGGCTGAAGACTATACAAGGGGAAGGAAGAATATTCACTTCTCAGAAAACAAGGAAACAAAGCCTCTAATACTGGTTCACCCTCCTCTGCTTACACATGTTCACAGACACAAGTATCTAGAGCAGATGCATGTCACTTAATGTGTGTGCGCAGCATCCATGCTTAGTTTTAAGATTCCTGATGGACAATAACATCATGTCTGAAAACTGCAAGTCAGTAAGTGACCATCTCAGGTTCCAAGTGATTAAGCTCTCTTCTATAAGAGAAACGTAAATAAAGAAATTCGAGAAAACTGCAACTGGTAAGAAAATTATTAATCTTGCAAATGTTAATGAGCTGCCTCAGAATCAGTTCTTCTGTAAAATTCAACTTTTAGGGATGGGTACATATCCTTCACTTGCAGAGGGATTCCTTCAACTTTCATACAATCCAGACTTACAAACCTAGCTTTTAGGGAGCTAATCCACCCTAGAGTAAAAGAGTTTATGTAAACACTTCTCAAGAAGTCTACCTCTAAGACTAGGACCAACCATGACTCACAAAAGTAGGACCTTGTATTTTTACCCCATGGTGAGTTAATTTTAGGCTACAGTAAGTAAAAGGAAAATACATTAAGCATGCTAATTAAAATAGGCCTGATACAGTAAGAAGCATGCACAATACTATTAAGCAATAAGGTTTTTGTCTTTAAACCAGGGTTAGTCCCAGCTAGGGATAACTAAGAGCCCCAATTCATCTTTTACAAGCCTACTGCACGTAGGAAGTATAAGACCTAAAACTTACGTGTTAATAACTCCATTGACAGGTCTCAATGCTCCACATGATTTGGTAGATAATGACTCTGAAGGATGACCAGAGGCACCATGGTTTTCCAGTGGCTGAGAAACAGACTCGATCTAAAGGAGAAAGATAAAAATACATGATAAAATTTAACCAACAGCATCCACGCTTAATTTAAATGAAACAACCCAAATTTCTGACAACCAACCTGCAAAACCAAACATGTATGACAGGGAAAAAAGTAAGAGAACTGGCTTTTGTTTTGGCATGAAGAGGGGTAAGGAACCAAAATATTCAATAGACTAATATTAAATGCTAACTGATGGGGAAATGCTTTAATGAGTCCATGGAACAGAAGCTTAGCAAAATAATAACATGGTAACAAGAATATTCAAATAAGGGTCAAGAAGGATACACAGGTTCAGTATCAAGGCAACTAAGACCATATAAATGTAGTCAATACCTGCTTAACTTCACAGTGTATATGCTGGAAACCTCCTTCTAAAAAACCATACTTTGTGTAAATATATGTGCTTATGCTAAAGTAGAAAAAATTAATAAAAGCTCCGTGAGTAACTAATTACCTAATGGTATCAGTTAGTAACCACTCTCTCTGGACTACACAAATCAAATATATGCTGGGGACATAAACTGAAAAAAAAAAAAGGGAGGTGGGAAAGAATCTGGAGAAGTTTGAATTTGACTATTTCAAAACAAATCATGTATTCATTAGGCTCAAAGGGGGTAGGTACAGACATGAGATGTCAGTCATATGGAGTGTCTGAGTTACATTCAATAAAGCCATAGATAAACTTATCCCTCCACTTGTGTTGCTGGAATACCACAGAGAAGTGGTGGTCTTTGTTTCCTTAAACTCAAAATGACTTTAGGGTGTGCTTAAGTTCTCCTCCCTGTAAATGCTACCAGTCCATATCAAAGCCAGTATTTTAAGGCTGAAATTCTGTTTTTCAGTATTGTTCAATTTCGTTTTGATCTTTTTAACCCCAGGGAGAAAACACCAAGGATCTGCAGAACAGAGCAGTTGTAGGTAACTATCAAGAAAGGACAAGAGCAGGAAGCCTGGGTGCTCAGTAGACTGAGCGTCTGTCTTCGGCTTGGGTCATGATCCCAGGACCCAGGGATAGAGCCCCATGTCGGGGTCTCTGTTTAAGGGAAAGCCTGCTTCTCCCTCTCCTACTCCACCCACTTGTGCTCTCTCGCTCCCCTTCTGTCAAATGAATAAATAAAAATCTTTAAAAAAGAAAGGACAATAGACTGGTAAACTAATTAAAACGTTTCCATATGAATTAACCAAAAAGCTAGATCAAAGTATGTAAGCAGAAAAGACGTAAGCAAACTACAATGAGTGAACACTGGGAAATGTTCTTAGAGATAGCCTGTACATGTACTAAAGTACCACAAAAATCCTCAACAATCAATCAATAATACCAGTATCATGGCAAATTTGGCACACATACTCATTGACTTAAATGCTTTCCTCTTGGAAAGTGGTGTTAAGTAGCAATATTTATAAAGATGTTCATATCACTCAATCCTAAACATTTATCTTAAAGAAATAACCCAATAAACACATTTCCCAAAATCTCATACACAAAGATTATTACTGCAATGGTATATATCAATTATCAAAATGCTCAACGTCTGAGGCAGTTGTAAATTACACTACAGCAAATCAGAGTACTAAAAATAATCACAAAAGACATTTCTTCTTCCTTTATACCAAAAGAATAAAGGTTAAAAAAAGTCTTTTATGTAGAAATGATTTTGAAAAAGATTAAATTCAAAATATTTTTAATATAACTGTGATGACTATAAATGCACATACACAAACAGTGACAGGACAAAAAATAGTGTTAGAGACAAATTTTTTAGATAATATTTTTACATTAAAAAAATAGAGGGGCGCCTGGGTGGCTCAGTGGGTTAAAGCCTCTGCCTTCGGCTCAGGTCATGATCCCAGGGTTCTGGGATGGAGCCCCATGTCGGGCTCTCTGCTCGGTGGGAAGCCTGCTTCCCCCCTCTGTCTCTCTGCCTGCCTCTCTGCCTACTTGTGATCTCTGTCTGTCAAATAGATGAATAAATAAATAAAAAATAAATAAATAAAATAGAAAAGCTAGGGGGTGCCTGGGTGGCTGTCATTAAGTGTCTCCCTTCGGCTCAGGTCATGACCCCAGGGTCCTGGGATCAAGCCCCACATAGGGCTCCCTGCTACACAAGGAGCCTGCTTCTCCCTCTGCCTCTCCCCCTGTTTGTGTTCCCTCTCTTGCCATGTCTCTCTCTCTGTCAAATAAATAAATAAAATCTTTTAAAAAATTAAAAAAAAAAAAGAAAATCTCAAATAGCCTCCTGAATTCTCATAAAGATTTACTATTCAGGGGGAACCTCAAAAAACCCAAACAAACATTAAGGAGTTAATATTCAGGCTGACATTGACTAGCAGATGTGTGACTCCAGGGATGTTACAGTTTTCCTAATGTTATGTAAGTTCTGGTTTAGATAAAGAAGTTTCCTTTCAAGATGAAATTTCTGTGACTACGAAATTTTTGCTGGTATACTGATCTTTTTTTTTTTTTTTAAAGATTTTATTTATTTGACAGATAGATCACAAGTAGACAGAGAGGCAGGCAGAGAGAGAGGAAGGGAAGCAGAGAGCCAGGTGCAGAGCTCAATCCCAGGACCCTGGGTTCAAGACCTGAGCCAAAGGCAGAGGCTTTAACCCACTGAGCCACCCAGGCGCCCCTGGTATACTGATCTTAAAAACTTCAGTCAATTTTACATTCACTTAAAAGCATTTAACATTAAATTATGGCAGAGATATGATCTATATATCTACATGTTTTATAAGGTGTCCCCATGTAACAGGTTGAATCCTCATTTAATTAAAGTTTATTTTGTAGAGATTATGGGAGAATTAACTGGAAGGACACCTATTCAAGATAAAAATGTTGCCATTCTTTAATAAGATCTTATTTCAGAGATGTACAAAAAGTCTGAAGAAAAAGCACAAAACATCAGTAATCTCACGACCTACAGGTAACTGCCAATATCTTGTTTATCCTGCCTACAGATGTATATATATTTAAATGCCATTAATATTCAATGTGAATTTTACTGATTTTCTTGGAGGAACTTAAAACTTTCCTGGGGACAGTTCAGCCCCCAAATTAAAGCCGAAGGCAATAGGGAAAACATTATTTAGCACAGAAATTTTGTCAATGATAAAACAGCACATAAGAAGCAATCAAGAGCATGAACCTCAGAGGGAATGTGCCCAGCTTCTAGTCATACAAGGACATACTCCATGTAATCAGAGAACCATGAGATAGCCTATAATCACATTGAGATCCAAAAGCAGGGCATTGGGGCAATTAGGTTCATCATTCATTCTCAAATGTAAAGAGCTTAAAATATTAACCCTAATCCTCCAACAGTGTTCCGCCTGGAAAAAGAAAAACACAACTCACAACACGCATAATTTTACTTAAAGCTACTTAAATGCATTCACAATTAAGGAAAAGCAAACACTCTCTATCCTGCAGCCCAGAAGGGTGCAGAGAGGGTAGAGATACAGAAATGAACACTTCCCCAATGTTAAACCCACATACTAACTTAAGCTTGATCATCACCACTGCAGTGGTTTTACATCATTAGTGTTTTTAGGAAATTTTTTTTAAAAAGATTTTATTTATTTATTTGACGGACAGAGACCACAAGTAGGCAGAGAGGCAGGCAGAAAGAGAGGGAGGAAGCAAGGTCCCTGCTGAGCAGAGAGCCTGATACGGGACTCGATCCCAGGACCCTGAGATCATGACCTGAGCCGAAGGCAGAGGCTTTACCCACTGAGCCACCCAGGCGCCCGTGTTTTTAGGAAATTAATCCTTGACTTAGATACAGTCTTCCAATGGGAAAGTATAAAAAGGATAAAAGACTCTCAGGCTCTCCTGTCCAGAAAGCAGGACTTACTCTTGAGCTTCTCTGGAACTGTATATGGTATTCAGATACACTCTAAGGGTACATGCATCCCACAGCCAGAAAGAGAAGAGTAGAATAGCTAAAGAGGTAAAGAATATCTCTTTAATTCCACGTTTCCCAAAAGCACAGACTCAGGGGATTACCTTTAAGGGTGATCTTAAAGTACAAGGAGGGTTACTGAAGTGATTTCTTTTCTGACTGAAGGAATAAAGTAACACAGCAATGAGCTTCAAATCTGTTATTCATATTAAGCAGGCATCTGTCTGATTCATCATTCCACTCTTCTGGCTACACCAATTAAGTATATTTAAAGAAAAGTTAGGTTAAATTATGGCCTTATGGGGGTAGATTTTCTTGGGGTCTAAGAATCCATACCCACTCAACTTACTCTGCCAGGAAGTAGAGAAAGCAAAGGGCAAATATCAAAGGCACACACTAAACAACACACAATCTGCATAATTTATGTGTATCTTTAGTTATTCAATGAATGTCAGGTCATAACTGCTTGAAATACCAATTTTTAAAGTGTAATACGTTTGTTTAGAAAACCTGACAGTTCCATTTTGGTTCCATTTTCTGACTAACGTTATCAAAAAAGAAAGAAAAAGCTAACAAATTCAACTTTTATTCTTGGTTGAAAATAAATTAACCTTTTGGCTTTATATCAATTATTTCATGTTTCAAGCTCATCTCAAAGATACTTAATGTAGTCTTGTTTAAAATCACCAAAATATTACTGGCCCTCAACAGTGTACCACCAGTCATTTCCATGAATTAGTACCATGGCCAGGAAATTGTGCTAAATTCAGAGTGGAACCTTCTGAAAATTCTACTTCCATCAAGTAAGTTACTTAAGTTTCCACTTCTGCATACTGAGACCATATTTGCCTCACTTTCCTATGTCTCTATATTGAGGTTAAAACAAAATCTCTACAGGGGTGCCTGGATGGCTCAGTCAGTGAAGCAACAGGCTCTTGGTCTCAGCTCAGGTCATGATCTCAGGTTTGTGGGTTCAAGGCCCATATTGGGCTCCACGCTCAGCAGGGAGGGACAAGCAGGGAGTCTGCTTCTCTCCCTCTGTCCCACCCGCTCCTGTGAATGCGTGTGCTCTCTCTCAAAAAGATAAATCTTTTTTTTAAAAATCTATACAATTATGCAAAGATAATTTTGAATTTTTAAAATATATATGTATGTATGTGATCTCTACACTCAACATGGGGCTTGAATTCATGACCCCGAGGTCAAGAGTCGCATGTTCCTCTGACTGGAGCCAGCTAAGCACCCCTGAATCACTCACGGTGAAAAATTTCCATCACCACGAGGCTGTCACACACAAGTCCAAAGGCTACTGCATCAGAGATTGATATTTACCCACACACTGAAAATACGCATCAAGAAACTAGAGAAGTACAGCGACTACTAAAAGCAGTCCTAAAGTTTTGTTCAACTTATTTATCCACATCCCTATTTTAATAGTCCTAATTAGTCTTTTTTTTTTTTAATATGGTAATCAAATACTCCTCAGCCCCTATCACTCTACTCTCTATCCCCAAATCGTTGTTGGGCCAATGCACTACTCACTGTCCCTGGTGATTGCAAAATTTCAACACTGCCCCCCCGCCGCCCCCGGAAAAAAAGCTGTTTTGGCTTTAACCAATGGTAGATTATAGCCTGGACTGTTTAAAAAGAAAAAGAGCTTACATTTTTAGCATGCCTTTCTTCTGAGAAAGCATTTATCCTCTGACTTGTTATCACCACCATTCCACAAAGTAGGGAAGGGTAAAAGAAATGGTCAAGGCTTATTTTACAAATAGAAATAAACACAAATAATGAAGTCATCTGTCAAAAGCCACAAAAGCAGTATTTTGTTAAACAAATCTCAATTTCAAATCTAGTCCTTTATAAAATATTTACCCAGTAATTACCTTTCCTGGAAGAAAAAAGGGAATATAAGAAAATATACACGTCACTTACTCATTTATAAAAAAGAAATAAAGGAAAGCTAATCCAAAAACTAATGAAAATGGCCACCTACAGAAGGTGGGGACAGTATAGAAAGAAGGGGAAAACTATCTTTTGTACAGCTCTGACTCTGAGAAATGTAGTAATGCTTCACATACTCAAAAAATACTAATAAAGGGGCATCTGGGTGGCTCAGTCGGTTAAGCGTCTGCCTTTGGCTAAGGTCATGAACCCTGGGTTGTGGGATCCAGCCCCATGTTGGGCTCCCTGCTTAGCAGGGAGTCTGCTTCTCTCTCTCCCTCTCCCCCACCAGCTTGTGGTCTCTCTTCCTCTCTCTCAAATAAATAAAATCTGAAATCATCATCATCATCAACCACTGTGTGTGGCAGAGAAAAAGTGGAATATCACAGTAACAAAAGAACTTAACTGTATTATAGAACAATTACATAGCACACTGAAAGGATGAGGGCAAAAAACTGAAGTAAAACTTCAGAAAACAGAATTCTGACTGCATGTTAGAGGGCAAAGATATTATACATGATATTGTCCCTGGTTAGTAAATACATTCTCACGGCGATATTAGTTGGCAATTATGAAATTACTTTATGTGGTAAAAATGAGTATCAATAAGGAAGGAGGGAAGGCTGTGGTGTTGGACTGGTATAAATATGGACTTATAGTTTTGTTTTTGTTTTTTTAAAGATTTTATTTATTTGTCAGAGAGAGAGAGAGAGAGAGAGCGCGCGCGCGAGCGCACTAGCAGGCAGAGGCAGAGAGAGAAGCAGGCTCCCTGCTAAGCAAGGAGCCCGATGCGGGACTCAATCCCAGGACTCTGGGATCATGACCTGAGCCGAAGGCAATGGCTTAACCGACTGAGCCACCCAGGCGTCCCTGGACTTATAGTTTTTAATATATACCACCCATCTGCATACATATGTATGTATATATATGCTTGAGCATACATATGTTTCCCAGCTTTGTCTGTTGAGAAGTCCTAGAAGCAATGACACCAACCAGCAATGAGCATAACTAGTACCCAGATCTTGGTTTCTGAACTCTGCTGCCCAATAAAAGGAACCAGAGCTGGAGCAAGTAAAATACAAGATGAGCTTAGAAGATCTTTTGATGCCTAAAAGTGAATACTCACTAACTGAGGGGAACATGTTGAAAAGACATAGGAACCAAGATTCTTGAAAGAGACCCAATATGAAAAAATTGTCTCAACAAATAGAGCAAATGAATAATAATAGCAACAGATTATATCCATAAAACAAAATTAACATCCATGAATCCATTCTGATATAAACATCTGAATAAATAAATAAGAAAAGACAGCTTTTCCTAACAGAATTCCAACTAACAAATACAGAAAATTATTCAGTCAACACCACATAAAAACTGTTGTAGGCCAAACCCACTAGGTAGATGATGAAATTGTGATTAAAGTATAATGAGCAACAGAATACTACATAGTACTTCTCCTCATGAGACAAACATTCATTACAAACGGAAAAAACCTAAATTTATAGTGGGGAAGGCTGGTAGGCACTGCCTTAACCAAGTGAAAGAAGCTATCACCACCACCATCACATATCCCTAGTAGAGAGCACTGAGAAGGGCACAGTATCACTTTTGTGGTATTACTGTGATAAATGTATAACCTCTAAGAATGATAAAACATCAAGTGACTCCAATTGGGAGGAACATACAAAATAAGAGACCAGTATTTTTGTACCAAGGCCATGAAAGACAACAAAGAGGGGGAACCATCACAGTTTGGAAGAGATTTAAAGAGAAAGGACAACAAAATGCAGATTTTGAAACCCCCCCCCCAAAATCAGTGAGAAAATGAGTGAAATTTGAATAAAATCTGAATAGTATTATATCATGTTAATTCCTGGTTCTGATCATTGTACAATGATTATGCAAGTTAACCACACTATAAGAAGCCGCGTGAAGGGTACATAGGGACCCCATGTGCTACTTTTGTAACTTTTAAGTTTAAAATCTTTTTTTTTTTAAGATTTTATTTATTTATTTGACAGAGATCACAGGTAGGCAGAGAAACAGGCAGAGAGAGAGAGGAGGAAGCGGGCTCCCTGCTGAGCAGAGAGCCCGATGCGGAGCTGGATCCCAGGACCCTGGGATCATGACCTGAGTTGAAGGCAGAGGCTTTAACCCACTGAGCCACCCAGGCGCCCCAGTTTACAATCATTTTTAAAAAGTTTTTTTAAGGGACGCCTGGGTGGCTCAGTTGGTTAAGTGGCTGCCTTCGGCTCAGGTCATGATCCCAGCGTCCTGGGATCGAGTCCCACGTCGGGCTCCTTGCTCGGCAGGGAGCCTGCTTCTCCCTCTGCCTCTGCCTGCCTGCCACTCTGTCTGCCTGTGCTCGTGCTCTCGCTCTCTCTGACAAATAAATAAAATCTTTTTTAAAAAAAATTAAAACGTTTTTCTAAAAGGAGAAAAGTTTACCCAGTATTATTGAGTAAAGCAAATTTCATCATACAAAAATCTAGGATCAGTCTACAGCTTTCTGTCACCTTACAAGATAAAGTATATAAGCTCACTAAGATAAATACAAAACCCATTATGAATTGGCCCAATCATCCAACACTCCATCAAGGAAAAGTATTTCTAGTTCCTCTACAATGCCAGACTCTCTCAAGCCTTTCATATTATACACGCAGTATCCTCCCTGTTGGAAGGGACAAGGACTCAGCACTAGTACATCCTTCTCTGTTATGCTACCTCTCCTGACCTCCCTTAGAAGTGAGAATTTTTCCTCTTTATTCCCCCATTATATGCCTGTTGTAAGACTATGTATGAAAGCTCTCAAAGGAAGATACCTGGTTCTGCTAATAGGTGTTTCCTAGACACAGAGCAGGGTCTGGAAAAATAAGCTTTAACCAAACATTTATTATGGACCAAATGCTGTTAAAAGCATAGTATACTTCTTCAATAGCTAGTTATCAACCATTCTAATGAGGTACAGAAACAGAGCCACTCTTACCTAAGAACCCTGAAGGCTGATATGCATGGAAATTCATACAGACTTTTACGAAGTCATACACTTTATGTACTGGGTTAAGTGCTTCAAAATAAAAAACAAATCCAAACCCAAAGAATGTGAACACCAAGAATGAACTGTAATGTAAACTATGGACCTTGGGTGGCTGTGGTATGTCAATGTAGGCTCATCACTTGTAACAAATGTACCACCTTAATGGGAGATATTAACCATAAAGAAGACTACCCATGGCAGAAGTGCCATGCCAGGCAGGGGGTAGATGAGAAATCTCTGTCTTCTGCTCAATTTTGCCATCAACCTTAAACTGCTCACCCCAAAATAGTCTTAATTTTTTAAAAAATCAAATACATTAATATTTCTGCTTCAAAAGGTATAGATAATTAAAAATATAAACAGTCTTAACAAATATAACTTCAGGTCAAATTTTGCTGCCAAATGAGCTTGATGCAGGACTTAGGAAAACCACTTTTGGTTCTCAGAGATCTTTGGAGTTTGGAAATGGAGATAACAGAGTAAGGACTTACATTATTACTCCCACTTCGCACACGAAGGTATGGGAAGTGTGGGGGGAAAGCAGTGTTCTACACGTGTCCAACAGGTCAAGGTGTCTGGCAGTGTTGTTTGGATCTTTCACTTCCTCATTTTTTTAGTAATTCTATCAATTACTGAGTTAGGAGCGGGAAAATTTCCAAATATGATTATGGATTTACCTATCCCTTTAGAGTGCATGTACTTATGCTTCATGTATTTGAAGCATCCACCTTCATGACTCTTCTGCCTCCTTGATGAAATGACTGCATTTATCAATGTAAAATCTCTGGTATTGCTGTCTTAAAAAAACTATTTAGCTATTGTTAATATAGCCACAGCAAGCTTTCTTATGCTTAATGTTCATTAAGTATATTTCCCCCTGTCCTTTTATTCCCTATAGATCTGAGCTTCCACCTGTTATTATTCACCTTCAACCTGAAGAAAGTTCTTTTAACATTTTTCAGTGCAGATATTCTGCCAACAGACTCCTCTTAACTTTCTTTTATCTAAAAAGGACTTTATTTCACCTTTATTTTTGAAGAATTTTTTTTAGCCCTGTATAGAATGTCAAGGGGCAAATCCCACCCCCATTTTAATGACCTCACCCCATTGTTGTCTGTCCTCCATTGTTTCTGAAAAGAAGTCACCTATCCTTATCAATATTCACTTATATGGAATGCATCTTTTCCCCCTCTACTTGTGAGATTTTCTTCATCTTTCATTATCACCATGTTATATTTCTCCTGCTTATTATTTTCTGAGTTTCTTCAATCTCTAAAATTATCTTTTTCATTCAAATATCCAGCCGTTATTTCCATAACTCCCATCCCTCCCCACCAGTACCACTCAATCTCTCCTCCTTCTGGAACTCTAAGGATACACATATTTACTGTTTCCCCAGGACTATGGTCATTTCTGAGCAGTTCTATGTTCAGTCTATTTTTTTGGTTGGATACTTATGTGCACTGACCCTTTTTAAAGATTTTATTTGAGAGAGAGCGTGAGAGTAAGAGAGAGTGAGAGAACACTCATCCAAGGGAAGGAGCACAAGGAGAGGGACAAGCAGACTGTGTGCTGAGTGTGGAACCCGTGTGGGACTCAATCTCATGACCCTGAGATCATTACCTGAGGTGAAATCAAGAGTCAGATGCTTAACGGAATAAGCCACCCAGCTGCCCCACGACCCTTTCTCTTCTGTAAGTTTTCAAGCTGCTATTTAGTATACCAGTACCCTTTTCACTCAGATACTGTACTTTTCAATTCTCCAATTTGTGTTCCATAAGTTCCATGTGATTCTTCTTAATTTTCACCTCTCTGCTTAGATTCCCCCAGATTTACTATGTTTTACTTTAAATCTTCAAACACAAGTGGCTGGTTAGCTCAGTTGGTTAGTGTGGTGGTAATAAATCTTCAAACATATTTTTATTAGATGCTTTTTATTCTTATTTCCTAATTCCAATCTGAGCCACTTCAGGATCAGTTTCTACTGACTTTTTCCGCATGACTAAAGAAGACATTTTTCTATTTACTGATAGGTCTAATAAATTGTTATTGTGTAATATACTGTATATGATATGTTATAAACTCTAGATTCAATTAATTTTCCCAGAAGCACACTGATTTTTGCTCTATGAGGCAAATTTCTCTTTAGTTAGAAACCAAATGAACCTTGATTTTGTATAACTACTTTCTTTTCACAGAAACATATTAGAGCCTTTTTTGGATTTTTTGAAAACTTACTCCTGTGGTGAGTCCCTTAGTCCCAGGAAAGTCTTTAAATCCCAAAGCATGAGCCCTTGGTTTCAGTGTAAGGCCCAGGCCCTAGGTATTTACCAAGTCATGACAGAATTCAAACTCCAAAATTCTGTCTTCACTGCAGTGGGCAGTAAATACATTCTGGGTTCAGCTCCTTTCAGCATACCAACTATTGCTTTCTACTAGGCTCTATCAAAACTCACTGAATTGAACTTTGTGAATTTCAAGGGGTTCAGTGAGCTGGGGTTCTAATGTTATAATTTTCATACTCATATTTAACCAGCCTATTTTCCATTTTGAACCCCAACCAAGGGGTTCAAAGATCTGAGAGGGATTTATATAGAGTGTGGGACTAAGCCCTCTACCTCCATTACTCCCTCTTTGTCACTATTCCCTCCCTCAATTTCTAGCTTCTTGGCAGCAGTGACCTCCAACCTCTGACAATATGAAAGCCGAGGAGATTGTGGCTCTCTAGCTGAGTTCTAGAAACCCCGTACCAAATGGACTAAGGAGGCCCTCATCTCTGAGTGTGTTCTCTGTCTGAAATTTTGTTTAATTTCTTTGGTAATTTTTAAATGCATTCTTCCCACCTTGTAAAAGGCATAGGTTCCAAGTCAGCATTTTTCACTCATTAATTCTTAAATGGAGAAAAAGAGACTACTAAATTTATTCAGGAGAATGAAGTGGGAGAAGAAGGAAGAAAAGGACATGTTTTAGAACATGGGAGAACAGCTCTCAACAGCTTTATATACTTCCTCTTTCCAGGAACACACCCTTTTTGTTCAGAAGGTTTTTTATTTCATATCTGAATTTATTAGTGCAACAGCTAACTTTATCAGCACCTGCAAAGCCCTTAGTTTCTTTCCACCTACTTTTACCTTTCAAACTGCCTTTGAGTTAGAAGTCAGACTGAAGTCTGTTTTTTTAAAGGGGCATTTTTCTAGGAGTTTCTCCCTTCTTCTCCCCCACTACTCTGTGGTTTAAAAACAAAACCCACTCGGGGTGCCTGGGTGGCTCAGTGGTTAAAGCCTCTGCCTTCGGCTCAGGTCATGATCCCAGGGTCTTGGGATCGAGCCCCACATCAGGCTCTCTGCTCTTTGGGGAGCCTGCTTCCTCCTCTCTCTCTCTCTCTGCCTGCCTCTCTGCCTACTTGTGATGTCTGTCAAATAAATAAATAAAATCTTTAAAAAAAAAACACCAAAAACCAAAACCCACTCCATCTCAGGGAACATTTCCTGCTGTCTCCATAGCTCTAAAAAGGCTCACCCATGTATCCAGTCTCTAAAATAATTCCGTTTCCGCCATATCTGTACTGTGCTCATAACCAAAGCAGATATATATAGGTTCAGTCAAGAAACACTCATTCAGTTTGTAAATAAGGCAAAAAGATGATTATGTGTCCTTTCAGTGTAACACTTGAACTTCATCTAAACAAGCCTTCCTAGGATCATATAACTCTCAATAAATTACTTAACTTTGTTTTACTTACTACTTATACCTGATTAGGGCTCAGATGCCTCAAGTTGGATGTTTATTTTTAGAACACTGAGGAGTTAAAACTCATCTGTGTCTAGTTGAAAATTTAACTCCCAATGTAATGGCATTATTATTCTTATAGGATACTTTAAGTTTTCGAGGCTACTGAGTAATCTCATTCCAGTACTCACAATTCTCACCTTTATCAGTAAGTCACAATGTGTATCTTTGAAAACTGTGTTAAACTTCTTGAAACTGTATCTTGATAGGTCAAAAAAAAAATCTTCTTTGGCTTTTTTGATGAGTTTCAGAAGTGAAGATACAAAAATGAACTACGCCGCACAACAAAACAAACATCTTTGACATAATTATTCTTAAACCACAGTCTTCAAATGTTTTTTGAAAGGGAGAAGTAAAAAAAGGGGGGGGGCAATAAATACTTCCATTTTAGAAAAAAAATTAATAAGCAAAATAGAAATGGAAAATAGACTGGTTAAATATGAGTATGAAAATTTACAGCTTCCCGTGTCAAGTGTGACTTAAGATTTTTTAAAGCAAAACTGAAGAAGAGGTATAAATCACTTTTCAGAAAAGCTGGATAACAAAAAGGCAAAATTAAAGATGTAGTTTAAGGAATACCTTAAGTGCTACAAATATAATTCTAAGTAAGCCAACTGTATTTGAGCAACCAAAACTACTACATGAACAAAGGTGAACATTCCAGTCCCTACAATATATTACAAACCAGGAACTTTAAAAGGCCTTCCTATAGTGAAAAACTTTTGCTTGCTTGGCAGTTGACATGCCAGGTACGAGGAAGATCATCTTGACCTTCAAGAATCATACAATCTAATACTACTCATGCAATTAAATAGTGGATAGGAAAAGGGACAAATCCCTAAGGGTTGCATGCACATGCACATATGTGAACATGTGTAAACACAATGAGCATCAGAAACACAATGAGAGACTGCCGCGTCCTATCCTTCACAAGCACTGAGGTGAGAAAATCCTGACAAAAGACTGTCCAAAGATTTTTGGAATTCCTAAATATATAAATATCTTTACAAAACTCACTCCCAATCACATATGCCTCAGATCTCATGTTTCCTGTACCTCTATCACCAAGCACCAGGTGACTTTGCCCATGTTCTCTCACTTGTAACAACTTTTTTCATGGCTAGAGCAATCACTAAAACAGTTTTCACAAATTTGTAAAAAATAATTCTATAGATAGTTTATAATGAACTCACACTGTGGACTTGAATACTAGCAAAATCTGGTATTCTACTCTTTAATTTCTTTAAAACCATTTTCCAGTTAAGAACCATTAATTTCTTAGTGTCTTCACATTTATCCCTGGCTTTAAGTTCTGTCATTAGGAAAGTTAGTTTCCACCATATCACATGAATTCTTGCTTAAAGTGATAATAAAGGATAACAAGCTTTGCAAATGCTTGTTTTTGCAGATGCAAAGACCTAGCAACTCTAACCTCCCAAACAAACACTGTCATGGGACTCTGGAATTTCTAACAAATGACTTAAATCAAGAAAAGCTAATACTCATAAAAGCCAGTGACCTTCTGGGGGGGGGAAACCTCAAACAAATAAAAAAGCACTCTTGGGGCTCAGAAGTTAAAAAAATTAATTTGGGTTCTGAGGAAATAGAAAAAGAGAAGGAAACATGGAAGAGGAAGATATGGGCTAGGCTCTAAGGATACAGAAACTTATAAAAAATGACAGCTTTACTCTCATGACAGAATTAAAGGGGTAATTCAGAAAGAGCTTTCAACATCTTTGTGAGTTAAACCTCTAGTCCAACCTTTTCATTTTGTAGTGGCCCAGAAAGGCTGTTTTACTTGTGAAGGTGTCAGAGCCACATGGTCTCCTGATTCTCAGTAATACCCCACAATGCCACACTTGCTCTGGCTGTTGTCTTGAGTTAGGAGCTGCTTTTAAAATCAAGGTCAACTACAGAGCTGCAGGAGGGGCCCTTTGCCACTCTACTCAGGAATTCAGGCCTTGAAATGCCAAAAGTGATAAAAGGGGATACAGTCCCCTTCCTTCAAAAAATGCCAGGATCCTTGGGCGCCTGGGTGGCTCAGTGGGTTAAAGCCTCTGCCTTCAGCTCAGATCATGATCCCAGGGTCTTGGGATTGAGCCCGGCATCGGACTCTCTGCTCCGCAGAGAGCCTGCTTCCTCCTCTCTCTCTGTCTGCCTCCCTGCTTACTTGTGATCTCTGTCAAATAAATAAATAAAATCTTAAAAAAAAAAAAAAAAAAAAAAAAAAAGCCAGGATCCTTGTTACAGAGAATAACTGTGTACTGAAACAAATGCCAAAATTCTCACTCATTCCCCCTTTTCTGTCTTTTATACTTACCAATTTATCATTCCCATGATCTATCTTCACTTCAGAACTAAGTGGAAGAAATAAGTCTGTTGTTGCATGTTCCGGGGGAGGTGCCTCTCCAAGAACTATCAACCCCTGCAAGACAGAAGAGCAGCATCAGTGAGTGGTACCATAAATCACAAATTTAATTTACAAGTTAGTATCACAAGAGTTAGGGGCAGGGGACTGGTTTACCAAAGCCCTCTTCCCTTTTCCTATGGTTCTCAAACAAAAATAACACTACCAGCAGTTTTGCTTTCCCAAGAGTTATTTCAACAAAAAGAATACCATAGTTTCCCCCCTTTCCCACTCAAATGCTATGACCTACATAAGCTTGTTCCCTTTAGCATCTTTTAGTCTGGAATCTTTAGTAAAGTATGGTACTTTATACTGTATTACTAACTAGGCTATACTGTGCTAACAGCAGCAATGCAATTTTTCTAGGTAACTTGATTACAGATGTGGCTTAAAGATTACCTTAAGTGCTATGAATATAAATGTTAAGTGCTACAAATATAAGTGATAAGCCAACTGTATTTAAGCAACCAAAACTTTACCTGCTACAAAGGTAGAACAGTGCACTCCCTACAATATATTACAAACCAAGAACTTAAAGCTGTTCCAAAGGCACCTGTTTCTCATAAGCATAAATAACACTCCAGATTAGGTTCCTGCTTCACAATTTCAAAGTCAGATCTTACAGTTATCCCAGGAATTAAAAAATGTAAAAAGAAACTTAAAACGACTCTACAAATCCTATCCAGTCAGCAAGGTGCAGCTTGGTAAAGACACAAGTGAGCTCACAGTATAAAACAAACAAAAAGCCACACAAATGAATCTCACAATGAACTCAAACAGAGGTAACCAAAACCAAGTTTTGACACTGTATAACAGAAAAGACTGGGATGAAAGTAACCAGGGCTTTGTGTCTTTAGTTTTCCTTTTCTGATTTAGAAAATAAGATCTGACTAGTAATTACTCTTAAAGGTAATTTTGTATTGGAATCATCTGGGAAAACTTATCAAGCTATACCTGCCCAGCTTCAACATCAGATTTACTCCAAGTCCCTGGGGTTATGGCTGGGTATTCTACATTTTTTAAAAAGCTCCATTGGTTAAGTCCTAAGGCAAGCTCTAAATTGAAACATATTAGACTTCATCAATCTCGACTCAGCATCAGAATCCCCCCAGTGACCATCCTAAAATATAAACGTCAGGACTTAAAGATTTTGACTGTATCAATTTGAGCTCCATAGCCATTATGACACAGACTCTTGTAATAGCCAGCGAACCAGATGATCCATTCCTATGGTCCTTTCTAACTCAAAAATCTCTAATGAAATAGGGGATGCAAGAGATGAAATGGGGGAAGGGGGGCTGATCTTAAGAAAGAACAATGGAATTCTACCTGTTTCCTCCTAAACATGAAGAAAAAAAAAAAAAAAAAAGTTACACCCCAAGCAAGTGAAGCAACACTTACCTATCCTGGAATAAGACTATGACTAGCCTATGTAGAAAATGAACTGGAAACTCCTCAGAAAGGGGGAAAAGACCACTTAGAAAGGTTTGCCCTAGCCTCAGAATGAAGTTTCTCTGGCTAAAAAAAACTGCTGAAAAATATTTTCTTCTCTCAATAACAGCATAAAACAGACTTCATAAACTTTACCTTGTCAAAGTAAAAACTATTCGCAAAAACCAGTTATCCTGCACACTATTCCCTTCTTAAAATAGTACATTCAACATCTTCCCTGCTTAAGAGCCCTGGTTACAGTTACACTGGTCTCATTATCTCCTAGAAAATGTCTGCATGTGTATGAGTTTGTTACCACTAAGAGGGAGGTTATTACAATATAGTTACTAGATAAATAAATGCAATTAAAGGTTGCAATACTCTTACTTCCTTTGTTCATACTGATTCTGCCCTTTAAAAATATTTTTATCCAAAATGTCACTAATCCTTTCAAAGAGCTTGTCAAATCCAAGTCCCATCTCCTTTCAAGAAAATGCCCCTGGTTAACTGGGCCCTACTTGTTTTATCTACATTACCAGAGTTTCTGAATCATTGGGATTATTGTCTTACATTCTGTATATTTGAATCTCATTTCCAGAGCAGAACCTTTGGGCCAATTCATTTATTATCGCCTCCATTTGTTTATTAACTTATGTTGAGCCCTCTAAAGACTTAGACAAAATACAAATAAATTTGAATCCCCCATATTCCCTAGCAGAATCATACACCAAGAAAGGAAATGTGTAACAATTGTTTTTTTGAGTTTTAGGTTAAAATTTTTTTTCCTTGAACAGGAATATTAAGTTTCTATTAATTACAGCCAGAAGCCTAAATAAGCCAATTACCGGTATAAAGTTACTCCCTCAATTTTTTTAGGTTAGAAGATAAGTCAGGGTGTAACAGTCACTATTTTCCAGAGAGAAAACTTTTTCCTTAAACCACTGAATAATCTCTTAAAATAAACACCTCTCTGAAAGACAACAAAAGCACTCTCCTGAGAGTTAAAAAGACCTGGTAGGGACCACTTATTCCAAATCATTTTATAGACCCAGAGAGGATGGAGGTTGAAGGTCATGTCAACAGGCCAATCCATGGCAGAACTAGGGCTAAACACTGGGTCAAACTCCTCATGTTCTTTCATTCACTCAGATCAAGCCATCAATTATCCACGTACTGACATTGTTTTAGGGGCTGGGAATACAGAGGAGAAGAAGAAGGAGAGACATATCCTTTTACCCCGGTAATCCTCATCCGAACCCATCCCTGAAAGTGCTTACATTCCAATCCTGGGGAAGACAGATAATAAACAATTTGAGTAAATAAATTTTATGTAGTACATGAGAAGGTGTAAAATGCTAAAGAAGAAAGGACAATGTGAGGATTAAATGGGAGTGGGCATCTCAGGGCTATTACTGCACTCTAAAATAGACCCCAAACTTAGAGGCCAAGATACAAAGACTGGGAGAGTCTCCCCATTCTTCACCACTGCTCAAGTCAAAACCAGGATCATGCCCAGGCCCCTAGGCCTAGAAAAATCCTATAAAAGGATCCAAGGAATTGGGTGGATCATAGCTGCATGCAGTCATAATATATCCTTATACATTATTCCTCTGTGGAAACATCAAGCTGTCCTACAGAAGTCAAAAAAAAGAAGGAAAAAAAAATAGTATAAACCAAAATGAAAAAAGGAAGAATTGGTAGAAGGAATTATGCTAAGCCTGATTATAAAACGGGGCAAGAGAAAGAAAGCAAAAAGGAAAGAACAGAAAAAACTCAAGCTGTAGACTTAATTGCTGCTATTTCAACAATTTCATATAATATATGGAACCAAAGTACAAGATAAAAAAATCACCGCTTAATTTATAACACAAAATTAAGATGCAATTTCACATACTCCCTCCCCTTTTCATTCTGAGTAGGTCAATCTTCCTTACCCATCTTAAGATAAATCAGTGGTCTCCCTGCAGATCAGTTCCACAGGAACCATGCTGGGCTACCTAGACAAGACATAGCTGTCCACAATGCCTTATAACCCTCTAAGATGGGAATGTCAACTGCTTTACATCACTTTTGAAGACAAAGGTGTATTTCTAGGCTTCTACTGTTCCCTTCAGCTCCCTTCCTACCAGAAACTTCAATGATCTTCCGCCTCTCATTCCCAATAATATGTCCATCCTCAGTAATTGCTATGTAATTTCACAGATCAGTCAGAAGAAATAAAAGAAAAATGGTATGTTTTGTATTAGACATGGATGTTGAAGGCTGTGTTAAGAAGTCTCCTTTAACAACAAAACCCATGTGGTCCCTGTGCTTTCCCCCTCAGTTTTATTTGGCAAGTATGAAATGTCAATAAATAAGCTCAAGACATATAATGAAGACTAAAGAACAGAACAGCAGAGTGTTAGAAAATGCTTTGGAGTCAGATAAATAGCTGTGAGTTCAAATTTAGCTCTGCCTCTTACAAACATGTAAGCTGTAAGATTTGCTCGGTGTACTAAACGAGAATACATGAACATACTTGTCTATGTACACACTCCAGGTACATATATTGTTCTCCTTTCTTATTCTATAAGACAAGGGAGCATCTTTAAAAAAAAAAGCTCAATGATCATGAAAATTAAAATAGTAAGGAGCAGTGTGCAGAGTAACTCCTAAACACTGTATTCTTTTTCTCAAAAAGCAACAGGAATCATTACTCCCAAAAGAAACTCTCAAGATTCTCTCAACCTAGAAGTTAATACTTAATTTCTGACAGGAAAGAAACTGGTAATCAACTAGTGGTAGTTCTCACAATACTTTATTTTTTTGGAATATGTCACTTTCAGAAAATTAAAGTTAACATGCTAGAGAGTAAATCCTTAAAAAGAAAAAGAGAGCTTCAGCCTCTTATTCCCCAACCTAAGACATGTTATAGCTCTACAGTTTACCACCAAGTCTAGATTCATCTCATGAAAAGGCCTGTACTACCCAGGCAATCCTAACAAATCTTAGGAGGATAGGAAATGGGAATATCAATCCACTTTACCAAAACACAGGCAGTTAAAAATTTTAGTAACTCAAAAAGGAGGCAAGCTCTTGGAAGCAACTAACCTGAGCAACAGTCAAATGCTTGTACCTCAGCTCTGTGCTCACATGTTTACTTGATTACAAACAAACTTTCTTCTCTGACGCTCCAATGGTTTACCTTTAGTTTTGTAAGTAATAGTAAATCACTCAGCACAGCGCCTGGCACGCAGTAAATGCTCAAAGACTTCTGTTATTATAGTGATAGGAGACCAAATGCACATTAATTTACCTTTGGGATGTATTTTATTGCTTACGTGTTATACAGGCTTGAACAGTATCCCTCCAAAATTTACGCAACCTAAAACCTATAAATGGATCCTTACTTGGAATTAGGGTCTTTGCAGACATCACTGGGTTAAAATGAGCCCTATTGTGGGCCCTAAGTCCCAATATGACTAATGTTCTTTTAAGAGGGAAATATGGGCCCAGACACAGAGAGACAAGATGCCCAAGTGAGGACAGAGGCAGAAACAGGAATGATGCTTTTTAAGGAGGAACACCAAAGACTACCAGCAACCACCAGAAACTTAGAAGCAGCAAGCAAAGATTCTTCCCTAGAATCTTCAAAGGGGGTGTGGCCTTCCCTCTATCCTGATTTTAGAATTCTAGCCTACAGAACTATAAGAAAACAAATTTCTGGTGTTTTATCACTCAATTTGTGCTATTACCCAAGAAAGTGTCCCAAGAAACTAATACATTTGTTTTAAACAGACATTGTATAAATACAAATGTTAAATAAAGTTGTCAGTTTTCAACATACTGCTTATTAGGATTATCATTCAATTTTTAAAAAAGATTTTATTTATTTATTTGACAAGACAGATCACAAGTAGGCAGAGAGGTAGGCAGAGAGGCAGGCAGAGAGAGAGGAGGAAGCAGGCTCCCCACTGAGCAGAGAGCCCGATGTGGGGCTCGATCCCAAGGCCCTGAGATCATGACCTGAGCCGAAGGCAGAGGCCTCAACCCACTGAACCACCCAGGCGCCCCTATCATTCAACTTTTATTCCTCCAATCAGAATTCTGTATCCAGATATTGTGTATCCAGACTGTAGACCAAAAAAATATATTACAATCTTGAATGCCTTTTTTTATAGACCATGAAAACAGAGGCTCAGGAAGGTTCAGTGACTTTTCTTCCCAAGCTTACATAGCTCTATGGTAGCAAAGACAGGACTAGAACAAAAGATTATTAATCTCAAGCCTGGCATATCTTTAATACATGATGTTTTGAAAAATAAAACTCCTGAAGAGTCAATATATGCATAAACTCCCGAATAAGCACTTTCCAGATATTTAGAAATACCTAAGACTTTTGAAAGTTTCCCCAAACTGCTGTCATTACTGCTGAGTTATGAGCCAAAGAATAAAACAGGAACCAAAAATGAATTAAGACTATCTTCTCTGGGGGCACCTGGGTGGCTCAGTCATTAAGCATCTGCCTTTAGCTCAGGTCATGATCCCAGGGTCCTGGGATCCAGCCCTGCTCCACGGTGAATCTGCTTCTCCCTCTCCTACTCCCCCAAATTGTGTTCCCTCTCTGTCAAATAAATAAATAAAATCTTAAAAAAAAAAAAAAAAAAAAAAGAAAAAAAGAAAATCTTCTCCCGGTGCTTGGCTGGCTCAGTCAGTGGAGTATGTGACTCTTGAACTCTGGGTTGTGAGTTCAAGCCCCACACTGGGTGTAGAGATTACTTAAAAAATAAAATCTTATGGGGCAAGAAATCCCACACACAACAAGTGAGACTGTAAACCGAGCTGCTGCGGAAATACTTCTCTGAAGTAGGTATCAAGAACATAAAAGTATCCATATGACTTAGCTAAAGATGTTTATTATGGTATGCTTTATGATTTTAATAAATGGCATAATTAAAACAGTCACCAAGAAAGGTATATAATGTAGCCAACTAAAATGCTTTCCCGGGGCACCTGGGTGGCTCAGTGGGTTAAAGCCTCTGCCTTCGGCTCAGATCATAGTCCCAGGATCCTGGGATCGGGCCCCGCACCAGGCTCTCTGCTTCGGGGGAGCCTGCTTCCACCCCACCCCCACCCCCGCCTGCCTCTCTGCCTACTTGTGATCTCTGTCTGTCAAATAAATAAAAATCTTTAAAAAAAAAAAAAAGTTTTCCCAAAAAAACAACTACAAGTGGAATTTTTGGAATAAAAGCTTAGATGATATATATGGGGGACTGCAGAACTTCAAACTCTCATTTTATCTTGTCAGTTGGTCATTCTTTTAACTTTTGGCTTACTAATTAAATGCATACAGGACACACAGTACAGCAATTTGGAAGGCAGGACAAAAAAGTGTTGTGACATGTATTTTTAAGAGCAACAGACTCTTCATCTAGCTAATACAAAAAAAAAATCTTGAAAGAATGTAAGCTCCACAAAAGTAGGATTTTTATTTTACCACACACCTCTCTAAAGAGAACAGTGCCTGGTACGCGGTAGGCACTAACCTATTTGCTAAATGTGTCTCTTTTCCATGCACATTTACCCCTCAGTCAAACCCAAAATGAGTAAGGGACTCTTTCCTAAGGTGATTTTTTTAAGAAGAAAAACTACCACAGTGTCACTATCAAAGATAAAAGTTCTTTGGTAAGAATCAGGACTCTGCAGACTGGAAGACACAAAATCCCAAACACCAATGTCTAATTTCACTGGAACAGTCTTTTAGGGAAAATCCCAATTTTCCTTAAGAAAGCAAGGGATGCTTAGTGGTAAAACAGAAACGCATCTAAGTAGAAAAGCAAGAGGATATCCTTAGCCATCATTGTTTTTCCATAAATATAACAAATAATGAGTTACATCAATGGCTTACATTTATATAGTCTCTTTTTTATGTTTCCTATTAGCCCAAATACAGGAACTGTTTAGTTCTAAACACAGATTCAATTTAATATTACATTTTAATAGTGTGGTCTGCACTATTCTAAACATCAGGCCCTTCAACAAACTAAACACTATATCAGATCATATTAAACTCTTCTCTTTGACCCAGTTACGAGTTCTTGAGGGATGGGGAAAAAAGGATAATGGTAATTTTTAGTTGGGCTGAAAAAGAACAGACATTTATCTCTTACCTTATTAGCACGTATCTGTTTGTAAATATCTGTTTGCTGCCGAATTCGATATTCCAAGTCAGAAACATGAGCCTGAAGCCAGTTCCAGCGGCTGACAATAGCTGCTCGGTCTGCAGCCCATCTCCATTCTGACCTGCGTCTCCTAAAAGGAAATAAACTGAGTGAAATTCAAGAGTAGCAGCAACATTTATACCAAATGGGTATGGGAGGATTTTAACATCTAAAGGCCCTTATGTTGCCTAGTCTAGTGCCAAGAAAAACCCAAGACTTAACGTATGTATATATGTATGTATGTCAATTACAGGACACACATGGACAAAATTTCACATATAGATATTTCCCAAATTAACTAGCTGAAACTGCCTTCTAGTATCCCAATCTTGTGGCAATTTCAGAGGAGACATAGAAATATTCTCAGGAGACAGAAATTTCTCAGGAGATAGAGAAATATTTTCTACTTCAACATAAAACATATATAAATAATGAAGATTATCAACACAGAAAATCCAAAAAAACACCACAAATTATTAAAGCAAAGAATTCAGCAAAACTGTCAAGACTGTCAAAGTGTTAGTATGTGCCAACAAGTAGAAAATATTCATTTTTATAAAAAGCACTATTCACAGCACCAACTTATGCTAACTTGATACATACAAGATATTTAGAGAAATAATAAAGCCTGAAAACATAAAGACTTATAAAAATGAGACACAAGGCGCGCCTGGATGGCTCAGTGGGTTAAAGCTTCTGCCTTTGGCTCAGGTCATGATCCCAGGGTCCTGGGCTCTCTGCTCAGCAGGGAGCCTGCTTCCCTTCCTCTCTCTCTGCCTGCCTCTCTGCCTACCTGTGATCTCTGTCAAATAAATAAATAAATAAATAAATAAATCTTTTAAAAAACAAAAAAACAAAACACAATTTTTTCTAAGATGACAATTTTCACATATGTATAAATTCAAATAAGTCCCAACCAGATTCCCTACAGGGTTTTTAATGGAAACACATAAAAAGATCCAAAAATTCACAAGGAAACCAGCAATAGCGAAATTCTAAAGAAAATATGATGGAAAATGGCAACTACAGACTTACTGTAAACCCATAACAATTAAAGCAATATCTAGAAAGACAAAAAGACCACTGAGACAAAATACAAGGCCTCAAAACTCAGAACTGGATATATAAAAGGGATGACATCCGTTATCAGTGGGGAAAGACTGAACTATTCAATGGATAGTTGAATGGCCAGCTCTTTACACAGAAAAAAGTAAAACTAGTTCCCCTCATCATCATATAATTCCATAATTATGGAATTCCTAAATCTGAAAAGCCAAACTGAAAGAAAAATATCTTTGGAAGGATTCCTTAAGACACAAAAAACATCTTAGCTAAATTTTAACATACAACAAAAGATTTAATAAAGTTAAAGGCAAGCCGCTGTTTGGTAGACGATTATCTGTAACACACATAACTGAAGATTAAATATCAGAATATAAAATAGAACTCCAACAAAGAGATTAAAAAAACAGACAATCTAATAAAACAATAGAAAATTCATGTGAGAAATCCAAATGGCCAATGAATACACAAAAATACGCCATACCTTGTTAGATTTTGGTTAAAATACTAGTATTAGGTCAAGTATTAGGAAGCTATTTCAATCGCAGACTGGAAAAACCAAGCTTTTTAAGATGTGGAGAATAGCAATTCATATACTGCCGGTAATAAAACCTGGCACACCTGCTTCTGAAGGCTAATTTGGAAATATATGGCTAGACAGAAAAATGTGATTACCCAACCATCATGAAATTCTATTTCTGAGAACACTTGCACATCTGCATGAAGAAAGAGATTCATTGCAATAGTTTCTAACAGCTAAAAGTTACAATCTAATTTGCTAAAGTAGGAAAATAAACTAAGAAATAAGTTGTTTGAGATACACACAAGTAGTAAAAGAATTTAAAGGAATACTGCTTATTAGTAAGTATTGTATGTATCAACATGACTGAATCTCAACAACACGGAATGGAAAAGTTGTAAGAAAACTAAAAAAACATAAACATACAATAAGGAATGTTGCCAATACATAAATAGTAATAGTAAAGTATAGAAATATGCGTAAAACTGATACTCAACAAAGTTAGGATCAGGGTTCTCATCACCTCTGGGAATGGGAATGAAGAAGCTGGATTTTAGCTCTACTTATAATGTAATGTGTGATTCCTCTTTCAAAACAAAAGTCTGGGGCTCCTGGATAGTCCATATGGTAGAGCGTGCAACTCTATCTTGGGGTGATGAGTTCGAGCCCCATGTTGGGCATAGAAATTACTTAAGAAGAAATACCAAAAAACCCTTAAAAAATACAATAAAAATAAAAACAAAAAGTTTCATGGAAATCTATGACAACATTTTAACATTCCTTAAATATTAGAGGGGTATGTGGCACCTGGTATATTCTATAATCAAAGTATTTCATAATCTTCCATAAAATTCTTTTCTAAGAAAGCAGAAGCAGTCACACTGACTGTAGCCCCACCTCCAATCAGGATATACATACTCACTACTAAAAATTTTTAAATGGCTGTAAGTGAACTCTAAGAGTCTACTGATGAGATTAAAAAAACAAAAAAACATGTCAGGGTGCCTGGGTGGCGCAGTTGGTTAAGCTTGTTCAGCTCTTGGTTTCAGATCAGGCCCCAATCTCAAGGCTGTGAGATGGAGCCTCTCCTCAGGCTCCAAGCTCAACGTCTGCATCTGCTTGAGACACTCTCCCTCTTCCTCTGCCTCTGCCCTTCCTCCTGCTCTCTCTCTCTAAATTAAATAAATAAATCTTAAAAAAAGAAAAAAATGTCAATAATGACAGAACACATCTAACCACAGCAGGTTTAGAAAGGAGTTAATAATTATACCATTATAATTAAGACCAAGGTTAGCAATATTTTACTTTTATTTTATATGATCCAAAAATAAGCCATTCAAGCCAACCACTGTGACAAAGTATTATCCAATTATTTCTCTTTTAGAAAGAAGGGATTTTACAGTTCCCTAACCCTGATAAAATCAGTACGAGATGTAAAGAGACTTTTTTAAAAAAGTCTAATTATCTGGGTGCCTGGGTGGCTCAGTGGCTCAAGCATTTGGACTCTTGATTTCACCTCAGGTCATGATTTCAAGGTTGTGAAACTGAGCCCCAGGTCTGGCTCTGGGTGGGCTCCCTGCTGGGCATGGAGCCTGCTTAAGATTTTCTCTCTCTCTCTCTCCGGTCCTCTCCCGCCCTGGCTCCACCACCTCTCTCTCTTTCTCTCATTAAGAAAAGTCTAATTATCTGGTTTAATGTTGGCTGCAGTTCTAGTTCTAGCCCAAATCAGGAAAGAACCTCAAGAGGTTAAATATAATCTCTGGATCATTCCTGAACTATAAAAATGCCCCCCCCCTTTTTAATAAGAGGTAGTTAGTTAACCTGCATATCAAATTTCCAACTTTCATTCCTCTATGAGGTTCACCTTCCTATCCTGCTAAAAATCTCTTGGTTTTGTAAGTTCATTTCATTCATTCCCAAAGCTACCACAGCACGAAATGCCCATTTACCATATCATGACTGGGTTACTCCAATAAACCTTGGCTACTACTACTCGTTATGTAAGTTATACACTACTTTTCCTAACTAAACTCGCCTCAAACCTCATTAACTTCCTGTCACTCTTATGTGTAAGGAACCATACACCTCCCATGGCTTCTTTTCAAATCCCAAGTCTTCAAGAAAACAAAGTATAATGGAAGTCAAATACTGTAAAAGCAATTCAAAGACAAAAACTGATTAGTACAATTAACACAATGTTCATTTAATGACAGTTTATTCACAAATTGTTTTAACAATGGACAGTGGCTAGCCAAAACAAAATCCTAATGTTGAAAACTAAGGTAAAGGAAAGAAAATTTCGTGGCAAATTTACAGTGCTTCCTCCTTAGGCACCCTTGATGGACAAAGAATCCTAGCAGTCTCTACCAGTGATCCTGAACTTGATCCATAAGCTTTCTCATGACAGTGTTCCAGGATACCAAGCACTCTTAATTGGCAAGAAAGATGAAACCTATTTATTATCTCTGAATTTAGATACATCCTAACCAAAAGAATTCTTTTTTTCCCCTTCTTGTCTGATATCAAGGGGTCGAAAAAAGGGAAATAAACCCAAACACTTTAAAATCCGTTTGAAACTCTGAGACTAAAACAGAGAAGAAAATTACTTAAAACATTTCCATTCACAAGAACTTTGACAAGTACTATTTTTGATATTAAAGAACAGCCCTTTTAAATTTTCTTAAGGTAAAAACTAACAAGCCCACTCCACAGGTATTCCCCTAAATATCAATAACAAACTGAACTTCCTAATAATATTTTTGGAAGTTGGCTAATAAACTCATTAAGGACGGGCAGCACCAAATTATGAATAGTTTTCATTCTACAAACACAGTTGGCATTTGACAGTTTAGAATTGGAAGTGATTTTCAATGGAAAGTTTGCCACAATGTTGTAATGTAATCAATGAAAAAATGAAAACCCCACTCCCCCTCCAAGTGTCCAAAAAGTTCTTGTGTGGTTTTAAGAGTCTGAGAGAGAGCATACCTGCACCGCGCGCGCGCACACACACACACACACACACACACACACGAGTGGGGTTGGAGGGGCAGAGGGAAAAGCAGATTCCCTGCTGAGGAGGGAGACTGATGGGGCTCCATCCCAGGACCCTGGGATCATGACCTGAGCCGAAGGCAGATGCTTAACCAACTGAGCCAGCCAGGCACCCCAGTATCTTGTGTTGAAAATACCAGCAAAATGGGTAGAAAGCCAAACTATTAGCAAAAATATACAGTTAACAAATCTGAGGTAGCTATGAAGATGATACCAGACTCCAGTGACAGAACAGAACACCACAAAATATTATTTTAAGAATAAGATCTTCACATCTCCTATAACAAATACAACATGCCATAGAAATTCAGTTTACTTGAGGGAGAGGTGGATTCCCCCCAATGTTCGAAATGTAAATTTATTACTCTGATAATTTACAGATCAAAGAGCTATTGATTTAATATTAGTCATAGACTTCAAAAAGAACACATGACTTAAGGTTGTATAGTGATAATTACATACTGAATTGGTTTCTAATGTAGTCCTTGTGAATGATTAAGAAGAAGATACAAATTCCAACACAGATAAGTCTTTGAATTCTCTCATTGCTTATTCTGTGCTAACAATTAGTGAAGTAATTACTTTAACTAACTTTTATTGCCTATGCAGGACACTAGAATACCTACTAAACTATTATTCTGCTGTGTACTACTTCATTCCAGTTTGTACCAAAATGTTTGTCTACACCTACCAGGCTACTGCCTGAGAATTCATCTTAACTCCTATTTTGCCCCTCACTTTTGTAAACATATTTGTAAATATGCTTTCTATGTGCTATATAAAAATCCATTAAAATTTTACATTATGGATTGATTTTTGGTTACCTAAATGCAGGAAGATACAGTACCAATGTTTCCTTTGGTAATACCACATGAATAATACATTTTAATGTTGCCAGCTATGTACCAGTATTTAGTTGTATAAAACAGCATATGCTGTATAAATAGATTCTTTTTAGAGGGTTAAGAACACTATTACCACATATCTAGAACTTAGGGTATTTTACAGATCCAAGAATATAAAATATTTATGCCACTCACTTGAACAAAAAAAATCATTTCCTCTAAAAAAGCTCATATTTATAAAACACTCTGAAACTACAAAGTGGAAAACACTTAAAAATTTAGGGTTCAGTTTACATGTTGGCCAATGTAGAAAACGAAAAAGTGATTTCTGTCTTTAATTTTCTAAAATCATCTTGAATGGTAATGTTAATAGAAATGTTTCAGTAGAAGAGGAGGAACAGATCAGCACAGGGACTTTTATGCAAGGAGATTTAACCTCAAATGTGGCAGCCAAGGTCCTCTTATTTTTATTACATATTAGGAATTGTACACTGAATCCTCAAAGGTGTCACTGAGAAAAAAAACTTTTCTATTGCACCATGAGAGGTAATGATCTGATTCACTTAACTCAGAGGTGATTACCACTGATTTTACTAAAATAAAAGCATTAAGGAATTTAATTTCTGCTAAGAGAAAAACAAGAATTTGCAAAATTACTAGTATATCAACTTCTATTTGATAAATGCTATCTTCAATGCCTACAGAACTGCCACAGACAGCAGAGGAATAAGCAGCAGTGACAGACACTTCCTCTTCCTCAAAGATAAACTACAGCAAAAGCTGAATTATCTAAAAAGAACAGTAAAGCTAGGCACTGAACCATGTCATACTTGACCTACTGCTGTCTTTAACAAAATCACCTAACTTCTACTCCAAGATGGAAAATCTGTTAATCTAGCAGAACAGAACAGTGCTGGTTTATATTACTTTTCCCTGATCTGGGGGGGAAGGAAAAAAAATATATATATATATATGGCTGTAGGACCAGACACAGTATGTGTATACACACACACAGTATGTGCATATAATATATATATATATGGGAGGAGGCAGGAGGGGCGGGGCAGAGAGAGAGGGAGGGAGAACCATATATTATATATAGGAGGGAGCAGGAGGGGCGGGGCAGAGAGAGAGGGAGGGAGAATCTCAAGCAGGTCCATGGTCCCAGCATGGAGCCTAAAGCAGGACCTGATCTCACAACCTTGTGATCTAAAAATTTTTTTAAAAATCTCATTAAACAACAATGAATAGGTTAGAAAGACCTGAATGGTGGTAATTCCTTTTCAATTCTGATTGATTCCAGTTTTTTCACTTTATGTAGAAAAATTTCTATTAAAAAAAAATTAAAAGTAAAATGACTATCTACAGCCAAATTACATAGCACTATGTTGAAAAACTGGCACAAAAATTATTTTAGAGTTCTGTGCTACTTCCAAGTGTGCAAGAAAGTCCAAGATAGGGGCGCCTGGGTGGCTCAGCGGGTTAAAGCCTCTGCCTTCAGCTCAGGTCATGATCTCAAGGTCCTGGGATCCAGCCCCACATCAGGCTCTCTGCTCAGCGGACAGCCTGCTTCCCCCTCTCTCTCTGCCTGTCAAATAAATAAAATCTTTAAAAAAAAAAAAAAAAAAGAAGGTGGATATTTAGGTTAAAAAAAAAAAAAAGGGGGGGGGGAAATAAAGTCCAAGATACCTAGGTTCTGAAATCTCCGGGTTATTTACATGACTTATAAAACCAAAAGAATAAAGTAAGTAAAGTCGAGATCATCCCTGAGCAACCAGAGCATATAAGTAAGTTGCTAGATTCACAGTAACCAGGTTAAGAGTCAGGGTCACAAGAATAGAAAATCCCGACATTACTGAGAGCCACTTAAAAAAAAAAAAACGTTAAGTGTTTACCACCTAGCTTAAAAGCAGAATGAAATGACCAGGTGAAGAAGCAGGAATACAGGTTCAAGCCAAGTTCTCACTTTTATTTACTTTAAGTGATTACAGACATGAAAACTGACCTCTGGAAATAACAGCAACATCTGCCTCATGGGAATGTGGCATTCATAAATGATATAATCCTAACTGCAAAATACAATCTGTGTATTAGAAAAGATTAAATAAACATAACCTTGGAGTCCAATTCTATACTGTAAAAGATACAAAAGAAGGGAAAAGAGGAAAAATAAACCTCCAAGAAGCAGAAAAATACAGGAAATAGATGTTTTCAGTTAGCAACAGACTTAAGTTTGAGTGCTGGGCTTCAGACTCATCCAAAGAAGGTCCACACTAAACAGCAAAACTAAAGTACAGCTGACCCTTGAATAACATGGGGGTTTGGGATGCCAAAACTTAATTACTAACTGCCTGCTGTTGACTGGAAGCCTCACCAAATAACAGAAACAGTCAATTAACACATATTGTATATGTTTTATGTGTTATGTGCTACATCCTTCCAATAAAGCTAGAGAAAATATTAAGAAAATCATAAGAGAAAATACATTTATAGTACTGTATCAAAAAAAATACCACATACAATGGACCCTCCCAGTTCAAACATGTTATGTTCAAGGCTCAACTGTAGTTCATTAGAATAGATAATGTATTCAGCAACAACTTCAATGACATTACCCTCTGCCCAAACTTACAGAGATGGAAGAAATAAAATGGGGGAGGGGGGCGGCAAAAAGTCTATCATCAAATATCCTTCATGTTTTGCCTGTACAATAAAAACTTCAATGAGAATGAGTTTAAGAAGCATTTTGTATCTGTCATTCTATTATCAGCTTTCTAGAGAGGTCTATAGTAACAGGAAACCAATCTATGAGAGCCAATTCTAAACTTCCAATTAATTCATCCTCATAAAGACTCCAGGGTGGTGGGTGAGGGTGGAGGTGGGGGTTTTGAATAGTTAACCCTGTTGTCCTAATGCTTAAATAAGATTAACTCCAAAACTGTAAAGAGATTTGTGTGTTTTGGCAAATTATTTAAGCCAAACTTTCAGCCACCATCAACTCTTCCTCTTGTCTGCCACCCCTACCCCAGTGCCAGTGCCATTTAATAAATATATAAGTACCTGTTATTTATTACCAGAGATTATACCAGGCGTTGAGGATACAGTAATAACAAACAAGAACTGTGGCTCATTAAGCTTAGAGTTTAATAGGCAATACAAATGTTAATAAACAGTCATGTAAAACGTGAGAGAAGAGATTACAACTATGACATCGGATCTGGACTGAGGGATGTAGAAGACTTCTCTGTAGTATAAACATTTAGCCTAATAAACTCCAAAGAATAAATCAGGATGTGGACATGCAAACTTGCTGGGGATGAGAGGTCCGGGGGGGGCAGGGGGGATGTGAAGATGCACAAAAGATACTGGGGACTGTGGTGTGTCTTAAGAAATGATATGTATACAGGTTCTGTAGCTGGAGCTCAACCAGTAAACAAGGAGAAGAATAACTGGAGTTGACACTGAATATAGGAAGGTAGTAGGGTCAGATCATACAGAACTCTGTAATCCATGTTAGTTTTATGAAACAGTATTACACAGCCCTGGTCTTGGCCTATGTTCTTGCATTTACCTTGGACTCTTTTTAAATGAAAAATCTCAAATACAAGCTAACAGATAATGAACTCCCACATAACCATCATTTAACTTAATTATTATTAACTCTTGGCCAGTCCTATCTCATCTATAACATCTACCCCCAATCCTTGTGGATTAATTTTGAAGCCAATCCTAGCCATCAGATCAGTACATCTGTATGTATTTCCATATGTATCTCTAAAAGGTACATTCACTTAAAATATAGTATACTATATACTGTGCTATATTTACACACATACACTACACTATATACTTCCATAATTTAAAAAACAGTAATTCCTTAATGTCAAATATCCAGTTGTTGGTCAAATATTCTGAACTGTCAATTGGTTTCTCCAAAGTGAAGATCCACACACTGCATTTGGTAATAAATCTCAAATCTGTAAAAGATTTCCTCTTTTTCTCCTTGCAATTTATTTGTAGAAGACATAGAACTATCTGTCCTTTAGAATATCCCACATTTATTTTTATCCTTGTCCCAAAGTCCACACTTTTGAACTTTATAAACTCTATCTCTAAAGTACTTTTAGTTTGTTATTTAGTGTTTAGTACAGATCAACAAATAAAATATTTGTACTTTTGTACATTTAATTTTTACATGTTTAAGACTGAGGGAAGCCTGGGTGGCTCAGCTGGTTAAGCGTCTGCCTTTGGCTCAGGTCATGACCCCTGGGTCCTGGGATCCAGTAGCAACAACAGGCTCCCTGCTCAGTGGGGAGCCTGCCTCTCTTTGACTGCTGCTCCCCCTGCTTGTGCTCTCTGACAAATAAATAAAATCTTAAAAAAAAAAAAAAAAAAAAAAGACTGAGAAAAATGACCGAGATATGTACTAAGACACACCCACCCTTTAAAGATTTAAGATACTTCAAACTCTTCTCAATGTCCATTTGTCAGACTTTTTATTAATCGGTAACATTTACGTAATATGTACTCTGCCAAACACAATAAAACAAAAAATGTACTAATTCTCCAACACAGCCCCTGAGCAGCAGTACTCAGGTCAATCTGTTTGTCATAACCAACTCAGGTTTCCAGCCTGAAAATATCCAGAAGCACCCACCTCCCTCTGGGGAAAGCTTTCCCCTGGGGAACTATATCTCAGAATTCATTACTGCGTATTCTTCAAGTTTAATGTGATCATTTTATTTTGTTATTTATGTGTTCTTTATTTCCAAAGTCATGTCATGAAGACTTTGACTGGTCTTCAACTAGTTATCCATGCCTCTTTCCTACCACATGTTTTAACTGCAGATCAATTTTCAGTGATATCTACATATATGTAGTTCATGAATAAGGAATTCCCAAGAAATTTTAAAAATATGAGACTGATTTAGCAATGGCTTGTACTGCTTAATTTTCAAACTGTTAAAACAAAAACAGAAACACCCACCTAACTGAAGCTTAAAAGATCCAGAAAGCCTTTGACACACACACTGAAGTGTTCCAATGGAGAAAAACACAGCATGACAAAGAAGGATGGAAGTAGCAGTTCTCCTTGGCTGGCTGTAGGACCAGACACAGAATCTGAGCATGAAGATTTAGAACAAAACACTGGCCTAGTTACTGTGTCTTTTTTAGAAAATAGGACTCCGTTATGTTTTAAGAATAAAGCAAAATGACAAAGTTAATACTGAAAGACTCAGTTATTCCAAGAACCGCTATCCCAGAGTTGGCTCCTTCAGAGTGAACCAATCAATTTTCTGTCTACTTTTTTGCCTACAGAGTCATCTTTTTGGAGTGGATTTCACTTTAGAACCTTTTTTCAAAATTCAAACTGAGGTTAGAAGATTCAAATTCTATATATGATATTAATCCCTCCTTTAAAAATCCTGAATAGTTAAATAATCCCAACTGTTCAAGAGCTGTAAATTAAAGTTTAAGAGTAGCTATTATTTGATCTAGCTCACTCACCTAAGCAAGAGCCTGACAAGGTGCGTATCTTACAACTTAAAGTTCTTATTGTAAGCAGCAGGGGGCTTAGACACTTTCAAAATTATCACCACACTGCAACTAAAACTGAAAGAAAACCAATCTCTTATCTTCAGCATTTCCCAGGTTCCCAGCCGTGGGCCTGAAAGTAGAGGAGCAGAAAAGCACAAAATATTGACAAAAAGGAGGAAGGAGGAGGAAGGACACCACCACTTACTCCATGGGAAAGAACTTGTTTCTGGCTATCTCTAGAATAATCAAAGGAATCTATGAATTCAGCCCCTCAGATTAATTAATAACAGGATTTCTACAGAGAAACATTTTCTAATCACTTTAAAAACAAAAATACAACTTGTTAGAAAGAATATGGTATAGAGAGTGAGTAAACACTAAATTCCAAATCCTGGCCCTGCCATTTATTTAGCTAGCTATAATCAGGGTCAGCTAACTGAAAGAAGAACCAACATTCTTATAAAAGCTCAACTTCAGGAGTGGTGTTCCGACTTTACTGTGTGTAAGAAGTATGTGAAAGTTGAAATGAGCCCCAGGGACTTGCATGAAAAGAAGCCTCCTGGATAGTTCTTATGCAAGAAATGTGCAAGACCATACTTTGAGAAACAGTACTCGGAGCTACTGGGGTTTAAGCATTAAAGGACACATCTTGAAGAAAATGAAGCTGAATGAAAAATCAATTTGTTAATTAATTTATCAGTTCTTAAGATAAACAGAAGAACTTCTGGTCCAGGCAATACAGTGTAGACACAACTATAAACCCTGGAAATTACGCTCTGAAATGTGGGAAAAAGAAGGTCAACTGGTTAGGGACCTCAGGACTGGAAAAACGACAGAGTAACAGGGCATCTAAAATACCCCATTCAGTAGAAGGTAACCCAAGCCTAGCATTTCCTAACTTCCAACCTAGCAACAAAAGTGGCCTGGACAGGCTCATCACTCCCTCTGAAGGAACAGGAATACCACCCACAATACCAGGTAAGCTCTGCAGCAACAGAAAGAGAAGGATCAGGAGGAGGTCAGCTAACGATAAGAGGCCAGAGAAAATATTATTGCCACATTTCTCTCTTTCCCTTTTACAACAGAGATTCATTCTATCTAATCTCTCTCCCCCATTATCTCTTAGATCCAAGTTCTCACCCCTACTACTGCACTGAAACGGCCATTCAAGGTCACCAATGACCTCCACTGTGCTAAATCCACTTCTCAGTCCTTATCACTCTTGACATATCAGCAGTATCCAAACAGGTGATCACTCTCTCCTTCTTAATATTTTCATTTGTCTTTCAAAAAACATCCTAGTAACCTGATCTTTTTCTTGCCTTTTTGTGAGACTCCAACTGCCCACACCTCTCAGTCTTCTCTCCTACACTCACTTCCTAGGGGATCTTATCAAATACCATAGTTTAAGTACTGGCTATGTTTCTGACTCTCAAATTCTTATCTCTAGCCAAAACTACTCCTCTGAATTCCAGATACACCTGCCTACTTAACAGCATTTGAAGGTCTAAAAAGCATCTCACATTTACTATGCAAAACTTATACTCCCTCTTCCCCATCATTTATACCATTCCAAACCTGCTTCAATTGAACTGATCTGCTTAGAGGCTTAAAACAAAACCCTCTGTTATCCTTAACTTCAGACCCCTTGCCCAACCCCCTCACAGACACAAATTCAGTCTATCAGTAAATCTTACTGGAACTATTTTCAAAATATGTGTAGCACTCACAAACACTTCTTGCCATTCTCATTGTTACTTCTTTGGTCCATACAGCCCAGATTATTGCCAAGAGCCTCTTAAACAACGGTCTGGCTCTCATCCTCGACTGAATTAATTCAGGCTATTCAGCATCAATACAGCAGCCAGAATGGCGTACAAAAGAACAAGTTAAAAGACATCACTCCTTTCCCCAGTATCAATTCTGGTTGCTTCCTATCTCTCAAGATAAAACAAAACCAAACCTTCCAAGTTCCTTGCAATAACCTGTATGGCCCCAAATGGTCACGTATCACTTACTACCCACTCTATCCCAGCTGCTTTTATTTTTTATTATTATTATTTTAAAAAGATTTTATTCATTTATTTCACAGACATAGATCACAAGTAGGCAGAGAGGCAGGCAGAGAGAGAGGAAGGGAAGCAGGCTCCCTGCTGAGCAGAGAGCCCGATGTGGGGCTCTATCCCAGGACCCTGGGATCATGACCTGAGCCGAAGGCAGAGGCCTTAACCCACTGAGCCACCCAGGCACCCCTATTTATTATTTTTTTAAATATATATTTGAGAGAGAGAGAGAGAGAGAAAGCATGAGAGGGGAGAAGGTCAAGAGGGAGAAGCAGACTCCCCATGGAGCTGGGAGCCCGATGGTGGGACTCAATCCCGGACTCTGGGATCATGACCTGAGCTGAAGGCAGTCGCTTAACCAACTGAGCCACCCAGGCACCCCTCAGTCACTGCTTTTATTACTGTACACTGAACATGCCAGTTATGCTATCAACCAGAGAGCCTTTTATTTGGTATCCCCAAGGTGGACATCCTAACTGTCTTCGGGTCTTTTCCTCGTAAGTTACTTCAATGAAGCCTTCCCTCTTCCCCGAAAAAATACATTCTCTCTCTCTCTTTCCTTCCCTCCTCATGTAAAATAGTTTATCTATCTTACTTGTCTGTCCCCACCACACACATACAAACTAAAACCCCCTCTAGAAGAGTAGGGACTTTTGTTTACTACCACATCCCAGATGTGATGTAGCAGTAGTAGGCAGCCAAACATTGGCTAAGAGGGAGGGAGGAAAACAGGAAGGGGAAGAAGGAAGGACAGAGGTTAGAACTATGATTCCAACTTTTCCTTGTAATACCTAAAACTAAAGTAATCCTTTAGTGAAGCAAACCTCTTTCTCATAGGGTACCAAGAGATCCCCATAAGCCATTCTGCCTCTCTTGACCAAACCAGAAGACAAAACTGTAGTCCACGCTCTTAGTCCAAGTCTACACAGACCAAGGAAAATATTACAAAATGAAAACAGCCAGTAAGGTATTTATTTGATCCATATTCTTAACGCCAACGGTATACAACTTGAATGCTTACTGAGGATACTATAAATGTTTCACATGCTTTTACAAATAAAACAAACTTCTTACATCTCAATTCACACACTCTTTCAAACCATTTCCTAGATAGATAGAATCTTAAATTGTATGACATATATATGCTATTCTATTTCAAAGTTTCCTTGGCAACTTTTGAACATTCCTCCACACGAACTTAAACTATTCTGTTAGGTTCTTCTTTACCATATGGTATATAAATCCACTCTCCACCCACCCCACCCATTAAGAATTAATTTTTAATGACCTAGTCAGCCCTCAGAGGTCAAATCAGCTTGCAGTAAAAAAAATGACTGGACGCACAAAGAAAGACATTTTCCATGTCCTAATAATTGTGAGATACCAGTAAGTAGAGCTATTCATTACTGCACTAAGCACAATACCTAGCATATTGTTAAGTGCTCAATACATGGTAGGTGCTGCTGCCTTTAGTATTTCTGACTACCACACCTGACTGAACTAAGCTACCACAAGATGCTCTGTGCCCTTCCATCTAATGACAAACATTTGTTTTGGTAAATGTGTATTCCTTAAACTTGAAAACAGGAGCTTGATACCAACGATCTTTTGCATTGGCGGGAGTGAAGGTGATGAAGGAAATGGCTTCACAGGCAGATTCTATAGTGGTTCCTCACTGGAAAAAAAGCGATGATAAACTCACCCACAAACTCAGGGTCATTGACAAGTAACTACAATAATTGCTCATCTTAACTCAGCAAGAACCTCTTCTTGCAACACAAAAAGACTCCAAGCACACGGGAAAAATTTTTTATGTGCTCCTAAAATAATGGCAATACAGCTATGTTAAGAGTCGATGATTTTCAACAGGTTTACTAGAAAAAGCAGTGATCATATAATATGGAGCTCTTAAGTTGTATTTCATTTTACTCATGTTTCCTTTTAAGTAACACAAATTATAAAAATGACAAATGTAGTGCTTACCATATAACAGAACAGTGCACATCACATATATTAATTCATGTAACTTAAAGACACTCAAATAGCTATTATTATCATTATCACCCCATTATACACCGATGAATTTAAGGAAATTAAAAAAGGTTGAGAAATTTGTCCAAGTTCACACTGCTGCTGTTAAGAGCACAGAGTTCTGGCCCAGAGTTCTTGTTCTTAACAGCTGGAATAGTATACATTTGAATATCCATTGCCATAATCACTTTTTCAGAAATCATGCTTAATTCACTAAGGAAAGGCTCAATTTACTCCTTTCCCTTAGTTATAAAACTCATACAGATTTCCTAAGTCTCTTGGTCAGCTTCTTGAAGATGCCAAGTCTAAATCTAAATTGCTCTCTCAAAATGTGCCAAATACTGTAAAACTGAAAGAAACCTCGGAGGTTATCTCTAAGCATCTCAACTTTTTTTAAATAGTAAAATGAGGCCCAACAGAGTAAATGACTTTGCTAGCATCAAAAGGCAATCCAGTCAGTGAACCTCTTTAAGATTTTATGTATTAATCTAGAAAGTGAGAGTGAGAAAGAGAGAGAGAGAGAGAGAATGTGCCTGGGGGTGCACATGAGAAGGGGGAGGATCAGAGGAGAAGCAGACTCCCCAATGAAAGGGGGGACTGCCCATGACCTGAGCTGAAGGCAGGCACTTAACCAACTGAGCTACCCAGGTACCCACAGTCTGTCAACCTCTTAAACCAAGTCTCAAAAAAGATGATCAGAAGAGCCTAGCACTCCAACATGAGTGAAAAGTTACATTCTGATTTTTTAGATTATTTTGGCTTAACTAATTTGTACAGGTAACTATGACTCACAAGTCCTCTTTTTAAAATTCACCAACTGTTTTACAGACTCAGAAATAAGACCTGTCAGTATGACCATCTTTGACATTTTCCTCCTAATAAAAATATATAAAATTAAGACCAATGATATATTCTGAGAAATAAGGAGCCATGTAAGAGAAAAAGACACACTGTCCAAATGGCAACATCTATACTGAACTAATAAAGAATTCCACCATTAAAGGAAGTCAGGCTTCCAATCTATTCTATACTTGCATGGGCCTCAAGTTTTCTCACTTGCAAAATTATTTCTAGGGTCCTTCTAGGTCTAAAGTTCCACCCATCTTTGCTCATTGTCACATTATGAACAGGAAACACAACATTTTGCTCCCAGTTTAAGGTATGTTTGTATGTCCTGCAAAGAAGGTACCTACTAATGAATAACAAACTAAAATAACTGGTAGAAATAACTTTGTCTCTCTAGTTATTAGCTTTTATGAAGTAACTTATCTTTATGCCAAGGAGTTCCTAAACTATGAACTATACACCTGTCAATTTGTTTACTGTTAAGCACCCTGGGCCTAGAATTGGCCTAAACAGACTCTACGCAACCCAACACCTAAAACTAGAACATCTACCTGAACTGGACTGGTTTTAGTATCAAAAAAATCTTATTCTTAAATATGAATTCTAAAGAAGGAAGAAAGATACAGATATCTTAACTTGCAAAACCAAGACTGGAAAAAAATATATCTGATGTTCTTAAGCACAGAACCATCAAGCTCCCCAGAGGAGTACTACATTTTTGATAGTTTATAATAATGTTTCCCCAGACAGTTTAGTTATAACCACATGTTAACCTTTTCTTACAACCTCGTAAGCAAGAGAAAATATCTCCAATATCCCAATTCAATGATAATTCTTGATAAGAATGTTTAAAAGGAAAAGAGAATGGCAAACCATTTTTAAACCACTTTAAATTAGACAACAAAATGAAAACAATGCCCCTCATAACTGATAATATATGAGTTATCATAAATGATAACTCGTAAGTTATCAGACTCTTGACTGACAGCTGACAAGTCAACTTCCTGAGTAGATAACTAGGTTGGAAAAACAAATCTTAATCCCACTAAAAAACTCTTCTGACAACTGTTTTAGCATTTTAATAGAAATGTTAATTTCTTCTCAGAAGGAGGTTATAAATTTCATCACATACAAGCTTCTGTCTGGATAAAGCTTGAGAGCAATTTTTCTTTTACGGTCTCTCCTTTTAATTTAAGACACTCTCTAAAGATCTGTCCAGGGGTGTCCAGGTGGCTCAGTTAAGAGCTGGAAAACTCCATTTCCGCTCAGGTTGTGATCTCAGGACTGTGAGATCAAGCCCCATGATGGCCTCCACACAGGGCACGGAGCCTGCTTGGGATTCTCTCTCTTCCTCCGCCCTCTGAGCATGTGCCCGAGCAGGGGCTCTCTCTCTAAATAAAATAAAGGTCTGTCCAGGGAAAGGTCCATCTCAGAACTTTTTTTTACTAAAGACCACAAACTTGCTCCACCATTTTTTTTTTTTTTTTACAACACTTGTTTTTATAAGGTAAGCAGAATTATTTCAAAGAATAAAAAGTTTACAACAGGGGCGCCTGGGTAGTTCAGTGGGTTAAAGCCTCTGCCTTCGGCTCAGGTCATGATCCCAGGGTCCTGGGATCGAGCCCCGCATTGGGTTCTCTGCTCAGCGGGGAGCCTGCTTCCTCCTCTCTCTCTCTCTGCCTCTCTGCCTACTTGTGCTCTCTGTCAAATAAATAAATAAAATCTTAAAAAACAAAAAAGTTTACAACAGTTGTTCTTTCTTCCCTATTGCAGAAGAGAAAAGAGGATAAAGCTGTACAGAGCAGCCAGCAGTCCTTTATCAGTCCCTCCCCACCTCCCACCAATTATACAGCTCATGAAAGCTAAGCTGAAGTCTAGGAAAAATACACATTCTAGAGATGAAGGTAATTTTAGAGGTGTATTACATGATGGTATAAGCATGTATAACTTTTCAGACAGCTATATGCAATTTCAAACTAAATTACAGACAAATACTTCACTATGACATTATGACTGAGAAACAAGTTTATCTGTAGGACACTCCCACTAAAAAGTGTGTTCAAGCAATCCAAACATTTCTAGGGGAACCAACAGATAAAATCCTTGTAGAAGAGCAGAAATGCTAAGGCAACTGCAAAACATGCAAACACAGCTTTTATTGTTTCCCTAGAGATCACTGGGGTCATCAATGGAGGATGGCCATAAAATGCTTAAGTTGTACATAGACACCAGGCAAATGTCACAGAAGTGCGGGAACATGGGTTATTCATCAGGCTAGTAGTTGCCAGTGTGATGAAGCAGGGAAAGAGCCTCCGGGGCTGAAAAATACAACAGAAACAGTCTGATTCGCTTCACATTTTCTGATTAGTTCTGGAATTCACATTACTAATTTCAGAATCACAAAAGAAAAGAAAGAACCCAAGGAACCAAGTCTTTCACAGATAAGGCAACTCATCTGCCAAGACATGGTAGAGTGAGAGAACTAGACCCAACTTCCAACTGAAATGATGTACCACGCAAAAATTACACTTTTAGTAATATAAATTGTGTTAGCAACTGCCCAGTTACATATTTGGTAGTCTCCCATTATTTGTGGGGGATATCTTCCAAGACCCACTGCAGATGCCGGAAACCTCAGATGTACTGAACTCAGTGATACACTATGATTTCCCCATATATACATACCTAGGATACAGTTTAATTTGTACACTGGGCACAGTAAGAGATTAACAACAACAACTAATAATAAAGCAGAACAATTATAAGAATATGCTGAAATAAGTTGTATGGATGTGGTCCTGCTCTCTCTCTCAAAATAATTATTGCACTGTATTCACCATTCCTGCGATGATGTGAGACAATAAAATACCTACATGATTAGATGAAGTGAGATTAACGACTTAGCATTAGGCTACTATTGACCTTTGGGTGATATGTCAGGAGTATCATATGCTTCCTCAACTCGGGGAAGTAAAATTGTGGATAAGGGAGGACTTCTGTATTCCTCTCAAAGGAAATGCTGGTAACATCAAATAACCTATTAAACTATTAGAATCTTTTCTATCAAGGCACAAAACATTAAAAGCACATCAGGAAGAAACAGAACTCAATTCACTTTCACCCTGTAACTTCTCTGTTCAGCCTCTAACAGTGGATCCTTTGACCTGTAAGTAAAACGCAATCTAACTTTATCATGAAAAGTCTTCATTAATAGTCCTCCAACTTCTGTTTTCCAGGAGAGTTCAAATACTTTTCCAAGTAAAAGTTCCATCATTTTTCTTTCAAGGCTTGGGACCCAGGAATTATTTTATACATAGAACAAAAACAGGTCTATAGCTTCTAAAAGAGCATCTGAAATTACTTTTTAAATGGCGTAATTATCTCAATAATCAACAGTATTGCTGTCATAATATTTTAAATTACATTTTTTAAAATATAAACTGGCGTGTCCAAATTTGAAAAAAATTATATTATGACAGTTTTAAAAGATGGCTAAAAATTCTTTGACACTTCTTCCGTTGAGAAGTAGGGTTCTCGGAGGAGGAGTCAAGATGGCGGAGAAGTAGCCGCTGAGACGACACCAGCTAGCAGGAGATCAGCTAGATAGCTTATCAAACCATTGCGAACACCTACAAATCCAACGGGAGATCAAAGAGAGGAAGAACAGCAATTCTGGAAACAGAAAATCGGCCACTTTCTGGAAGGTAGGACCGGTGGAGAAGTGAATCGAAAGTGACGGGAGGATAGACCGCGGGAGAGGGGCCAGCTCCCGGCAAGCAGCGGAGCCACGGAGCACTAAATCGGGACTTTTAAAAGTCTGCTCCACGGAGGGACATCGCTCCAGAGGCTAAACCGGGGTGAAGCCCACACGGAGTCAGCGTGGCTCCAGGTCCCGCAGGGTCACAGAAGGATCGGGGGTGTCTGAGTGTCGCAGAGCTCGCAGGTATCGGAGCGGGAAGCCGGCTACAGAGACAGAACCGAGGAGTGAGCTCTCAGCTCGGGGTTACCTTGAACCGGTCACAGGCTGGGTGAGCTCGGAGCACGGCCAGAGGCAAGGGAGATGGGAATAGCGGGGGCTTTTCTCTGAGGAGTATGGCCCCGAAATCTCAGCTCCTCCGGGCCGGAGACTGGAAGGCCACCGTGTTCATCCCCGTCCTCCGGACTCTACGGAAAGCCCTCAGGGAACAAAAGCTCCCCAAAGCAAACCCGATCGGATTACTTAGCCCGGCCCCTGGTAAGGGCGGTGCAGCTCTGCCTCGGGCAAAGACACTTGAGAATCACTACAACAGGCCCCTCCCCCAGAAGATCAAAAGAAATCCAGCCAAGACCAAGTTCACTTAACAGGAGAGCAGCGGAACTCCAGAGGAGAAGAAAGCAACGCGCGGAATTCATGGCTTACTCCCCATGAGTCTTTAGTCTTGCAGTTAATTCAATTTTTTCTTTAAAGGGCATTTTCCTAGGGTCTTTGCCAACCTTTTAGTATTTTATTTGCTCCTTCATATACTCTTATCTGGAAAAAATGACAAGGCGGAAAAACTCACCACAAAAAAAAGAACAAGAGACAGTACCAAAGGCTAGGGACCTAATCAATACAGACATTGGGAATATGTCAGATCTAGAATTCAGAATGACGATTCTCAAGGTTCTAGCCGGGCTCGAAAAAGGCACGGAAGATATTAGAGAAACCCTCTCTGGAGATATAAAAGGCCTTTCTGGAGAATTAAAGAACTAAAATCTAACCAAGTTGAAATAAAAAAAGCTATTAGTGAGGTGCAATCAAAAATGGAGGCTCTTACTGCTAGGATAAACAAGGCAGAAGAAAGAATTAGTGATATAGAAGACCAAATGACAGAGAATAAAGAAGCTGAGGAAAAGAGGGACAAACAGCTACTGGACCACGAGGGGAGAATTCAAGAGATAAGTGACACCATAAGACGAAACAACATTAGAATAATTGGGATTCCAGAAGAAGAAGAAAGAGAGAGGGGAGCAGAAGGTATACTGGAGAGAATTATGGTAGAGAATTTCCCTAGTATGGCAAAGGGAACAAGCATCAAAATCCAGGAGGTGCAGAGAACCCCCCTCAGAATCAACAAGAATAGGTCCACACCTTGTCACCTAATAGTAAAATTTACAAGTCTTAGCGACAAAGAGAAAATCCTGAAAGCAGCCCGGGAAAAAGAAGTCTGTAACATACAGTGGTAAAAATATTAGATTGGCAGCAGACTTATCCACAGAGACCTGGCAGGCCAGAAAGAACTGGCATGATATATTCAGAGCACTGAATGAGAAAAACATGCAGCCAAGAATACTATATCCAGCTAGGCTATCATTGAAAATAGAAGGAGAGATAAAAAGCTTCCAGGACAAGCAAAAACTGAAAGAATTTGCAAACACCAAACCAGCTCTACAAGAAATATTGAAAGGGGTCCTCTAAGCAAAGAGAGAGCCTAAAAATAGTAGATCAGAAAGGAACAGAGACAATATATAGTAACAGTCACCTTACAGGCAATACAATGGCACTAAATTCATACCTCTCAATAGTTACCCTGAATGTTAATGGGCTAAATGCCCCAATCAAAAGACACAGGGTATCAGAATGGATAAAAAAACAAAACCCATCAATATGTTGCCTACAAGAAACTCATTTTAGACCCGAAGACACCTCCAGATTTAAAGTGAGGGGGTGGAAAACAATTTACCATGCTAATGGACATCAGAAGAAAGCTGGGG
>PISX010000328.1:0-48605 GCA_004024625.1 Mellivora capensis
TCATATCAGGGATATCATATGATAGTTGTCTTTCTCTGATTGACTTATTTCACTAAGCATGATACCCTCTAGTTCCATCCACGTCGTTGCGAATGGCAAGATTTCATTTCTTTTGATGGCTGCATAGTATTCCATCATGTATATATGCCACATCTTCTTTATCCATTCATCTGTTGATGGACATCTAGGCTCTTTCCATTGAGGAGGGTATGTGCTATGGTTAGTGCTGTGAAGTGTGTAAACCTGGCGATTCACAGACATGTACCCCTGGGGATAAAAAATTGTTTATAAAAAAATAAAAATTAAAAAAGAAAGATATATGCATCCCCAAAAAAAGTATAATTACTTGGAAATTTTAATTTAGGAACTAGAACATTTTCTTTCTTTTGTACAAGATGTCTACATGGGATTTCTATACCATGTCAACAAGGTTAACACACAGGCTGTTACTCTGCACAGTATGGGTTTCCTTAATTAATACCTTTTCAGAAGGCTGAATAATCTGCAGTGCTCATTCATTTGAAGATCACAGCAGTGGAATGTGGAAGGCACCCCGCTTTGACTTCACTTCCCATGATTCCATTTGTAAATTAAATTTAGCTGAAGAGGTAGTCTTTGGAAAAACATTAACTATAGAATACATCTTTAACATATATTAGAAGGAAGATGTCTCCTTATAGTCAATCTTCTAATATTTTAGAAGGAGGTATATAACTTGTATTCTTCATTTTCAATCTACTGTGTGCTAGGTACTATGTCAGATGCTGGCTATCCTCTGACAGAAAACTCTTTATACACTTATGGTTTTATAAAGCACCTTGTTGTCCTTCAATTGGTATGGGATAGAACTCTCCTAAAAGTTTCACCAACACCTGAATATAAATTCTCAAACTTAATGTGGATTAAAAAAATCCTGGATGCATGTTGAACGGTCAGATTCCTAGTCTTTGTTTCCCAAGAAATGCTGATTCAATAGATGAGATTCAGGAATCTTTCTTTCTTTCTTTCTTTCTTTCTTTCTTTCTTTCCTTCTTTTTAATGACCACAGCTAATGATTTTTAGAATCTAATTATATACCAGACCATGATTTGAAAAACAGTGAGCGGTGGTTTCCAAGTTTGTTTGTTTTTATCATAATTCTCTTAAAAGATTTTGGAAAATCACTTTGAGTTTTTAGGTTGACATTATTTTATAAGTTTAAAGAAGTTTATTTGTTAATAAGAGGGAGAAAATACTAAATATTATATGAAACTATATAAGACATTGGAAAAATGTTTCATTGCATAATTTAAGAAAATAGGCTTTCACTGTTTTGGGGGGAATAGTGTAGAACAAATACAAAAGAAAACAGGTAAAATTTACCCATGGGTTTTATCAAATGCATCTTAATATGATAGTTCTGTAAGATATTCCAATTACATTTATGTCAGTGTCGCTATTATATACGGCTTCAGCTAATCTGAGTTAAAAATATACCAATTTGGATTAAGCTTCATTTTTACCAGAAATACTACAAGACAGGCAGGAGAGGAAGATCTCTGAATTTAAGAGATTTTTCAAACTCATATTTCAGGTTATCTATTTGTTTGGCACCTCAATTCTTTTTACATTCTGGGGCAATACATCATAGTGCAATTTGGGAAGGAAGAAAGGTGTATCTTTCTTTCATAAAATGAAAAAAATTTCTATTGTGAGTTATCAGGCAATTTTAGACAAGAGTTACACATTGAAGTTGAGTTTCGGGTGATGAATTCCCTTCAAATGACTTTTGTGGGACACCCCTTGCAAATTCTTTGTGTCACCCCAGAAATACCTGGGATTCAGTTGGAAGAGAACAGCCTTTGAAGGTTAGCCTGTATAGCAAGTGGGCTAGTTTGGCTAGTAGGTGACTTCCAGTCACCCTGTTCTTTTCCTTCTTAAAACCAGGGCACAACTAATTGCTGTGTCAAAGGCTCTTTTACAGAAAAGACCTCCAACTACAGAAGGAGCCTAGTCTGGCTTAATCCTCTGTTGTGCTTTTGATGCCTAGCCCAGTAACTGGTTTATAGTAGGTGCTTAATAATCTGGAAAATTCATTCAATTCACAATGAATACCGTATCAAAAATTCCTAGCCAATTAACTACAGCAACTTAGATACAACTAATTATAAAACTTCTTCAGTAAAAGAAATAATATTTTTGATTTAATGAAAATTAATGGCTAGTTTACCATTTAGTAGATACAGATTTAAGACTAAAAAGATAGCCTAAGCCTTAACATTTAAATATATGGGATAAAAATTTATTATGAGATTATCATAATCATTCTTCAAATACAATAGCTGTCAAAAATTAATTGTGTAAAAATCCTACTTATTTGAAGAAAATAGAGGAAGGTCTGCTTGAAACCTTGTAAAAAAATAAGTCAGTTATAAAATGCTTTTCAAAAATTTATTCAAGAGTAATAGATATAGATATATATACTTAAAATATATAATGTGATGATTTGCTATGTACATTATAGAATCATTACCAAGATCAAGACAATTGATATACTCATCACTTAATTGTAAAATCTTTTAAAGAAATAAATTTTTATGAGTATCAGTGGTTATGGAATCAGAGGACCTAGCTTGATTTCAGCATTCCTAAATATTAGTTTTGTGGTTGAATATCCTTTCCACATCTATGTTACATGATTCTAAGCTAAATAAGATCTGTACCTCCTGGAAATATTCAAGAATGATGTGACATTACCATTTTCAAACAAAAGTTAAGATCCACGTGTAGTTATTTAAAATTTAAAAAAAATAAAAATTCAGTTCTTCAGTGGCACTAGGACCATGGAGTGACCTTGTGAACAGAGTCACATGCTGAGAATGGCAGGGTATAAAGCAATGCAGCCTGGGTCTTGCCAAACCCTTGAACTATCATACAAGTTCAGGAATGCCTATTTTATAATTACTTTACATGAGAGAATAAACTCTTACTTAAGCCACTTTTCTATAATATGAAGTATAACTAATTTTGTAGTATTGCCTTGAAATGATTTTTTTCTTCTTTTCTTTTTTTTCCTTTTTTTTTTTTTTTGGCTTTAGAATAATATATTTTCCTGAAACTATTGGACCAGATTTCAAATGTTACTCATTCACTCCATAACCTTGAGTCTTTTACAGTATTGTCTTTTATGACCTTCATGGGAAAAAATGGATAGCTCCAAATCTATAATCATGAGTTAAATGCTCATCAGTTAAATGCTTATTCGATTACCTCCTTAAGTTTTGTGTTATAAACTCAGATTCTATATCATGAAGCAGTTACTAGATGGAGACTTGCCTGAAATTCAGAAACACTTCTGTAAAACCTGAATAAATCTAGGCCACAACAAACTGTTGAGGAAAGTCATATTGATTCTTCACCTAAGATTAATGGAATATTAATATAAGGATATTATGTTTATAATTATAATTATAATATAATATAAGGAGTTTGTATGTGTCCTGACCATTGTTAACTGGTGATAAATTTACTTCTTAGGCACTGGGAAATTTTCTAGGAACCAGAATTAGAAATACCTGAAAGACCAGGGATTTTGCCAATCAATTCTTCTTCAGAAATGTTAATGAGGTAATTCTGTAATTGGCTGTATGACTTAGAAACTGAGCAGAAGCAGCTATTGAGGGCAGGATGTATTTTTATATGTTAGGGATAGGTATGGTGGTACTGAGAACATTATTTCTTAATTCTTTCCAAAATTTTAGAGAAAGCAGGCTACAGAAACAAACAAAAAGAAGATAGAAGGTTGTTCAAGAATATGCATTACTCACTCAACAAATACTGATAGAGGTTTTACCAAGTATAAAACAAAACTAGGATACTTAGTCATTTCAGTCTATGTGGCAAAAATGGCTCCTAACCATCCCTTAATATGTGTTTCTCCTTATTCGTCAGTATAGCAGATGCTGTAGGTATCCAGCTCAAAATTTCTTCTCCAGGTTTTGTTCCCATGTCCCAGCTGCTGTGAGTGTTCACTGTTCAAGGCTCACATCCCTACCCTTTTCTCAGTAATCACCTTACCATGACAAGAGGCACCTGGACTGAAATGACTGAGCAATCCAGATCCTGGACCCTCACTTCAAGGCAGAATAAATTTTGTGGTAAAATTTATGTTCCATAGCTCCCTGTGGGATAAGGCTGAGGCTAAACTTTTGAAAACACATTTGTGTCCGGCATATTCCCCACTCCTGAGAGCACTGTCTCCATATATCACACTTGTGCAAAAATCCCTATCCTGCGCTTTTCTTCTAAGGAAATGAATTTAAAGATCTCAGTAATATACCGTCCGTATTGTTATCAGGTACGTAGGTAATACTAATAAAAACTACATATCTGAGCCACCACTATGGTATGATGTAATTATGTGAACAAGTACTGCCCTGTGAAATATAAGTAACCTCCAGGATTTGTTCTTAAGGGTGGGAAGGATCATGTTCTTTGTTCTTGTCATTACATTTTGCGATCTATAATAGCATAGATATGATGACTAGAGCTTCATCTTAGAAAATAAGGATGAGGACTGTACTCTAGGGAGAGCAGTGACGCTACAGAAGAAACCTGAGACCTAGACAATTAAGCAGATACCATGCAAGGTCTGAATTTCAATTCAATTCTTTAAGTTACTGGTATTTCAAAGATTCTTGGTATATACAAAAAGCTGTTGCCACCCTTTTACATTCTTGGTATGAATGTCAAGTGGTCCAATTGCTATGGAAAACAATATAGAGGTGCCACAAAATAATAGATCTACCATAAGATCTAGAAATTCCATACCCAGGTACATAGCCAAAGAAAATGAAAACAAGATTTCCAAGAGATATCTGCATTCCTATTTTTACTGTAGCATTACTCAAAAAGACAAAATATGTAAAAAACCTAAAGGCAATAGGTGGATGAATGAATGAAGAAGATGGGGGAGGTATATACATACAATTGAATATTATACAGCCACAGGAAAGGAGGATTTCCTGCCATTTATGACAAAATGGATGGATCCTGAGAGCAGTACACTAAATGTGATAAGGAAGATGGGTGCTGTATGATGTCTTAAATGTATGTGAAATCTAAAAAATTCAAACTAGAAAAAGCAGTAAAAAAGTGGTTACCAGGGGTGGCACTCGGGTGGCTCAGTGGGTTACTCCTCTGCCTTCAGCTCAGGTCATGATCTCAGGGTCCTGGGATCGAGGCCCGCATCAGGCTCTCTGCTCGGTGGGGAGCCTGCTTCCCCCTCTCTCTCTCTGCCTGCCTCTCTGCTTACTTGTGATCTCTCTCTCTCTCTGTGTCAAATAAATAAATAAAATTTTTAAATTAAAGGTAGTTACCAGGGGCTGTGGGATGGAGGGGATAAGACTTGTATTGTTTAAGGGTACAAACTTGCAATGACTAGTAAATAAGACATACAGATCTAATGCACAGGGTATTGAATATAGACAACAATGTTTTACTATAGTCATGTAAAATATGATAGAGGTGCTAGATATCATGACAACAATCATTTTATATTACAGTTTATAAATGTATCATGTTAACGTGCTGTATATCATACATTTACATGTAACATGTCAAATGTATTCAATACAAAATTTCTTTAAAAACAGAATTTTAAAAAGTAGGCCTTCCTCTAACTGTGACAACAGATCAAAAGATTTTTCTTTGTTAGATTTCAGTGGCCATATAGGCATTATCAGAGATGCAAAGGTGAACAAAAAAACATTTTCTGCCCTTAAGAAGCTAATGGTCTATAGCGCCAAAGCAGCAATTTGAAAAGCAACTGGACCATACCTGACTATGATTCATTAGCTAATCTCAGAGTGTCTCTCAGAATCCCAGGGGTCAGCTGGGACTTTCTCTGGGAGTGGAGAGGATGGTGGGTACTATTCCTGCTCTCTCACTTCACCTTGCCAGTGCTGGAACTGGCAGGCGCCATCTATGTACTCCCTTCACTTTGCAGGACCTGGTCAACTTGCCCCATACCCATGCTCTCCTGTGGTCCCGCTCTCTTGCAGGCCTATTGCCCGTAGGCTTACCCTTTCCCAGTACATTCTCCTAGCCCTACTACAGTCAGAAAGCTTCTCACTCACATTTTCTCATACAATCCCACTTTAGTTAATGGCACTGCCCTAAACCTGTACTTGTCTGTGGCTCTGTTGAAGCCACAGGGCTTGCCTTGGACCTGGCTTCCCAGTGGACCCAATGAAGCCAATGGGCTTGCCCAAGACACAGGCTCCCCATGGCCTTGCTAAGGCAGTGGCCATGTGAAGTCTACACAGGGGATGTCCCTTGAGTTCCTGGCTCTGGTGCTGAGGGAAGCCTATGTTTCAGGACTCCCACAGAACTGAATCAATCAGAGACAATACTTGGCAGGCTACTTTCCCGACACTGAGAGCAAACTAAATGCACTCTACCTTCCTGTGAAAAGGCCTTTCCGCTTTTCTTTGAGCTTCAGTCTGAGGGGAAGACATCAGGCTTGGCACATATCTAGAGGCTATGAAAGAGTTCTCAGGGAACATAAACTGGTGGACACCATCATTGCCATTTCCTCTGGCCTCACTACAACTTGACAAGACTTCCCAAAATAGTCTATACACTCATAGAGCCTCATTTTTATGATTCTTGCCTAGGGTATACCTCCAGATCTCCTGGTCTAAAGACCAGCTGGGATTATGATTGTGGTCGCACAGGATCATATCTATTTGCATAGCTTAAAAGATGCTGCCATGGGCACCTGGGTGGCTCAGTGGGTTAAGCTTCTGCCTTCAGCTCAGGTCAGGATCTCAGGGTCCTGGGATTGAGGCCTGCATCAGGCTCTCTGCTCGGCGGGGAGCCTGCTTCCCCCTCTCTCTCTGCTTGCCTCTCTGCTTGCTTGTGATCTCTCTCTCTGTGTCAAATAAATAAATATAATCTTTAAAAAAAAAGAAAAGATGATGCCTGGAAGTCTGGCTTGAAATCAACATGAACCTAGGAGCTAAATAAGATTCTTCCTCTTGGATCACTGAAAGTCCTGGCACATCCTCAAGAATAAGGCATATCAAGAGTAAATCAAGTGGTTTAAACAATCACAAAGGTATAAGAGACAACCAATAACTAGGGCAATGTTGAACAAGGAAGTTCATTGCCTCAACAAGCCTACTCTGTCAAGATTGAAAGACATAGCTATCATACCTAATACAAACAAACAAACAAACACAGAGAGTGAGGCAAAATGAGAAAACAGACAATAGGTCCATAATGGAAGAACAAGAAAAAAAAAACTCAGAAAAAGAATTTAATTATAGGGAAATAAGTAATCTACTTGATAAAAAGTTCAAAGCATGGCCATAAAAATGCTCTCCAAACTTGGAAAAAGAAAGAATAAACACAGTGAAAAGTTCAACAAAGAGATAGAAAACATAAGAAAGTATAAAACAGAAGTCAAAGCGCTGAAGAATACAATAACTGAGCTGAAAAATACACTAGAGGATTTCAGCAGCAGACTGGATGAAGTAGAAGTATGGATCAGTGAGCTGAAAGATAAAGCAATGGAACTCAACCAGACAGAACAACAAAAAGAAAAAAAAAACAATTTTAAAATGGCTATAACTTAAGAGATCTCTAGAACAACAACAAAAGGAATAACATTTGCATTATAAGGGTCCCAGAAGGCAAAGAAAATGAGAAAGAGGCAGAAAACTTATTTGAAGAAGTAATGGCTGAAAATGTTCCTAATTCAGGGAAAGAAACAGACATTCATATTCAGGAAGCAAGAAACTTCCAAAGAAGATGAACCCAAAGAGAACCACACCAAATATATATTATAATTAAAATATTAAAAGTTAAAATAAAAAAAGAATCTTAAAAGGAATAAGAGAAAAACAAATTTTTACAAACAAGGGATTCCCCCCACAAACCCATAGGCCATCAGCAGATTTTTCAGTAGAAATTTTGTAAGCCAGAACGAAGTGGCAGGTCATATTTAAAGTTCTGAAAAGGAAACAAAAACAAAAAAACCTCCTACCAAGAATACTCTACCCAGAATGATTATCATTCAGATTGAAGGAGAGATAAAGAGTTTTCCAGACAAGCAAAAGCTAAAAAAGTTTATCACCACTGAATCGGCCTTATAAGAAATATTAAAGGGACTTCACTAAGCTGAAAAAACACGACACTAATTAATAACAAGAAAAAACAACAAAGTAAAAATCTCACCAGAAAAGGTAAATATATGGTAGAGGTAGTGGATTAATCAATTAGGAAGCTACTAAGAAGGTAAAAGACAAAAGTAGGGAAACTAAAACCACAATAGTTACTTAAGGGGTACATAAAATAAAAACATGTCAAAAGTGACATTAGAAAGGGAGGGAATAAAAAAGTACTTTTGGAATGTGTTCAAATTTAAGTTGCTATCAACTTAAAATAGATTGTCATATGCATAAGGTGATATACATGAAACTCACCATAACCACAAAGCAAAAGCATTCAGTAAATACACAAAAGAAAATGAAAAAGGAATTTAAACATAATAATAAAGAAAATGAGAAAGGAATCTAAACATGACTATAAAGAAAGTCATCAAACCACAAAGGAAGAGGGAAAGAGAAGAAAGGAAGAAAGAAGAACCTCATATACAGTCAGAAAACAATGAACAAGATGGCAATACATACCTATTAATAAGTACCTTTTTAAATTAATTTGTTTTTAATTTCAGTGTAGTTTATAGACAGTTACATTAGTTTCAGGTGTACAACATAGTGATTTAAGTTTATATGCTGTGCTATTCTCACTACAAGTGTAGCTACCATCTGTCACCATACAGTGCTATTTTGGAATCACTGACTATGTTTCTTATGCTGTGTCTTTTATTCCTCTGACTTATTCCATAACTGGAATCCTGTATCTCCCACTCCCTGTCCCTCATTTTTCCCATCAACCCATCTCCATTTGCTCTGGCAACCAGCAGTTTATTCTCTGTATTTACAGGTCTGATTCAGCTTTAAATGTAAACAGACTAAATGCTCTAATCAAAAGACACAGAGTTGCTGAATGGAGAAAAATCAAGACACATCTTTAAGTTGCCAGCAAGAGACTCAGTTCAAAGTAAGGACACATACACAAGACTGAGTGTGAAGGAATGGGTAAACATATTCCATGGAAATGGAAACAAAAAGAAAGCTAGGATTGCAATACTCACATCAGGCAAAAAAGAGTTTAAAACAGACTGTAATAAAAGACAAAAAGGTGAACTACATAATGAAAATGGGGTCAATCCAGCAAAAAGATAAAACATTTATAAATATATATGCACCCAACATAGGAGCACTAAATATATATAAAACAAGTATTAACAGACCCAAAGGGAAAAACCGATAGCAATATAATAATAGTAGGACATTTTAATTCCCCATTATATCAATGAGTAAATCATCAGAGAAAAAAAATAATAAGAGAACATTGGTTTTAGGAGTGCCTGGGTGGCTCAGTGGGTTAAAGCCTCTGCCTTCGGCCCAGGTCATGATCCCAAGGTCCTGGGATCAAGCCCCACATCGGGCTCTCTGCTCAGTGGGGAGCCTGCTTCCTCCTCTCTCTGCCTGCCTCTCTGCCTACTCTGTCTGATCTCTGTCTGTCAAATAAATAAAATCTTAAAAAAAAGAAAACATTGGTTTTCTTTTTTTTAAGATTTTATTTATTTATTTGACAGAGAGAAAGAGAGAGAGAACACAAGCAAGTAGAGTGGCAGGGAGAGGGAAAGGGAGAAGCAGGCTCCCCACTGCACAGGGAGCCTGATACAGGCCTTGATACCAGGACCACCACAGTCAAAGGCAAACACTCAACTGACTGAGCCACCCAGGTGCTCCAGAAAATGTTGGTTTTAAATGACACATTAGACAGATTTAATAGATAGATAGAGAATATATCACCAAAAGCACCACAATACACATTCTTCTCAAATTCACATAGGTAATTCTCCAGGATAGATCACCTATTAGGCCACAAAACAAGTCTCAATAAATTCAACAAGATTGAGACCATATTGAGCATCTTATCCAACCACCATGGTATAAAACTAGAAATCAATTACAAGAAGAAAACTGGAAAATCTTCAAATATATGGAGATTAAATAACATTACTGAACAACTACTGGGTCATAGAAGAAATTGAGGGAGAAATAAAAATACCTAGAGAGAAATGAAAAGAGAAATACAATATATCAGAATCTGTGGGATACAATGCAACTGGTTATAATAAATAACTTCATAGTAATACAGACCAACCTCAAGAACCAAGAGTAATCTCAAATAAACAATTTAACTTTACTCCTAAATGTACTAGAAAAAGAGGAACAAATGAAACCCAAAGTCCATACAAGGAAGGAAATAATAAAGATCAAAGTGAAAATATATGAAATAGAGACTAAAAAGACAACAGAAAACATCAGTTAAACTATGAAGTGGTTCTTTGAAAAGATAAACAAAATTGAAAATTCTTTCAGCTCACCAAGAAAAAAGAAGCCTCAAATAAATTGGAAATGAAAGAGGAGTTACAACTAGTATCACAGAAAGACAAAGGATCATAAGCAATTACTATGATCATTTATATATCAACAGATGAGACAATTAAGAAGATGGATAAATTCATAAAAATTTACAATGTTCCAAAACTAATTCATCAGTAAATAGAAAATCTGAATAGATCAATTACTAATAAGGGGTTGAATCAGAAATCAAAAACCTCCCAACAAACAAAAGTCCAGGCCCAGACCACTTCACTGGTAAAATCTACCAAATATTCAAGGAAGATTTAATATCTATTCTCAAATTCTTCCAAAAAATTGAAGAGGAGGGAACACTCCCAAACTCATTTTGAGAGACCAGCATTGCTCTGATACCAAACCAGACAAGGATACCAAGAAAATAGAAAATTATAGGCCAATATTCTTTATGAATATACTGCAAAATGCCTCTACAAAATATTAACAAACCCAATTCAACAATGCATTAAAAAAGCATATAAGATGATCAAGTGAGATTTATTATGGGGATGCAAGGATGGTTCAACATCTTCAAATCAATCAATGTGATACATCACATTTACAAAAAAAGGATAAAAAATATATGATCATCTCAATAGATGCAGAAAAAAATGTGACCAAACTCAACATCTATTTATTATAAAAATTCCATCATAGTGGGTGAAGAGGACACACCTAAACATAATAAAGTTCATAAAAGACAAACCCATCATACTCAACTGTGAAAAGTTTAAAGATTTTCCTCTAAGGTCAGGAATAAGAAAAAGATGCCAACTCTAGCCACTGATATTCAACATAATATTGGGAGTTCCACCGAAAGGAATTAGTGGAGAAAAAAAGACATCCAAATGGGAAAGAAGTGCAACAGTCCTATTTGCAAATGACATGATACTATATATAGAAAACCCTAAAGAGTATACAAACAAACAAACAAACAAACTTAGAACTGATAAATGAATTCAGTAAAGCTGCAGGTACAAAATCAATATACATTGCATTCTGTAAGCTAAAAACCAACTATCAAAAAACGAAATTAAGAAAACAATCCCAGGGGTGTCTGGGTGGCTCAGTGGGTTGAGCCTCTGCCTTCAGCTCAGGTCATGATCTCAGGGTCCTGGGATCAAGCCCCACATTGGGCTCTCTGCTCGGCAGGGAGCCTGCTTCCCCCTCTCTCTCTGCCTGCCTCTGCCTACTTGTGATCTCTCTCTCTGTCAAATAAATAAATAAAATCTTAAAAAAAAGAAAACAATCCCACTTACAACTGCATCAAAAAGAATAAAATAAAAAGAAATAAATTTAACCGAGGAGGTAAAAGACCTGTACACTGAAAACTAGAAGACACTAATGAGAGAAACTGAAAAAGACACAAATGGAAAGATATTCAGTGCTAATGGATTTGAGATATCCCACACCTGTTAGAATAGCTATTATCAAAAAGACAAGAAGTAGTAAGTGTTGGCAAAGATGTGGAGAAAAGGGCAGACTCATGTATTGAATGTAAACTGGTGCAGCTACTAAATAATATGGAGGTTCCTCAAAAAACTAAAAGTAGAACTACCATGAGATTCATCAATTCCACTTCTGGATATTTATCCAAAAAATTAAAAGAAATAATTTGAAAAGACATATGGACCACTACACTGATTGCAGCATTATTCACCATAGCCAAGATAAAGAAACAACCAAAGTTGTGGATGAATGGATAGAGTATGTATTATCTATATAAAATGGAATAGTACTTAGCCATAAAAAGAAGGTAATCTTGGTCAAGATGGTGGAGGAGTAGCAGATTGAGATGACATCAGGTCACAGGAGTTCAGCTATATAGTTATCAAACCATTCTGAACACCTACAAACCTAACAGGAAATTGAAGAGAAGAAGAGCAGCAATTCTAGAAACAGAAAATTGACCACTTTCTGAAGGTAGGATGTGCAGAGAAGTGAATCCGAAGCAAGGGGAAGAGAGACCGCAGGGGGAGGGGCCAGCTCCTGGCAAGCAGTGGAGCAATGGAGCACAAAATCTGAACTTTTAGAAGTCTGCTCCACTGAAGGTTATCACTCCAGAGGGTAAGCGGGGGTGGAGCCCTCACAGGGACAGTGTGGTCTCAGGTCCCACGGGGTCATAGAAGGATTGGGGGTGTCTCAGTGTAACAGAGTTCACAGGTTTCAGAGCGGGGAAGCCGGCTACAAAGACGGAGCGAAAGAGTGAGCTCTCAGCTTGGGGTTACATTAAACTGTGATCTGCAGCACAGTCGGACCACTGCTCTTTGAGCAGGAACACCACAAGTGGCAGATCTGGGGAGACTCAACTTTCTCTGCCGGAAAAGCAGCATGGCAGGAATCTGCTGGGTTTGGAGACTTCAAACAGGGCTGTGTGCCAGAGACAGAAACACACGATCACAGGCTGGGTGAGCTTGGAGCACGGCCAGAGACCAGGGAGATGGGAGTGATTGAGTGCTTTTGTCTGAGGGCACACTGAGGAGTGGGTCCCCGAGCTCTTGGCTCCTCCAGGCCAGAGATTGGGAGGCTGCCATTTTCATTCCCGTCCTCCAGAACCCTACAGAAAGCATTCAGGGAACAAAAGCTCCCAAGAGCCAACCAGAGCAGATTACTTAGCCTGGCCCCTGACAAGGGCGGCGCAATTCCACCTCGGGCAAAGACATTTGAGAATCACAACAGGCTCCTCTGCCAGATCAGCAAGAACATCCAGTCAAGACCAAGCTCACTGATCAAGGAGAACAGCGGAATTCCAGAGGAGGGGAAAGCAAAGCATGGAATTCATGGTTATCTCCCCATGATTCCTTAGTCTTGCAAAGTTAAATTTTTTTTTATTTTATTTTTTCTTATTCTAATTTTTAACTTTTCCTCTTTTCTCTTCTAATGTTTTTTTAACTAGTTTATCTTAACAATACCTTTCTAAAAAAATCTTTTTAAACCTTCACTATTATAGTCATATTTTATCCTTCATTATATCTAACTTTTTTTTTGTATACATATAGGGTTTTTTCTTCTAAAAAATTTTGGAATACAATTTCTTCTAATAGATCAAAATATACCCTAAATCTAGCACAGGGCTTTGTTCTCCAGCCTGATCATATTCTCTCCACTTTCTTTTTCTTTCTTTTTCCAAACAACTTATCAATTCCTTTTTTTAGAAATTTTTTAAATTTTCATATTTATACTCAATTTCCAATACTTCATTGTGTTTACCCTTATTTTTGTAGATATATAAGCTTTTCTTTCTTTAAAATTTTGGGAGGTAGTTTCTTCTAAGATATCAAAATACACCCCAAAACAAGTGGGTGGCTCTGTTCTATTCAACATTCTGATATATGTGTGTGTGTATGTGTATATATATATATATAGATAGATAGATAGATGATAGATAGATATGTGATTTTTAATTTTCTAATTTTTTATTTTTTTCCCTCCTTTCTTCTCCTCCTGTTTTCCGGTCTCTTCTGATTTGGTTAGTGTACATTTTTCTGGGGTCTTTGGACACTTTTAGTATTTTATTCTCTCATTCATATATTCTTATCTGGATAAAATGACAAGGCAGAAAAACTCACCACAAAAAAAGAACAAGAGGCAGTACCAAAGGCTAGGGACCTAATCAATATGGACATTGGTAATATGTCAGAACTAGCGTTCAGAATGACAATTCTCAAGGTGCAAGCTGGGCTCAGAAAAGGCATGGGAGATATGAGAGAAACCCGTTCTGGAGAAATAAAATCCCTTTCTGGGGAAATAAAAGAACTAAAATCTAACCAAGTTGAAATAAAAATGCTATTAATGAGGTGCAATAAAAAATGGAGGCTATTACTGCTAGGAAAATGAGGCAGAAGAGAGAATTAGTGATATAGAAGACCAAATGATGGAGAATAAAGAAGCTGAGCAAAAGAGAGACAAACAACTACTGGACCATGAGGGGAGAACTTGAGAGATACCATAAGACAAAAAAATATTAGAATAATTGGGATTCCAGAAGAAGAAGAAAGATAGAGGAGGACAGAAGGTATATTGGAGCAAATTATAGTTTAGTAGTAGTTTCTGCTTAATGGAGTGGATTATAATTTAATATGTAAAAAGCTCACAGCATTTAAAGAAACCATACTAGCTTATATTAAAAGAGACAGATATGGCATGCCTGGTTGGCTCAATTGGTTAAGCATCCAACTCTTGATTTTGGCTCAGATAATGATCTCAGGGTCATGAGATGGAGCTCTGCATAGGGCTCTGTGCTAGGTATGGAGCCTGCTTAGGATTCTCTCTCTCTCTCTCATTCTGTTCCTCCTCTGTCTCCCTCTTGCTCTGTCCCTTATCATCGTAAAGAGAGAGAGAGAGAGAGAGAGAGATATCATACCATATGTTAACTAATTTGAATTTAAATTAAATCTTAAAAGAAAAAAAATGATAGAGACAGATAAAGTTCAAATTGAAAGAGGTCTCTGGGTTCTTTACTCACCATGAAAAAGAAGAACATGAATCCAAGAGCCATAGAGAACCTGTCTCAATAAGCAGAACCAGGCCCTAATAAAAAACTGGTGACATGGGCCCAGCTGGATTTGAGAATTGCTATGGGCCAGTGACTGCTCTGTATCTCCCATCCCCCTGCCTCCATTTTAAATGGGACTATTTGGTTATTTTATCCCTATCTGACCATTTTATGTTGGGTATGTAAGGATTAGATGAGATGTCTATGTGGCTCACAGAGCTTCAGATTAGGAGGATCCACTTGAGTATTGCACTCAGAGAACTAAGCATGAAGAACCTCTTTCACGCCCCAAATTGATGTAGCTAATGACATCCTGGGCTTGTAGTCTAACCCTGATGCCATAACAAGACTCTGAGGGTCTTAGGAATGGGGTGATTATAGTTTACATACATAAAGGGGGCCAAAAGGGCGAATGCTAGACTGTTATTTTGGTGGACCCACCAATAAAACAAATACCTCATGGTATTCAAGCACTGGTAAGGTCTCCTCCCATGTGAGCACTAGAGTTGGTAAAAGGGATATTAGTAAGCATGATGCAAGCAGATGCTTGATAAGTGGTTATACCTCTGAGTCACCAAATAAAAAGTAGCTATCCTGCTGGTGGGATAGCAGGAAAGACCATTTGAAGAAAAGAGACCCTGAAAATTCATGCAGACAGGCTCAGGCAACCCTCCGCTCTAGTTCATTCTAGCCTCAAGTGACTATGGGCAAAATCAACAGAAAAGCTATCCATCCAACATGGTCCAGGCCACATTGCAGAATCACACACAAATAAAATGGTCCTTGTTTTAAGCCACTTAATTTTGGAGTGCCCCCCCCCATAGGTAATTGAAACAATGGCCTCTGGAGTAATTGGGAAAGGTTTAAAAAAATGTAAACATACACTGCTACTTCTTCAAAAATAACTATATATTATTCAGATAGGCAGTAAAAAACATGAAGAACAAAGAGTGAAAGAGTAAAGAAAATTCATACTTTCATTTGTGAATAGCAAATAGGATGGTGACAACATAGCACAAGGTACCTACATTAAAAAAAAACATGCATCTGGAATGAAAAGTTGAAATGTGTATGTAAAACAAAGTCTTTGGGCTTTGTTTTGCTGGGTAATAGGGCCCATGAAAGACTTTTAAATAAAGAAATAAAATATCTCCATTGTAGACATTCTGCAGCAATGTGGAGTAGTAAGTAAAATAGGAAAAAACTAGGGGCAGGGAAGCCATTTAAAGCCCACTGCATTCACTGAGAGAGTAGAAACTGTTGTGCATAAGAATAAATTCCAAAGACACTTCTAAGGTAGACTGGAGAGGTCTTGGTAAGCAATTATGGCAAGGTGAGGAAGATGAAGAAAACAAGTGTAAGTGGCAACTTCTTAGCTAGTTCTACTGGAAGGATGGTGATCCTATTTACTAAGAAAAGAAGGAAGCACCTTGAAGAGGAGGTAGGTTTGTGGACATAGATGTTGAAATAAATTTGGGTACATTGTTGAATTCAGTGTGTCTCATGGACAAACATGAAGAGAGGACTGTTAGTAAATTGAAAGTATACTTCTAGTGATTGTGAAAATTTTTGGAATTACTTTTTAAGACATCAATAAATAGGTTGTAAGTGAAAATATTGAATAAATAAATAAGATCAGGGGCAATGGTTCTCAAGCTGGCTATACAACAGAATCATCTGATGCCTGGATTTCACTGATCTGGAGTAGTATACAGAAATTAATAGTTTTCAAAAGCTCCCTTGTTAATTCCAATATGCAGTTGAAGTTAAGAACTACTGATATAGAAGGATAAAGGAAAAAGTTGTGAACAAAATTCTGGTAAACACCAGCATTCAAGGAAAATTCAAAGGAATAGGATCCTAAGGAAATTTACAAAGCTATCTATCAAAGAACTAGGAGTAGAAGTGATAAAGAACAGTGTTAACCAAGAAAGATTCAGAGGATCTGGCAATTGAAAGTTCTGTGGCCCTTGCAAATGAAGTTTTCATACAATAACAAAGAAGTCACCTGTCTTTCATTATCTCTGTTAAACCCTTATTAAACCCTTCCAAGGAGTATTTTATTATTATAATTTTCAGTTCTACAATTCCCATTTGTTTTTCTTTATATTCCTTTGTTGAAATTTTCAACTTTTTTTCATCTGCTTCAAGAGATTTTTGAGTGATTTGCCTAAGTATTCCTATGATGGTTGCTTTAAAATCCTTGTTGGATAATTCCAACATCTGAATCATATCTATGTTGGTATCTTTTTTCTTTTCTCATTCATGTTGTAATTTTAAGTGAGTGTTTTTTTATTATAGTCTACACATTTTAGGTATTATGAAAATTTGGATACTATTTAATCTTTTTTTTAATTGGGCAATCCTATTGAAATGTAAGATGAGGGCTGAGTGCTTATGTATGTTCTGCTGTCTCCTGAGTATTGCTGACACCTTCTTGGTGAAAGTGTGCTGCTGACCCACATGGCCTTGCTGCCTCCAGTCAGGGAGTAAGCTCACTTCCTGTTGAGTCCCACTGACACCAGAGAAGGGATGGTGGGAAAATGGATACCAGCTAAGTCTACCTCCTACCACCTCATTCTGCCTTGTTTAGGCTAGAAGCTTTGCTCCCCACTGAGCCCCACTGATACCAGGAAAGAGGGATGAAGCCTGGCTGTGACCAGCCCTGCCTCATAGAGCTTCAAAGAATTGCATTGCTGCTGGGTGGAGGTGGAGGCTCAGGTTGCCACTGGATCCCACTGATGTTACCCTTGCAGTGAAATGTAGCCTAGTTCTACGGACAAAGGATAAAAGATCAGTCCCCCACTCAGGTGTGCTGACCTTGCTCCAGCAGGGGGATCATATTATTTCTGCCTGCTTCTGCCAGGCAGGGGATGGAAGAGTAGCTCCTTAGTAGGCCCTGCAAACATCATCTGGAGGGCAGCAAGTGGAACACCGAGGTCATGTCATTTCCTCAAGTCCTGAGATCTCTAGACAGTCCTTTTCACCTCTCACAGACTTCCCATGCTTCTTTTCTGTGTATCTCCAGCCGTTTTAGTTGTAAGATGGAAGCCTGGGAGGAAAGGGGCTAGTCTATCTTGGTGGAACATGACTGTATTCTACACTGTGATCACAGTATCTGTAACTAATGCATGCTTATTTTCTCTTATGTAATCTACTTGTGGGTAAAAACATTTTTTTAAATCTTTGTAATCCTAGCATTAGCATATTAGTTCATGATCAAGAGATGTGTTACAGGGATGACTAAATAAACGGATTTCTCAAAGTACCTTATGATAGATGCTTAATATGTACTTTCAATGAAAACGAAGAGTTATTCAGTCTCTACAGAGAATATTAAGACTTGGGCAAAGGAACTAGCTACTAGATAGAATGTATTACAGGTATGTCATTTGAAAAAATGTGTTTTCATAAAGGAATTACACAAAAATCAATCACATTTCTAATAGGACTAACAACATACATGTTGAAAATGAAATTAAGAAGATACTATCACAAACACACCAAAGAAAATGAAATACTGAGATACAAATTTAACAAAATGTGTACACGATTTGTAGCTGAAAACCACAAAATGCTGATGAAGAAATCAAAGAAAGAAATTCTAAATAAATGGAGAGATCTGCTGCATTCAGAGGTTGGGAGATCTAACATAGTAAAGATAAAAATTTTCCTCCAATTGATTTATAGGTTTAATTTAATTCCTATCAATAATCCAGTAAAGATTTTTGTAGACAGAGACAATCTTATGCTAAACATTATTTTAAAGAAAACAGGTCCTACAATAGCTAAAATAATCTGGAAGAGAAGGATAAAGTGGGAGGAGTCACTCTAATTGATATTTAGTCCTACTTTCTACATACACTAACCAAGATACAGAAGTATTGGCACTGGGCTAGACACAAGATCAAAGGAATAGAATACAAATCCAAAAATATAACCATACAAACATGCCCAACTGATTTTGAATAAATGTGCAAAGGTAATAAGTCCATGGAGGAAGTGTAGCTTTTTCAGCAAATGGTGCTGGAGCAACTGGGCATCCATCTGAAAAGCTAAACCTTTACCTAAATAAACTTTACACTTTACACAACTATTAACTCAAAATGGATCACAAACAAACATGAAACAATATAACTGTTGACAGAAAAGTTAATTAAAAAAAGAAACAAAACATGGGACGCCTGGGTGGCTCAGTTGGTTGGACGACTGCCTTCGGCTCAGGTCATGATCCCGGGGAGCCGGGATCGAGTCCCGCATCAGGCTCCCAGCTCCACGGGGAGTCTGCTTCTCCCTCTGACCTTCTCTTCGCTCATGCTCTCTCACTGCCTCTCTCTCAAATAAATAAAATCTTTAAAAAAAAAAAAAAAAAAAAAAAGAAACAAAACAGAATTTACAGGATTTAAGGCTAACCAAAGATTTCTTATACTTCACACCACAAGTATGATCCATAAATTAAAAAAATAATGAATTGAACTTCATTGCAAAAGTTCTTGTTAAGAGGATGAAAAGATAAACTACAGATAGACAGAAGATATTTGGAAACCACATATCCAAAAAAGTACCATTATCTAGAATGTATAAAGAATTCTCAAAACTTCACAGCAAGAACACAAATCATTCAATTAACACACAGCAGAAGATTTAACAGACATTTCACTAAAGAGGAGATAGAGATGGCAAATTAACACATGAAAAAGTGTCAAATACCTAGCCAACAGGGAAATAAGTTGAAACCACAGAGATATCATGATACACTGATGGTGACGATAAAAAAACAATGACAATACCAAATGTTGCAAGGCTGTGGAGAAACTGGATCACTCATGAATTGCTGGTGGGCATGTAAAATTGTATAGCTACTCTGGAAAATAGTTTGACAGTTTCTTATATGACTACACATGCAACTACCATACAATTCAAATTCATTCTTGTGCATTTTTCCCAGAAAAATGAAAACTTATGTTCACAAAAACATGTACATGAATATCCACAGAAGCTTTATTTTCAATAACCAAGAACTGGAAACAACCCAGATGTCTTTCAATGAGTGAATAAACATTGTGGCAACAGCCATGTGGTGGAACACTACTCAGCAATAAATAACAACAAACTGTAGATACACGCAACAACTTAGAGAGATTTCAAAGGAACTATGCTGAGTGAACAATCCAATTCTAGAAGGTTATATAACATATCCTTCCATTTAATAACATTTTAAATTAAAAAATAGATATGGAGAAAAGATTATTTGTTGTCAGGGGTTTGGGTTTGGATGGGCAGAAAGGTATAAGGGCAATCATTGAGGTGATGGCACTATTCTGTATCTTGACTGTTTCAATCCCAAGACTTTGATTATAAGACTGTATGACAGTTGTGTAAAATGTTACCATTGAGAGAAACCAGGTAATGGATTCATAGGATCTCTTTATATATATGCCTTGCACCTGAATATGGATCTATAATTACCTCAAAAATAAAAAACCCATTTTATTTTTATTCATCTTATTATTTATTTATTTAGAGAGAGAGAGAGAGAAAGCATGGTGGGGGAGGCAGAGAGAGGCAGAGAGAGAGGGAGAGAGAGAATCTTGAGCAGGCTTCACGCTGAATAGGCTCCATCTCACAACCCTGCTATCATGACCTGAACCAAAATCAGGAGTTGGATGCTCAACCAACAGAGCCACCAGAGCACCTCCAAAATAAAAATTTTAGTAAAAAAATATGGTCCCAAACAACTTAGTACGTTGATATTTTGGGAATGATTTAAAATACCTGTGCGCTGGCTACCTCTGCATATGAAACTGCTGATAGGACATTACTGAAGAGAGGGGAGGGGTTAAAAACTGGGGGTCAAGGGGCGCCTGGGTTGCTCAGTGGGTTAAAGCCTCAGCCTTAGGCTCAGGTCATGATCTCAGGGTGCTGGGATCGAGCCCCGCATGGTGCTCTCGGCTCATCAGGAAGCCTGCTTCCCTTCCTCTCTCTCTGCCTGCCTCTCTGCCTACTTGTGATCTCTGTCTGTCAAATAAATAAATTAAAAAAAAAAAAACTGGGGGTCAAGACTACAGGAAAATTTTAACTTTTTTATAAGATAAACTTACTCCAAAGGAAAATAAAGGAAACTGTTGTATAGCTCTCCTTCATTTACTTTTTCATATAAAAATTAAAAAAAAATATTTGAAGGAGAAAATTGAGTAAAAAGCCATGTAGCATGCAGCAAAGAATTATGTGGTATTATCGTGCCCAGAATAAATACCAAGAGAAGGGGGTAGGAAAGCTCTTGTTTGTTATGCTGATAGTAATCTTAAGGTATTCCCATTATTTATACCATTTAATTGTACATATACAGATATAAATGCAAATTAGCTGTACATGGAAAGCCTTACAGTTAAACCTTTTCATTGATAAAGGCCCGGAAAGACTAGAACATATGAGTACAAGCTAACATTTTCAAATATCCAATGTTCTTTGCAAGTGGACTATTTAAAAACTAATGGTGACAGTTTTGTGGTCTGAGAGCTAACAAGGTGCCAAAATGTCAGTGACTCGACTAATAGCCTTGGGCTCTCCTCACACCAACACCAACAAATACTATTTAAACTGCTCATTTATAATGACTTTGAGTAGTACTTTCCAAACCGAAAAAGAAAGACATATCAACACTAGCTTCAAATCAATTGGAATACTTTAATTCCAATAACAAGACTATCTTTTTCTGAAGTTTACTCTTTCTCTAGAATACTGCTTAACACATACAAAACTTTAAGGTGCATCTTCCATTAAAACATAGCCATATGAACATATGGCAAATGTCACTGTTTTTGTAACTTTTAACCTTTCATTCATTACTTCAACTATAAATTCAGGGACATGTTAATGTAATTTCTCAGAGCATTGGGTCACACAGAGTATATTTAAACACATCAAAGAATAGCAACTCCAGTGATTTAAAAATTGAGATTACTAATGTGAACACATCATTATTTTCTCATCAACAATAAATAATGAAATGAAATGTTAGACTATGGACATCCAGCTCAATTCTAATCTCAGATAAATGAGGACACACATTTGGCTATCTTAAAGAATCACCTCTACATGCATGAACAACCAGAAATAATGATATCTTTAAAGAAATAGAGTGAAATTAAATCACTATTAGTTAAGTAGGGAAAGCCAGTCCAAAAAGTACTCTTTAACTGTACCAGTTTGGCAATTATCAATGTCATTATAAAATCTCTACTTCTAATAAGGGATATGTTTGACCATAAAAGGACTGGTAGGTAGACCGTAGGGAAAGAACAAGAGTTTTCCAAAGGAATGATACATTTGTCCTTTTGTGGTCCATCAGACATTTTTCCCAAGCACAACTTTATTTGCATTCATTTATATTTTCCAAAATTAACTTCAACATGTATGTTGTTAATGTTAACAACTCTTATGTGGTTAAGAGTTAAGTTTAACTCTTATGTGACTCTGACTGATTTTAATGTCCTCATGCACCTGTGGCTGTGACTCAGCATAAAGGTAACTCTTATAAGGGAAAGTGAGGGGGAGGCATAATCCTCAAACAGTGGAGTGAGAGCGGCAGATCAGAGTTTCAGAAATGAAAGTAGAATTTTGATTTTAAAGACACTGAGACCTCCTCCAAATTGAGAATCTATTGCATTAGATCTGGCTTAATTTCTTCTAGTAAACCAAAATGCAAAAAGACAAAGATTTAAACACACCCTCTATATGCCTAAACCCTGCTATGCCATTGCTCTTACAGCCTAATGACATCTGCAATCATTCATGCAGGGTGTGATTCACAATCCATGAAAGGCTAAATACTTAAACATTTTTAACTGCTAATGTTTTACATGGATACTGTTTCAATGCATTATCATTAAGCAAACTACATATGTCTCTTCTAGAAGCAGACAGAGATGTATGGATGTGTGATGAGTTTCTTTGTGGTTAAAGGCATAACCATTATTAACTTTTCTTTGGCCCTGAGGGACCCAGGAAAATTTCTCTATGACCCAGCACTTTTTATTAACAGAATAAATTTGTCTTCCAGTGCACATAGAAATGTTTACCTAAATCATCTTTACAGATGTGTGTGAACCAGAGGTACCTGTGCTCTATTTGTCTGTGAAGGGCAATAACAAAATGTTACAACCCATTTAGTGATAAACTATGCATCCTTTCTGCAAGTCTTTGGTTACATTTTATTTTCAACATTTTACCTCCTCTATAAATTTTATTTCATAGTCTTTAGTAATTTCTGGCAACATAAGTAGATACCCAGATGGTTATCTCTTTTCTCCATAAGCCAGAAATAATGTCTCAATATAAATTCTAATCCCATCTTTTTATGATTTAGCTTCTAAATTTTAGAAAGCAGCATCACATACAAATACTGAGACAAAACCTTTAGGTGAAAGGGATAGCAGCAAAAGTTAAGTATAAGAAAGCAGCATATGATTTAATTGTTTTAGCAGTAATAGAATTAAAAGAATACCTGATGACACAGGCGTAAAGACCACTGTCCTGCAGTAGTGTTGGCCGAAACCAAATGGAGTCTTCTTCCTTGCTCATTCTACTTCCATCAAACGCTATTGGCTCTTCAAAGTCTCCAGGTCCAGAGCTTTTGTACCACATCAAACTGAGTCCAGCACTTTGGGCCAGGGAGTAATTTGCTCTGATATAACCATAAAAGAGTGCACATTTGATTCGAACAGGCTCTCCCACCAAAACTTGGTATTTCTTGATATCGACAGACCAATCTGTGCATCCATCAGCTATAGTGAACAAAAGAAAGAGAAAACGAGAACATTAGAGAAAAAGTAAACTAATTAGCTTACTCATTCAACAAATATTTATTGAACATCTGTACTGAGTCACATTCTACTCTAGGCACAGAGGATGCAGCAATGTATAAAACTCAGAAAGGCACTGAGAAGTAATTTACCTTGCTAACAAACAACATATTCATCACTTAGTTTGTTTCTGCTGCTATTTATTCTAGTTTATATTGGTGCAACTGACTGGTCATTGGTTTATTGTCTTTTATTCTAAATCCACTTTTTTTGGTTTATTTTTTTTAAATGGATCTGGGCCTTTGAAATGTTTCTCTTTTGCTAGCTGCCAGTATGAGTCTGTTAGTAGGGGGTCCTAGAGAGACACTAAAGAAAGCAAGCATTTTTCTCCTTGATTCCAGCAGGCTTCCTTGGAGGTTCTTGCAGTGGGTGAGGCTTTTCCAGCACCTGCTTCCTGCTTCTCCAGTATCCAGCTTCTGCAGTGTCTAGTAGCCAGCAGCTTGGATTTCTTTTTTAGCAGAGTGTCAGGCAAGGCCAGCTTCCCATGAAGAGCTTTCCCAGGCACCTCCAAAGGTGAATCTCTGTCAAGTTCCAGAGGGCAGATTTCCAACACATTCTGCCATTGTGGCACCTCACTGATGCCAACCATTCAGTAAGCCATGTACTTTCCTGATAAGGATTGGATCTTGGTTCCATAGATGGGAGGATGGGGGATGCTTTCCCTTGGATGTTCTCTCAGCCATAGGGTTTTACAAAATGAGAGCAATTCTTCTAGTCTTTAGGGCTCTCTTTTGCTACGGACTGAATGTTTATGTCCTAAAATTCACACATTGAAGACTTATTAATCTCCAATATGATGGTATTTGAAGGTGGGGTCTTTGGGAGATAAGTGTGTTTGGATGAGGTCCTGAGGGTCCTCATAAAAGGATTAGTGTTTCATAAAGGACACCAGAGAGCTTCTCTCTCTTCCTTCTTCCTTCCCTCCCTTCCTCCATGGGATGGGTATCACAGAAAAGAGGCCAGGAGGGTACACAAGAAGAAGTTAGCCATCTATAAGCCAGAAAGAGGGATCTCAGTAGAAATCAAACCAGCTAGCACCTCAGCCTCTAAAACCAGGAGAAATAAATTCCTGTGCATAAGCCTTCCAGGCTACAGAGATTTGTTATGGCAGATTGGTAAGACTAATACATCTTTCTTTCTTACTAGCCAATCCTTTAACACTCCAATGCCCTTTTACATTTAATACTTCTTTATATAAACTTTCCTTCTTCAAATTGATGTGTGCTTTAGCTCTCTGATTGGACACTTGATGCTAAAATAAAAAATAAATATTTTACAGCCAAATAAGGCCAAAAAAAATACAACAAAAGTAGGTCAAGCTCTAGTAGTGGTTTCACAGCCAGAGACAGAGGTAGACAGTCACTTTGTTGTGCTGGAAGCATCTATGGAAGTTTGAAATAGAAACTAGTATGGAAAATGTGGCTGATGGGTGTGGGGGCTGGTTGGGTTTTCTGGGTGTCCTGGAAGCACCATCTTCCAAATGGCATCTTTTTTTTTTTTTAAGAGCGCTATACAGCAGGGATTCTTTTTTTTATTTTTAAGATTTTTAAAAATTTATTTATTTGACAGACAGAGATCACAAGTAGGCAGAGAGACAGGCAGAGAAAGACAGAGAGGGGGAAGCAGTCTCCCCGCTAGCAGAGAGCCCAATGCGGGGCTCGATCCCAGGACCCTGAGATCATGACCTGAGCCAAAGGCAGAGGCTTTAACCCATTGAGCCACCCAGGCACCCCCCAAATGGCATCTTGACACCACTTTTTTTTTCACACACACACACACACACACACACACACACACACACACACCAATACGTCCCCACAAAACAGGTGGGGATCTCTCCATTATCATTATCATAGAGAAATGGTGGATTTCTTGCTTAGAGAGTTGCCCAATAAATTAGTAAAAGACAATCAATTTCACATAATGCACAATATATAAATATTAAGCAAAAGGGCAAAAAATGAGAAAAGTGGGATTTCTCAGTGGTAGCATCTGAGTACTTCAAGAAGAATTTAACTTGCTACAGATTAAAAAGAGGAGAGACTAAAGGATCTGAGAATAGGATGAATAATGTAGGATTCAAGAGAAGGAAAATAATCAAGATGAGAAGGAAGATGTGCATTATTAGGGCAAATAGACATATGATCTATAGAATCATCTATATTGCTTATCTTAAAATAATATCTAACATCTAATGAGCACTTAACTATGGCTGAGTTTACAGATTTTCATTTACCCTTCACAAAAATAACAATTAAGGCTTTTGAATTAACCATTTCTCTGTATATAGAAACCTTCTTTTTTCTTTTGTTTTAAAGATTTTATATATTTTTATTTTAGAGAGAAAGAGAGAATGAGCTGATTGGAGGGGTGGAGAATCCCAAGCAGACTTTGTGCTGAGTGTGGAGCCCAACACAGGGTTCAATCTCATGACTCTGAGATTCCAACCTGAGCAGAAACCAAGAATCAGAGGCTTAACCAACTGAGCCACCCAGGCACCCCTACATGGAAGCTTTCTCACCAATTCCATGGCTTCCTCCCTCCATTCCTCTAAATATCACCTCCTTGAAGAAATCTTTGGTAACTGCCATGTCTGAAATGCCAGCTTCTTATCCTGACCACTTATTCCAGAATCTGCTTCAGTATTTTTTATAGGAATTATTATTATCTGATGTTACATTATATATCCACTTTTTTTTGCTATGACTCCCCAGTAGAACGTAAGCCCCTTGAACTCAGGGACTTTGTCCTTATAACTCACTTCTTTAGCCTCAGAGCCTGGAACTATGCCTACTAACCATCTCAACACACAGTTCCTGAATGAATGAATGAATGAATGAATGGGTAAATAAGCTAATAACTAAATTTTATAACTGAATAAACTCAACACCAGTGCCAGGACTCTGACTCAGCTGTGTCTGACCCTAAAATTCATTCTCCCTACCACCATGATATTTTGTTTCCTAATTAAGGTATTTTCAGTTTCACAACATTCTTTAATTTAGTTAATTTCAATTACCAAATGTTGGTCTAAAATTCCTATCAAAGACCTATATTTTGGGGCACCTGGGTGGCTCAGTGGGTTAAAGCCTCTGCCGTCAGCTCAGGTCATGATCCCAGGCTCCTGGGATCAAGCCCTGCATGGGGCTCTCTGCTCAGCAGGGAGCCTGCTTCCTCCTCTCTCTCTGCCTGCCTCTCTGCCTACTTGTGATCTCTCTGTCAAATAAATGAATAAAATCTTAAAAAAAGACCTATATTTTGGTAATGCGTAGAGTAAATGTACTGGAAGCTTGGTTGACATCAATGTCCAAGTTATTGCCATGATTCCTGTCAATGACTGCTGCAGAACTGGCACAGGCACTAAATGGGATGACAGAACTGTACACAGAGATGTCAAGGTTATACAAATATATGTGATATTTATCAACATTATTTTGTAAATTATCCTACTGCATGGAATAAATCTTAGGCAGGATTTTATTTTAAACAATTATAATCCTAGTGATAAGCATGAAATCATCTTGTTTTACCACTATATGACTTACAATACAATTCTCAAATCATTATTGTAACCGAGACCATCTGTCACAAAAGGCATCTCTGCCAGTGAAAAAAGGCTGAAACACCTTCAAGGTAGCAGTATAGACAGGGAGATAACATTATTCAAACTCCCAGAAGATTTGTAGGATAAAGCAAAATGTTTAAAACAAAAAACAAAAATATTTAGTCAAGAAAATTCTAAAAAGTTAGTAACAAATTAGATCAAGAGAACAGAGGGAAAGTTGCATTGGGAAAGAGATATTAATATGTACTTTTAGAATATACTCAGAATAAAAGCTGAAAGAAAACCATAAATATTCTGAAAATTAACGTTCTTCAGAGGCACCTAGCTGGCCCAGTTGGTAGATCATGCAACTTTTGATTTTGGGGTTGTGAGTTCAAGTCCGACATTGGATGTGGAGATTACTGAAAAATAAAATCTTAGCAAGATGGTGGAGGAGCCATAAAAAAAAAAAAAAAGATGGTGGAGGAGTAGCAGACTGAAATGACATCAGGTCCCAGAAGTTCAGCTAGATAGTTATCAAACCATTCTAAACACCTACAAACACAACAGGAGATAGAAGAGAAGAAGAAGAACAATCCTAGGAACAGAAAATCAATCACTTTCTGGAATGTAGGACGTACAGAGAAGTGAATCTGAAGTGATGAGAAGAGAGACTGTGGGGGGAGGGGCCAACTCCCAGCAAGCAATGGAGCAGAAGAGCACAAAATCAAAACTTTTAGAAGTCTGCTCCTCTGAGGGACATCGTTCCAGAGTCTAAGCAGAGGGAGTGGAGCCCTACAGGGATGGTGTGGTCTTGGGTCCTGCAGAGTCACAGAAAGACCAGGGGTGTGTGAATGTGGCAAAGCTACCAGGTTCCAGAGCAGGGAAGCCAACTACAGAGATGGAGGCAAGGAGTGAGCTCTCAAATCAGGGTTACCTTAAAACGTGATCCAAGGCACAGTCAAGCCACTGCTCTTCAAGCAGGGACCCCACAAGTGCCAGATCTGGGGAGACTCACCTTCCTCCTCTGGGAGAAGCAGCACGGCAGGTATCTTCTGGGTTTGTAGACTCCAAACAGGGTTGTGCGCCAGAGCTAGAAACGCTCGGTCACAGACCGGGTGAGCTCAGAGGGCAGTCGGAGACCAGAGAGATGGGAGGGATTGACTGCATTTCTCTGAGGGCACACTGAGGAGTGGGGCCCCGAGCTATTGGCTCCTCTGGGCCGGAGATTAGGAGGCTGCCATTTTCACTCCCATCCTCCAAAGCTATACAGAAAGCATACAGGGAACAGAAGCTTCCAAGAGGGAACCTGAGCTCATTACTTAGTCTGACCCCTGGCAAGGGCTGTGTAATTCTGCCTCAGGCAAAGATATTTGAGAATCACTGCAACAGGCTGCTCTCCCACAAGATCAGCAAGAACATCCAGCCAAGACCAAGTTTACTGAACAATGATAACTGTGGAACTCCAGAGTTAGGGGAAAGCAACACATAGGATTCATGGCTTCCCCCGCCATGATCCTTTAGTGTTATAAAGTTAAATTTTTTAAATTTTATTTTTTTTCTATTTTTTTAAACTTTTCCTCTTTTAATGTTTTTTAACTAGTTTATCTTAACAATATATTTTTTAAAATCTTTTAAAATTTTCATTGTAATACTCCTATTTTATCCCTTCATTGTATTTAACCTTATTTTTTGTATATGTGTAGGGTTTTTTTTTCTTTAAAATTTTGGGATACTATTTCTTCTAATAGATCAAAATATACCCCAAATCTAGCACATGGCTTTGTTCTAGTCTCCAGCCTCATCACATTCTCTGCTCTTTTTTTTTCTTTTTTTCTTTCTCCAACTAATGTATCTTATAAATTCCTCTTTTAGAATCTTTCTTTAATTTTTATCTTTAGGGTCATATTCTATCCCTTCAACGTGTTTACCCTCATTTTTGTATATGTACCAGTTTCTCTTTCTTTAAAATTTTGGGAGGTAGTTTCTTCTAAGAGACCAGAATACACTCAAAATCAAGTGGAAAGCTCTGTTCTATTCAACAGCCTGATGTGTGTGTGTGTGTGTGTGTGTGTGTGTGTGTGTGTGTATAGATATACATACATGATTTTTAATTTTTTAATTTTTATTTTTTCCCTCCTTTCTTCTCCTCTCAGTTTCTGGTCTCTTTTGATTTGGTTAGTGTACATTTTTCTGGGGTCTTTGCCACACTTTTAGTATTTTATTCTCTCATTCAAGTATTCTTATCTGGATAAAATGACAAGGCAGAAAAACTCACCACACACACAAAAAAAGAACAAGAGGCAGTACCAAAGGCTAGGGACCTAATCAATATGGACATTGTTAATATGTCAGAACTAGAGTTCAGAATGACAATTCTCAAGGTGCTAGCTGGGCTCAGAAAAGGCATGGAAGATATGAGAGAAACCTGTTCTGGAGAATAAAATCCCTTTCTGGGGAAATAAAAGAACTAAAATCTAACCAAGTTGAAATTTAAAAAAGCTATTAATGAGATGCAAGAAATAATGGAGGCTCTTACTGCTAGGAAAAATGAGGCAGAAGAGAGAATTAGTGATATAGAAGACCAAATGATGAAGAATAGAGAAACTGAATAAAAGAGAGACAAACAATTACTGGACCACAAGGGGAGAATTTGAGAGATAAGTGATACCATAAGATGAAACTATACTAGAATAATTGGGGTCCCAGAAGAAGAAGAGAGAAAGAGGGGCAGAAGGTATATTGGAGCAAATTATAGTAGAGAATTTCCCTAATATGACAAAGAGAACAAGCATCAAAATCCAGGAGGCACCAAAAAACCCCTCAAAATCAGTAAAAACAGGTCCACACTCCATCATCTATTAGCAAAACTTACAAGTCTTAGTGACAAAGAGAAAATCCTGAAAACAGCTCAGGACAAGAAGTTTGTAACATTCAAAGGTAGAAATATTACACTGGAAACAGACTTATCCACTGAGACCTGGCAGGACAGAAAGAACTGACATGATATTTTCAGAGTGCTAAATGAGAAAAACATGTAGCCGAGAATACTATATCCAGCTAGGCTATCACTGAAAATAGAAGGAGAGATAAAAAGCTTCCAGGGCCAAACAAAACAAAACAAAACAAAACAAAAAAAAAAAACCTAAAAGATTTGCAAACACCAAACCAGCTCTACAGGAAATATTGAAAGGGGTCCTCTAAGCAAAGAGAGAGCCTAAAAGTAGTAGACCAGAAAGGAACAGAAACAATATACAGTAACAGTCAACATAAAGGCAATACAATGGCACTAAATTCATATCGTTCAATAGTTACCCTGGATGTAAATGGGCTAAGTACCCCAATCAAAAGACACAGTGTACTAGAATGGATAAGAAAAACAAGACCCATTGATATGCTGTCTACAAGAAACTCATTTTAGACCCAAAGACACCTCCAGATTTAAAGTGAGGTGTTTTTTTTTTTAAGTGGAAAACAATTTACCATGCTAATGGACATCAAAAGAAAGCTGGGGTGGTAGTCCTTAAAACAGACAAATTATATTTTAAACCAAAGACTATAATAAGAGATCATGAAGGACACTATATCATACTTAAAGGGTCTGTCCAACAAGATCTAACAATTTTAAATATCTATGCCCCTATAATGGGAGCAGCCAATTATATAAACCAACTAATAACAAAATCAAAGAAACACATTGACAATAATGCAATAATAGTAGGGGAATTTAACACTGAAATTAACCCTAACCCTCACTGAAATGGACAGATAATCCAAGCAAAAGATCAACAAGGAAATAGGCCTTAAATGACACACTGGACCAGATGGAGATCACAGATATAATCAGAACATTCCATCCCAAAGCAACAGAATACACATTCTTCTTTAGTACACATGGAACATTCTCCAGAGCAGATCACATGCTGGGTCACAAATCAGGTCTCAACTGGTACCAAAAGATTGGGATCATTCCCTGCATATTTTCTGACTACCATGCTTTGAAACTAGAACTCAACCACAAGAGGAAAGTTGGAAAGAACTCAAATACATGGAGGCTAAAGAGCATCCTATTAAAGAATGAGTAAGTCAAGCAGGAAATTAAATAAGAATTAAAAAAAAATTCATGGAAACAAATGAAAATGAAAACACCACTGATCAAAATCTTTGGGATGCAGCAAAGGTGGTCCTGAGAAGAAAGTATATAGCAATACAATCCTTTCTCAAGAAACAAGAAAGGTCTCAAATATACAACCTAACTCTACACCTATAGAAGCTGGAGAAATAACAGCAAAGAAAGCCTAAACCCAGCATAAGAAGAGGAATAATAAAGATCAGAGAAGAAATCAATATAATAGAGACCAAAAGAATAGTAGAACAAATCAATGAAACTAGGGGCTGGTGCTTTGAAAGAATTAATAAGACCAATAAACCACTGGCCAGACTTATCAAAAAGATAAGAGAAAGTACCCAAATAAATAAAATCATGAATGAAAGAGGAGAGATCACAACCAACACAAAAGAAATACAAACAATTATAATAACACATTATGAGCAACTATATGCCAGCAAATTTGACAATCTGGAAGAAATGGATGCATTTATAGAGACTATCAACTACCTAAATTGAGCCAGGAAGAGATAGAAAACCTGAACAGACCCATAACCAGTAAAGAGATTGAAGCAGTCATCAAAATCCCCCAACAGGGGCGCCTAGGTGGCTCAGTGGTTTAAAGTCTCTGCCTTCAGCTCAGGTCATGATTTCAGTGTCCTGGGATCGAGCCCCGCATCGGGCTCTCTGCTCAGTGGGGAGCCTGCTTCACTCTCTCTCTCTGCCTGCCTCTCTGCCTACTTGTGATCTCTCTGTCAAATAAATAAATAAAATCTTTAAAAAAAAAAATCCCCCAACAAACAAGAGCCCAGGGCCAGAAGGCTACCCAGGGAAATTCTACCAAGCATTTAAAGAAGAATTAATACCTATTCTCCTGAAACTGTTCCAAAAAATAGAAAAGGAGGGAAAATTTCCAAACTCATTTTATGAGGCCAGCATTACCTTGATCCCCAAACTGGGCAGAGAACCTATCAAAAAGGAGAATTAAGACTAATGTCCTTGATGAACACAGATGCAAAAATCCTCACCAAAATACTAGCCAATAGGATCCAACAGTACCTTAAAAGGATTAGTCACCATGGCAACGTGGGATTTATTCCAGGGCTGCAAGTTTGGTTCAACATCCACAAATCAATCAATGTGATACAATACATTAATAAGAGAGAACAAGAACAATATGATACTCTCAATAGATGCTGAAAAAGCATTTGACAAAGTACAGCATCCTTCTTTGATCAAAACTCTTCAAAGTGTAGGGATAGAGGGTACATATCTCAATATCAGCAAAGCCAACTATGAAAAATCCACAGCAGATATCATTCTCAATGGAGAAAAACTGAGAGCTTTTCCCCTAAGGTAAGGAACACAGCAGTGATGTCCACTATCACCACTGCTATTCAACATAGTCCTAGAAATCCTAGCCTCAGCAATCAGACAACAAAAAGAAATTAAAGGCATCCAAATCAGCAAAGAAGGAGTAAAACTATCACTCTTTGCAGATGGTATGATACTTTATGTGGAAAACCCAAAAGACTCCACTCCAAATATGCTAGAACTTGTGCAGGAATTCAGTAAAGTGTCAGGATATAAAATCAATGCACAGAAATCAGTTGCATTTCTATACACCAACAAGACAGAAGAAAGAGAAATTAAGGAGTCGATCCCATTTACAATTGCACCCAAAATCATAAGATATCTAGGAATAAACCTAACCAAAGAGGCAAAGAATCTGTACTCAGAAAACTATAAAGTACACGTGAAAGAAATGGAGGAAGACACAAAGAAATGGAAAAATGTTCCATGCTCATGGATTGGAAGAACAAATATTGTGAAAATGTCTATGCAACCTAAAGCATTCTACATGTTTAATGCAAACCCTATCAAAAATACCATCTATTTTTTTCAAAGAAATGGAAAAAATAATCCTAAAATTTATATGGAACCAGAAAAGACCTCGAATAGCCAGAGGAATGTTGAAAAAGAAAGCCAAAGTTGGTGGCATCACAATTCCAGACTTCAAGCTCTATTACAAAGCTGTCATCATCAAGACAGTATGGTACTGGCACAAAAACAGACACATAGATCGATGGAAAAGAATAGATAGCCCAGAAATAGACCCTCAACTCTATAGTCAACTAATCTCCAACAAAGCAGAGAAGAATGTCCAATGGAAAAAAGACAGTCTCTTCAACAAATGGTGTTGGGAAAATTGGATAGCCACATGCAGAAGAATGAAACTGGACCATTTCCTTACACCACACACCAAAATAGTCTCAAAATGGGTGAAAGATTGCAATGTGAAACAGGAATCCATCAAAATAATTGAGGAGAACACAGGCAGCAATCTCTTCGCCCTCAGCCACAGCAACTTCTTCCTAGAAACATTGCCAAAGGCAAGGGAAGCAATGGCAAAAATGAACTACTGGGACTTCATCAAGATCAAAATCTTTTGCCCAGCAAAGGAAACAGTCAACAAAATCAAAAGACAACCAACAGAATGAGAAAGGATATTTGCAGATGACATAGCCAATAAAGGGCTAGTATCCAAAATCTATAAAGAACTTATCCAACTCAACACCCAAAGAACAAATAATTCAATCAAGAAATGGGCAGAAGACATGAACATACATTTCTGCAAAGAAGACATCCAGATCACCAACAGACACATGAAAAAGTTCTGAACATCACTCAGCATCAGGGAAACACAAATCAAACCACAATGAGATACCTCCTCACACCAGTCAGAATGTCTAATATTAACAAGTCAGTAAAGGACAGATGCTGGCGAGGATTTGGAGAAAAAGGAACCCTCCCACACCGTTCGTGGGAATGCTTCAGCCACTCTGGAAAATAGCATGGAGGTTCCTCAGAATGTTGAAAATAGAGCTACCCTACAACCCAGCAATCACACTACTGGATATTTATCCTAAAGATACAAATGTAGTGGTCCGAAGGGGTACATGTACCTGAATGTTTATACACACACACACACACACACACACACACACACACACACACACCGGAATACTATGCAGCCATGAAAAGAAATGATATCTTGCGTTTGCAATGATGTGGATGGAACTAGAGGGTATTATTCTGAGTGAAATAAGTCAATCAGAGAAAGACAATTATCATATTATCTCTCTGATATGAGGAGTTTGAGAGGCAGGGAGGGGGTTTGGGGTGTAGGGAAGGAAAATGAAATATGATGGGATTGGGAGGGAGACAAACCATAAGAAACTCTCAAGCTTAAAAAACAAATTGAGGGTTGCTAGGGGTTGGGGAGGTATGGCGAGGGTGGTTGGGTTATGGACACTGGGGAGGGTATGTGACATGGTGAGAGTCCTGTTAAATGTGTAAGACTGACAATTCACAAACCTGTATCCCTGGAGCAAATAATATATGTTAATAAAAATAATGAATAATAAATAAATAAAATCTTTAAGAAAAAGAAGTCTTTGGGACACCTAGCTCATTCAGTAAGTTGAGCCTGTGACTCTTGATCTTGAGGCTGTGAGTAAAAACCCCATGTTGGGCATAGAAAATACTCAGAAAAAAAAATCTTAAAAAAAGTAATGTTATTCATTACCTAACAATCAAGAAAAAGTTTCAAACAGTTCAGAGTCATAAGACAAGGAAAAGGCAGAGGTAAAATGAAGAAATAACAGCACCTTATATGTAGAGACACCTTATGTTCATTTTAATATGGAAACAGATGTAGGATCTATGGCTTAGGAAGTTTTGCTACCATTGAGTTTAATGTATCATGGTCAGAAATAAACTATAAAACCAGTAACATGTTTTAATACATTTTGGGGAAGGCTGTCAAATAATATTAAAGTAATCCAAGATATTTTCAAGTTATTTGGATAAACACATTAAAATAAATGATGAGGGACGCCTGGGTGGCTCAGTGGGTTAAAGCCTCTGCCTTCGGCTCAGGTCATGATCTCAGGGTCCCGGGATTGAGCCCCACATTGGGCGCTCTGCTCAGCAGGGAGCCTGCTTCCTCCTCTCTCTCTCTCTGCCTGCCTCTCTGCCTACTTGTGATGTATCAAATAAATAAATAAATAAAATCTTAAATAAAATCAAATAAAATAAATGATGAGGTTATGTCTCTTTTCAATAACTAAAGCATTTTAATAAATGACGTAAGTGAAGAATGATTTTTTTTTACCTTTGTTAACATTTTGCCTCATTTATACACACACACTGTTTTTTTCCTAAACTATTTGAAAATAAGTTAGAGACATAATGATGTTTCATCCCACAATACTTCAGTATGTATCCTCTTATGAATACACTTCTCTTATAATGGCCAGAAAGCATTTTTTAAAATCTTGTGTAGCAGGACATCTCAAATCTTAAAAAGAGAATATGATAACTTAAAACCCAAGTCTTAATGACTGGAATCACTACTGATACGTTCATTTTCTCCTTACTTCAGCTCACAGGCTCTGTTCACTTGGAAACAAACATTCCAAAAGTACATTTCTATATAATGTTAATTCCATTGGGTAAGTCACCAGTATTATTATTATTATTATTATTATTATTAAAACTATCATCAAGTAATTGGTAAGTCAGTATTATTTAATCTGTTTTCCTGTCTTTCAGAATAATATACCTTTCTATAAGCCTTTCCAAAAAGTTTACTATTAGTCTTCTCCTTCCTTGCTGAGAGGCTGCCATGGAAATTCTCTAATTCAGTGGCCCCTCTGCAGTACATATGCCCTCACAGTCCGTGGGATGTTATGAATGTATCAAGTCATAAAGGAGGGCAGGAGTAGGAAGCACCATATTCATTCACTTTTGTTGCCACCCTTAATGTTCTGGGAACTTAGATGAAGGCAGTGATGGATTTAAGATTCAGAACAAATTCCTTTACAAGGAATTCATACCAATGTACCACTTCATGAACAAAGGCTATATGGACTGCATAATATAAATATATGCAAATGAGATTAGGGAAAGGATTTTTAATTGAGTCACTATTACAAATATTTCCGTGGTAACAAGCTTGAAGGCTGCATTCCTAAAAAAAAGTGTAACCATGTGTTGAGCTTACACATACAAAATTCTAATATGAAAATATAAGACTTTACTTATGAAAGGGCAAATTCTATTACTCTTAAAGTATCTCCTTTGATAGGTACATTGCAATAATTATAAAATGATGAAGACATCTATGATAATGTAATAGATGCTCCAACTTGATCCCCTTTATGAAGCTAATGTATCCCTTCTCCAGCTACTTTGAGTACTTCAGGCTAATAGCTCACAGTTGTCCCCAGTTAACAATTACCTTTGATTGACAGGAGCCACCCTGCTGGGAATTTACAACCCCTTGGGGGTACCCACTGACAATCATTTACTTATGTGAGTGTACAAAAGGCTGCTCCTTTGCATCACAGAATTTATGTGCCAGAGCTCCTCTGTGTGTGGACCAGGCTAAGACTACAGTTTACCTGTGACCTCTTCCCTCAACTCTTTCCCCTTTCTGCTTCCCTCCCTCCCTTTTAGGATTTTCCTGAAGAACATTCAATCAATTTTGTACATCAAAAACCTTGTTTGGGCTCTAGTCTAGGAAAGCTGATCTAACACAGTCGTGTCTTCATATAATGACAACTACCTTAACCCTAGTTCCTGCCCTAGGGGCTAGAGACCAAGACAGAAAGAGCCCTTGTTTTCAAGGAGCTCACAGGCTAATAGGTGAGACGGACAAATTAAAATCACACTTTGAAAATGTACTGATTAAGAAATGCAGAGGGCTGCTTAGGAACAAGTTCCATGAAGGGAAAACATTTGAGATGCCTCTCAGAAGTTAAGAAGCTAGCCATACAAAGAATGATAGGCAGACAGTTATTGACTTTGGAAATGAACACAAAAGTGAAGACAGAGAAATAACAGGGAGCAGAATTCTGTAGGCTTTGTGGTATAGAAACAAGTTAAAGCAGAAAAGAGCAAGAAATGAGGACAAAGAAGTGAGGAAAGAAAAATTGTGGACATGCCTTTATGAGCTGTAAACAAATGTCTGGCTTCATTGTGAAGGCGATGGGTGAGATAAAAAGAGTTTTAAGCAGCAATGTGTTGGTGCCAGTCTAATAGTTTTAGATGCACCATACTGGCTGTATTTTTAAGTAGAGATATAAGGTTTTAGCCTGGAGAGTGATATTATTGAAGGGTTGAAGTTGGGCAATGGTAGTAAAGAAGGAGAAATGGAGTAGATTTGAGAAAGATTTGGAGGTAAAATTGGCAGGAGCAGGTGAATGAGTACAAGCAATCAGGGAGAGGAATAATGCCAGTGTGCTTGGCAACTCATATCTTTTGTCATAGACTGAAATATCTCCCCCAATCAATAAAAAATCTACATCGTTTCTGTCAAGCGGTGGATCTTTGAAGTGTTTTTATAATTTCTTCATTTAAAGTTTTTGGGCAACAAAAATGTAATGAATTTTCTTTTAAAAAAAGACTCACAGACAGGCCTAAAATGTATATACTGTTATATCATTTGTTTCTAGCCCTAGTGTGCTTGGAAAAACCCAAGCATGAGATATGAACTTATTTAAGGCAAGTGCAGGCCATGCACATAAGCTACCACAGACACTGAACAAAAAGGCTGAGGCTAGATTTTAATTAGGCAAATGCCATACTTTATCTGCACTGGCTGCTATCTTTGCCAAATATGGACTTCATAAGTGAAAATTGGTAATGCTGGCAGAGATACCCCCAAATTATCAGCATCAATGACAGCAGCAAAATACGACGCAAGCTAACCTTTCGAGCATTCATTGGTTTATACAACAGTTTGTCTTCTTATCTCCTTTCTGGATTATGTTTTACTGGGGTGGAATGTTTTCAGATTACGGGCTTTAAAATATATGTACAATGTTACAAATGTGGAAGAGCTTTTTCAAATACTTTGGAGAGACTTATGTAGATGGTAAGAACTGATATTACTCAAGAGATTCTGTCAATGATCGAAATCCAATTTCTAGAATACCCTTTGTCTAGCAAAGACTGAAACCTGAAAGTTATCATGTATCTCCCTCTCAATGTAGGTCATTTTCAGGTGGGTGCAGACCTTGGTCAGATTTTATCAAATTTCTTCTGAGATATGGTTCTCTCTTCGTTAGGGGACAGCTGATACCAAGCAAAATAAGATAATGTTAGTGGACTTAACCCTCCATCATCTTAGCCTCCCAATTCTGGCAGGTATTCCTGATACACCAAAACCCATGTATTGCATGTATTCATGTATTTGGTAAGGAGTTAGTTTTTTTTTCAAATAATTGTTTTCTAATGATTAAAAAGAAAAAAAGGAGAAAGTCTAAGAGGGTAAAAATAGAATAACACTTCATTCATTATCTATCCTTTTGTTTACTCAATTTCTTTTCCCAGTTGAAATGACATATAAAATTTTATATCATGATTTTTATTGAATACTTTATAATAATTACATAACAGTCCATAATAATGCTACATTATAAATTAATGAATTCTTCTGCTGTTAGTTGACTCCCCTAGGTTGGACTGCTCTAAATAATTCTGTGATAAAACAACTTTATATACTATGTTCCACAACTTTGTCCTCCAAAAAGAAAAAAAAAAAGTATTATTTACTTAAGAATCCCAGAGGTGCAGTTACTGGATCAAATAATACATTTATAATGTTTATACTAAATTTTAAATAAATTTTCAAAAACTATCTCATAGCCTCCTCTTAGAAAAGCCATTTATATCAGAGCCAATTTCACTACATAAGCTAAGATTTTATTAACTCTATGCACTGTTCCTTTAACTGGCCACCAGGTAGAGTTTACATATTTTTTGTCTCAAATTACAAAAACAGCGTCAGTATAAATATCACTCATCTGATAAGTGCATGGGAAGTTTGTCACAGTCACCATTTATCACTCTAAATCTCTGACTGGATTCATCATACCTGTGTTGCTCTATTCTGCAAAGATATCCAAATGGCCAACAGACACATAAAAAGTGCTCTATTCTAAAATCTTTTTACTTAACGTTATAATTCAATTCATTCATTTTGGTATTGTCTTTTCTTTAAAGATCTATCCATTTATTTGAGAGAGAGCGCACGCATGAGTAGAAGGGGCAGAGGGAGAGGGAGAGAGAATCTCAAGCAGACTCTGTGCTGGGCAGAGCCTGATGCAGGCTCAATCTCAAAACCCTGAGATCAAGACCCTGAGCCGAAACCAAGAGACAGAAGCTTAAGCAACTTCACCACCCAGGGACCCCATTTTTATTGTCTTTTTAATGAAAGACTGTGTTAACACAAGATTTTCCACTTCCTTTGGCTCCACCCTACAGGTAAGCGAGTTGAGGGAACCACTTGAGTCTATACCTGCCATAAAGGCAAAATAAGGCAGCGAAGCTTCCTGAGGTGTGGTAAAGAGATATGTTGGCTGACTTGGTACCCACTTTTGCTCAAAGCCAAAGCAGCCCCTCAAGCTCCTAATCCTTCTCTTCTCACCTATGACAATCCCTGATCCATTATAAACCACAGTAGTATTTTGTATTTACCCTTTTGTAACTTCTGCTATTACATTTTCCTTTACTGGATAATGTCCGGAGTGACTCAACCCTTTTTGAAATGCTGTCTAGAGTTACGGCCTGTGACCCAACAAACAAATAATGACAATGACCCAATATTTGCCCATATCATCCAAAGTGGAGAGAAACCATCTCTGTAAACAACAACATAGCGTTTATGTAAAGCATGCTTAAAATCAGTTTTCAGTGTTGACAGCTGCTCAGAACCAAAAGTTCATTTGCTATGAGGTCACCAGAGATGCTACCATAGTCTCAGGGCCCTAGAATCTACAGAAACTAGGGATAGGATTTTTATCCTTCTTGGAGAGAACATCAAAGCCAAGCCCAAACAGCACATCTTTGGGTTGGAATAGAAATCTGGCCTTGGTCTTTGCCACATACAAATTTTTCTTTGATGATTTTACATATCTGTATATTTTTCCTGGTTGGATAAAATAAATCCCTTGCCCAGGGCAAAAGAAAGTCAGGGTTTTATATTCTCAGAAAGAAAAGGACAAATAGATTCCTGGTTTCTAAAGGGGAGTCAGCAACACTAACTCCTGGTTCCCTCTCCTTACATTCTTGTATGGTTTGAGGAGTGTTGTGCTTCTGGCTAGCAGGGTTCCCTCTATAACTCAAGGTAAATATTCACCGAACATCTCTGCTCATAAGTTCGCTACTCTATGATCAACAGGGACCCATAATGTCTCCTGAATGCCTCTTTAACTAAAATAGTAACCGTTCCTAACCAGCTATGCTCCCCAAATGTAGAACGAGGATATATACATCTACAAGTGTAGTGTTTTAGGTCCTATTTCTTCCATAAATCAATTCAAGTTCACATTATTATGTCATGTTGCACTTCTTCGAGACTTTTGGACCTATTTCTGAGCTACCTCATCTGTACAGAATCAGGAGAAAATCAATCTTGAGTTCAGTGAGGCCCTAGGAAATTGACAGTTAATCTCTTTTTGCCTCAGGTTACATCATTCATTCATTTATCCAGCACATACTGTAGGACAGGGAACACTCTAGGTGCTAGTGGTAGAGTAGTGAATGGAACAAAGTTCCAGCTCTCTCAGAGAAGGAAGACAAGAACCATAGCAATATAATGTGTCCAGAAGCAAAAATAAAGCATAGCAAAAGGCCAGAGTGTCCATGGTGCTCTTAATACAGTGGCCAGTAAAGGGCTCTTTGAGGAGCTAACATCTGAGCAGAGTGTCAACTGGGCAAATGTGTGGGACACCAGGGTTCAAAACCAAGGCCTTGAGATGAGAATGCACCAGAGAGTGCATTTATGTGATGATGATGATGATGATGATTATTATTATTATCTCCACATAAAGATAGAAAACAAAACAGTGAAGTTCTGAACATAAATGAACCAGAAATGGCTCTGGGATCTATATGTGACTCATTCACCATGAAAAACAGTAATTGTCATTCTCTGTATGGACATGCCTGTTCATGAAGATAGAGTTGGGAAATGTATGTAATGTATGGTGGTATATGATCTCTAGACAAACCAGACCCAATTTAAATCCCAGACACATCAAGGTCAAACAAGTGAGTGAAGCTCTCAGGGCCTTCACTTCTCCATGTTGAAAAAGTACCTTGTGAGGTTTTTCTAGTGTTGATAAAGGAAGTCTCACTGCAACTTACGCTTGTGTTTGTGCCTGCTGCATGCCCTGGAGGGACTGGCAGATAGCAGACAGTGAGCAGTCAGGGCCCTAGAAAGCAGTCACCTCTCAGATAAATGGTCAGAAAAACAGCTAAATGGAAAACTTAGATGGTGAGGACACAAGCAGGGGAGTGGTAGAGGGAGAAACAGGCTTCCCACTGAGTAGGGAGCCCGATGTGGGACTCAATCCCAGGACCCTGAGATCATGACCCAAGCTGAAGGCAGGCCCTTAACGACTGAACCACCCAGGTGCCCCTCAATGGTACTGAGTCAACTGGTGGACTAGGGGATTGGCAATCACCTAGGCCAAGCTCCAGTAAAATGGTCAAACCTTAAACTGGCCCCAAATCAGTTTTTCTTGTGAAATCTTCTGGCTTTGCCATTTTTAGGGCCCACACTTACCTTTGGCCTGGGAACTCATCTTCATAGGGACTGTTTTCCTTGCATACAGATATGTGATCAATTTTTTCCATGCCATTTTCTGACAGTTCATCTGAAAGCTCCACCTCTCTGTGTTGGATCATAGTATCCCCGCCTTGCACGGAAATAAATTCTTCTTAAGACTCATATGGTTTTGAGTCTTTCTTTTTCTTTTCCTCATGTTAAAAATTATATGAGGAAGCACCTAATACAGTATCTGCAATATAGTGGATGTTATTTGCCATTCTCACACAGAACAGGGATAGAAATAGGAATAGAAAGCCCCAGTGTTTGGGTGAACACAAGATGACACACACTCTACTACAAGAAAATCTGGATTCTGGGGTGCCTGTATGGCTCAGTGGGTTAAAGCCTCTGCCTTCAGCTCAGGTCATGATTTCAAGGTCCTGGGATCGAGCCCCGGATCAGGCTCTCTGCTCAGTGGGAAGCCTGCTTCCCCCTCTTTCTCTGCCTGCCTCTCTGCCTACTTGTGATCTCTGTCAAATAAATAAATAAAATCTTAAAAAAAAAGAAAATCTAGATTTGTTGTTATTATTCTGAGCATAAGGAATTGATGCATATGGTCCATCCTTCAAGGGTAGAGCAATCTCAATTTAAAGATTTCTCTTTATTCTTTCAATTGTTTATTTCTTCTGTGTTCTCTATTTAGCATGAATCAAAATAAATATTTGCTACATGTAATTCATTCATCAATGAACTGTGGATACTTCAAGAACTGGGACTTTATATATATCTATATCTCTCTCTATATCTATATATCATCTATCTATGATTCATCAATCTAAATCTATCTCTACATAACCATGCCTATATTCGCTTTGCCATTGTGATCAAATGAATAAACACTCCCTTAAATTGGTACTGGAAATGTGTATTATTCAGAACTATTGTTTCTAGGTATTTTTAACCTTATTAATTTAGAAAAAATTAACACTATGAATTTTCCCCCTTTGTAATAGTTCAAAGCAATATAATTTTTTGGCCCAGAACAATTTTATTCCATACCACTGAACATAGTTCAGAACTTGGTAAATCCTTGTTGATTCATTAAAAACAATGCATTCTGTTTTACTTTCATTAGGCATACTATTACACTATTTACTTAGTTCAAGTGTATCTCCACAAAATCCCACTATTTGGATCACAAAATAGGTAAGGTTATGTGCATAGAGATAGGTCAAAAAGTATTGCCAGTTTCAGGAATTTTATACCTATGGGATACCTTTTGGATGCTGGATTAAATAACATGATGAGAAACAAACCAAACAAACAGTGAGCAAATTTAATCTCTTTTCCAATTTAGCCTCACAGAGAAAGGCCTGTTGGATGGCAGGATACCCACCCTGTAAAATGATCCTTTAAAGAGAGTAACAAGGTTTAAGGTGCATATTTAGTTTAATCTTGTTTTAGAAAATAAATCAGAACAGAATTCTATTTTTATTTTATTTTTTTAAAGGATTTTATTTATTTATTTGACAGAGAGAGACACAGCGAGAGAGGGAACACAAGCATGGGGGGTGGGAAAAGGAGAAGCAGGCTTCCCGCAGGGCAGGGAGCCTGATGTGGGGCTCGATCCCAGGACTCTGGGATCATAACCCGAGCCAAAGGCCGACGCTGAATGACTGAGCCACCCAGGTGCCCCCAGAATTCTATTTTTAAAGACTGCAAGTTATAAAGGTCATTAAAATTGAGAGCAATTCCAAATGGGCTATTGTTTGCAGCAATGAACAAATGAAATAAACATGCATTAGCCTTCAAATTATGTTTTGGGGTGATTTCACATAGGTTATCAACCACCTACTATGTGCAACTTACTGTTCTACAACTAAGATTCATGAGACTAGTGTTGACTCTGAAGAAACCATCTTTTAGTAAGGAAAGACATGTCAACAACTATATATATAAAAAAACACAATGGAGAAATGTCAACAGTAAAGACAGCACTGCTGAGGAAACACAGAGCAAGAGGTTTGTTCTATCTCAAGCCTGAACTCTTTTCTATTTTTTTTCATATGCACTAATATTGCAGAAATCTGACTTGGAAGATCAGAAAGAATTTAGAAAGAGATGGAATTTTAATTGTGCTTCAATTTAAAACTTGGTAGTTGGGAAGAGAAAATTTCAACTCAATGGGATATCCCGATTAGGGCAGTAAAAGGTAAGGTTCTGAAATAGTGTAATGGGGTGGAGAGGAGAAGAGTGTAACCTGGTGAAAATAAGATCAGAAAGGTAGATTCGACAAGATACCACACCAAGAACCTTGAACTTAATCCACTAGGCTAGTAGTTTACAAATTTTAGTGTGCACCTGCTGTACCCTAGGCACTGCTAGGGATAGGGTAACGTATCTGATAATATTACCACGTATCACATTATGCAAGGTTCCCTTGTATTTTAACCTTTCAGGTTATGTTGTTCCCAGTGTATTGTTAATGGGCAAGATGGGACATTGGTCTCAAACTTTATTTTTCAATCTGGTATTCATGAATATCTCGAAGCTTTAAAACACAATGTTGTAGATTCCATTAAGGTGGGGTTTTTTTTATATTTCTTTTTTTATTGATCTCTAGCATTCAACACCAAGTTCTTGTCCTTGTATTTGACAGTAAGGGCCTATACCAAGACCCACCTGGGTACCATGAAATTATGAGAAATAAATATGAACTGTGAAATGTATAAAGCCTGTGGATTCTCTTTCTTTATTTCCATTAATGTCCGAAGAAATAGTCAATGACATATTCTTTTATTCTATAAATTGGAAAATACTGAATAATTCAACAGCTTTGAAATTTCAGAACTTCATTCAGTGGAGTAGCTGTAGTCCCTGATCTCTATTTTAATATGCTGCCAGTTCTTGCAAGTCATAATAGCACAATACAGGGCCGAGATGAATATCACTCACTCAGTTGTTTCCTTGAATGGCTTCAGGGTATGAGTAAACTATACTACATCACTGTCCTCATAATGAGATTGTTCTGCTGGATAAACAAGCTCCCTGCAGGCCCTACCTGCTGATAGGACCCACTAAACCAAATATTTAACACTTTACAGAGGCTCCTCCTTGCCATTATTCAATATTTCAGGCATCATTTTCAAGAGAAAATCTGATGCAAAGAAGTAGAAAATTAAGCTACTGATTCCTGGGTTCACTGCTACAACCCAGCTTAGGAAGAAAGCCTCAACTCAATTTCTGGGTCCTGTGAGATAACAAAAGCTTAAAGTTCCGAGAAAGATTGTTATGACCAATTTACACATGGAATTTGGTGAAACCACTCCACCCATAGAAACCACTGAAACAAAGCATGGAGTTAATCCAGTGCTTATTCATTTGCCTGAAACATTCACTGAAGAAACTGACTCATGCAGAAATTAGAACCTTTTTTCTACCATTGTTTAAAAGATGATACCATTGTTGTAAAAGCCGTTTTCCTACCATTAGAATGAGGTCTCTTGTAGGAGGAAAACAACACAGCTCAGAATAACGTATGATTTTTGTATGTGTGTCTGTGTGGGTGCTGGTTTTGCTCCCATGTTCATTGTCATAATGTCAACAAATTTGTCTCATTGTTTTCTTTCATAAACTTTCCAAGAGAATGGTGTCAAAAGCATGTTCTTTATATTCACTAGTTCATGTATATAACTCTCATGAACAGAGTGCTATGACTGTGTTAATTTTCCCTAGGGTACTCAAAAAAAAAGACTTCATTGGGGCATACTAGATATGGGGCTTTGAAATTAATCATGAATTCAGTAATAACAATTCTAAGAAGTGAGAAAAAAGTGAGCTAACAATGTGAGTAGTGAAATGATGAAATATATTTAGATAAGAATTTTTGTTTAGATAGAGCATAGAGTTTGTAGTGCCAGGAGAGGCAATGATGGAGGATGTGCTTGGTGAGGCTATTTGTTTATTTATTTGCCCTCATGCAGAGACCAGAATGACTGATTGGTGCAAAGATGACCCCTGACCCAAGGGCAGATAATTCCTTGGTAAGCATGTAACCTATGCCTTGGTTTCATGAAAAAGATGAGTTGGCCTAATCAGAACCATCCTCTCTAAGCAGAAACAGGGGACTTTAGGTAGATTTAGACCAGAGAAACTGTAATGAACATGTGTAGTCCAAAGTTAAAATGAAAAAGCTAGTATGAATAATTAGAGAAAGCTAGTCCAAAAGAGTTAAGAGTAGAGACAATGCACAAAGACAAGCTTAGAAAAAGCAGAGAACAAGAGACCCATTAAGACCCAGAAACCAAAAAAGTCCTTAGAACTTATTTTGTGACTTCTTTTTAGTTCTGAACCTAAATCCCATGCATTTTTTAGCAGAACACCTTTTTCTGTGTGTTTACGACATAATAACAGAACACTTTTTAAAGTAATATGAATGGGTTCTGAACTTTGCACCTAAAAATAGTCTCATTAAATATTTTCATATTGGGATTGTACCATAAGAAGCACTATGTCATTTTATGTATTACCCATTAATATTACACAGTATAAATTATATTTTAAGTACAAGTTATAAAGGCTATTGTTAGTGGCTGCAAATATTTTCACACTATGAATGCATCATAATATTATTACATATTTAATTTGTTTTAACTTTAATTTTAATAAACAGTACCATGATCTATATCATCTTATATGCATTTTCTTTGAATTTCTGATTTTACTTTGAGCTTGAATATCTAAAGGAGGATTACTGGGTTAAAGTGTATCATACGTTTTACCAAATTGTTTCCATATAGTTCAAGCAAATTCATATTCCTGTATGCAGTGCATGAAAGTATCCAGCACATACTATCTTGAAATGTATTTCTATACCACTACTTTCTCCATTCAGGGCCCAATCTACTCCTTCCATACCTGCTTATAAATCCACAATGGTGGACCTGTTGAGATTCTCTCTATTGTAAGTGTTTTTGGACAATTTTCCTTCATTTTTTAAGTACACAGTGATGACTCTGGATCTAAATATCCATCTATGCTCCTTTTCAGTGATTTTTGAAAGTTTCATCCATTTATTAATCTTTGTATGCCCTAAATGTAGCAAGTTTTTGTTAGTGGTGGTTGCTGAAGGGAGGAGGGCTTGCTTATTCATGTCCTATCTTACTGTGTGCCTTGTCTCAACCTGTCAGGTCATCAATGGTGATCTCTTCTAACACAATTAACTTTTATTGTTAATGAAAACATCTTGATATCTATCATATTTCATTAGCATCCACTGATAAATGATTTTAAATCTATGAGCTTACACATTCATATAAGAATAGACATATAAAAAATGATTCCATATTTTCTCTTTTCCTGAGCATTTTTATATAACAGATAAATCTATAGATAAATCTAAAACCTAACCAAAAGTCAAATCTTAAAAAAATCAATTCTACTTTAAGAAAAGTGAATTAAAATCAAGTTATCACCCTATAAAAATGGCAAAGTGTGAATTAATATAATTTAAAGATAGCTCTTATTTATTTTTAAAGATTTTATTTGTTTATTTGAGAGAGAATGAGGGAGCATGAGTGGGGACAGGGAGAGGGAGGAGAGGCAGACTTTTTCCCAAGTGGGGATCCCAATGTGGGACTCGATCCCTGGATCTCCAGATCACAACCTGACCTGAAGGCAGATGCTTAACTGAATGAGCCACTCAGACATGCCTAAAGACAGGTTTTTATTTTTTTAATTTAAATTCAATCAGCCAACATATAGTACAACATTAGTTTTTGGTATAATGTTCAATGACTCATTGCAAAGAATTGTGAAACCCATATATAATTGCAGATGCTAAATACATCACTTATTATTTTGAATTTCACCACAGAAAATCTGTGTGTGTGTGTGTGTGTATGTGTGTGTATATATATATATATATATATATATCATATATCTACTACATACATCATCTACATATATATCATATATATCATCTATATCTATCTATGTAAGATATATAGAGAGGGGGGAGAGAGAAAGCGAGCAAACCCACACAGTATTCCATATCAAAATCAATGGCTTTACTTAAACAATTAACAGTGAGAATAGAAACATGTCAAAACCATGTGGAATACATTAACTATGTGGTTTCCTTCTCATGGCTTCTAGACTTAGAGCAGCCAAACATTCACAGTTTAAAAAAAAAGGCCCAATTTCATTTTTCTGCAAGTGGCTGTCCAATTTTCCCAAAACCATTTATTGAAGAGGCTGTCTTTTTTCCATTGGACATTCTTTCCTGCTTTGTCGAAGATTAGTTGACCATAGAGTTGAGGGTCTATTTCTGGGGCGTGGATGGAACTAGAGGGTATCATGCTTAGTGAAATAAGTCAATCAGAGAAAGACAACTATCATATGATATCCTTGATATGAGGAAGTGGAGAA